>WOVY01002779.1:0-547500 GCA_013436015.1 Rhipicephalus annulatus | reverse complement strand
TAGGGCAGGTAACAACCGTGGAGCTGAACCACGAGATTGAAGTAAATAGAAGAATGAGAATGGGGTGGAGCACATTTGGCAGGCACTCTCAAATTATGACAGGTAGATTGCCACTATTCCTGAAGAGGAAGGTATATAACAGCTGTATCTTGCCGGTACTTAGCTACGGAGCAAAAACCTGTAGACTTAAAAGAAGGCTTAAGCTTAAATTGAGGACGACGCAGCGAGCAATGGAAACAAAAATGGTAAGTGTAACCTTAAGAGACAAGAAGAGAGCAGAGTGGATTAGGGAACCAACGGGGTTAAGGATATCATAGTTGAAATCAAGACGAGGAAATGGACATGGGCCGGGCATGTAGCGCGTAGACAGGATAAGCACTGGTCATTAAGGGTAACTAACTGGATTCCCAGAGAAGGCAAGCGGGTTAGGCGGAGACAGAAGATTAGGTGGGCAGATGAGATTAAGACGTTTACGGGTATAAATAGGCAGCAGCAGGCACAGGACCAGGTTAACTGGCGGAACATGGGAGAGGCATTTGTCCTGCAGTGGACGTAGTCAGGCTGATGATCATGATCATGAAAATTCTCGGAGCCCTCCACTATACGGCGTCTCTCATAATCGCATCGTCGTTTTGGGACGTAAAACCCGAGCTAATATTGTAATGCGGTAGAGTGGCATGCGGCTCAATATTCCGCACTGCGGTTTAAGAAAGCATTTTTATTACACCGTGCTCGAAGCATGTTTCTGATTGGGAAAAGAAAAGAAAGTGCGCGAGAACGGAACACGGTGATCTCAGTAACATGTGCATTAACTGGCGGAAATGAATACAATCTTCCACATAGTTCGTGTTATCTAAAAAATTAGGCAGATCTCGCGTACCTTGGTAATCGGTATAATGCGAAGCATTTGGATGGAAGGGGCCAGTGCTACAATTTTTTTTTTGCGAAACGTTACGAAGTGGCACTCAAAGTATGTACAAATGCACGCACAGGCACATGTTAAACAGCCGCATATATTTTATATGGCAAGACATCTACAGTTGCGTAACGATGCCAACAGTAACATAGAGTTCGTTGATATGAGGGGTTTAACGTCCCAAAACCACCATATGATTATGAGAGACGCCGCAGTGGAGGGCTCCGGAAATTTCGACCACCCGGGGTTCTTTGACGTGCCCCCAAATCTGAGCACATGGGCCTACAACATTTTCGCCTCCATCGAAAATGCAGCCGCTGCACGAAGGAATTTATCCGGCGACCTGTAGGTCAGCAGCCGAGTACCTTAGCCCCTAGACCACTGCGGCGGGGCAGTAACATAGATATTAACAACGCCAAAAGCGGTAAGCAGATATGAAGCGCTGGTGCTCGCGAGGATGGTAGCCATGGACACAGCTACATCAATCAACTTCAGCGGATGACACCTACTACAAATGACGTTCAACCGACGTGACGGCTGTATCATAGCATTACATATGTAATGTTTATAAAATTATATAGCCAGCAGTGCAACCACTATTGACGCTTCACAAAGTTAAGGTCTATTTGGAAAGCAGTTCTGCGATCTGGCACTGGCTCTGTGGTAGAATACTTGATTGCCACGCGGAATGCTGATGTTCGATATGGGACCCTGACCTTTATTCTTTGCATTTTTCGGATCAACGCAGCCGATGACAATTTTTTCTTAACGCTCAGGCGTTAAAATTACCTATGTTTTCGCCGTTCTTGAGTATAGATATAAACTGTCAATCACCTATGGCACATACCAACCCGTACTTGTGGTACATACTTGTGGCTCATAACCGCCGTCTGCATGTGGCACATACGTGCTGTTTGGGTATCAAACAGTGATACAACTACAGTGGCCTGAGGTTTATGTTCGCCTCGTTGGACCATATCTATAAACGTAGTACCACACTAGCTCACCGTGGGTCCGTGGGCTTTGCTGAATTTATAGTAAAAACATCGCTGACTTAGCTCTACAACAGGGGACTATATGAAGCGGTGATCGAAACAGCTTAGCTGTGTCATCGGCGGAATTATTGGAGTAAAGTAGTAAACACACACACACACACACACACACACACACACACACACACACACACACACACACACACACACACACACACACACACACACACACACACACACACACACACACAGGTAGCTGGTATTTCTGAATATGGACACTGATGTACGAGTGACGGCGAAGCGATTTTCACGAGCGCGTTGCCACAGCCTAACGTCCCGAAGGTGAGCCCGATTATGCGGAATCCCCTGATTACAGTAATAAGCACCAGGTCCATTTTGCCCACCCCAGCGGACTCAGTATGATTGTAAAGTGAATAATAGCCCAAAGCTGCAGAAAGGTGGTCCGATCGCGACCAACGCCCAAAGCCGCAGCCAACCAGCACCCACGAGCCACTCTTCTTATTCGGTCATCATCCGCTGCACGCCACGACCCCAACGATTCACTCGACCAACGCGTCCAGCATAAAGCAGAAACATAAAGAGAGAGCAATGAGGAGATGAGAGGGTGACCATCTGTACGAAGAGTGCAGGGGGGGGGAGGAAAAACAAAATGGATAAACTAAAAGCTCAAGGTCGCACTTATAGCCGAAGTGAGCCTTTTTGCGGTGTATGCGCGTTCGTGTTTCCAGGGCGACGGCGTTGTAAGGTCGCAGCGCCGTACAAAGGGGGCTCGGGTAGGGGACCATCGATTCGGCCGGCTAGCCAAGGCACCACTGCCAACTCGGCGTGGCCCAGATTATGCGTTTTTTTTTTTCGTAGCGAGAAGCACTTTACGAAGAAGCCCGCCCGTCGCATGCACGAACGACGGCTTCTGCTCGCGCTCACACAGCGGGTCCGATCGATGAGGCAGAACTGACTCTGGCGCCGCCCTGCAACTTGGGAACGGGCCCGGGTTCGAGTTCTGAAACAGAGAGAAAAAGAGGAGGGTGTGACACGTGACCCACGTAAACGAGCACGCTGAGTAAGTGCATACAACAAAGTGGTTGCCGCAATACTCACGCGCGAGAGAAATAGAGAGCAAGAGAGACTATCGCGTTGCGTCTGGAGATCGGCACGACAATTGGACTGCCCCATCATCCGTTCTTCCCTCACCCTCCGAGTCCTAGCGCTTGCGCGCCACACCAGAAACACGCGAAAGAATGAGCGATGGCGACGCGGTAAATAAATCGTAAATTGAGCGCGCCGTTGCGCCAGCGCATAGGCGTCATCCCGCCGGATGCAAGGCCCGCAGAGCGTTCCGCCCGAGACGACACACATCGATTCCAGCGACACACGGCGAACGTAAGGAGCAATTAATGCGAAAGGGTTAATGGCAAGGACCGCTTCTAGCGTTGCATTCTTGCTACGTGCTGTGTATAATTTTTATAATCATGTGAATCCTTTCGCCAAAGCAACAACACATAGTTCGCGTTAACAGTTGCGTTGGTTGTGAGGTGACCCCGGTTTGTCAGTCAACTATATCAGCTGCATCAGGCCTGTTATAATAATTGCCGATGTTCTCTCTCGCATTTCATTTGATTCTTTTTTTTTTCACGTCAAAAGCTTCACAGGCTCATCTACCACGTGCTGGTTGCATGTTCCACACCAATGTAACGAATGACGTCAAGCAGTGAACGGACTAAATTGGTGATGCGAACCTATATAGGTACCGACGCACCAAATTAGCACACTCCCACAGGTCACACGCGCATTGTGGCGCCGGGCCAATTCCTTCTAACTGCGGACAACAGCATAGTTCTTCCCATTCATCGGGCTGGCGTCTTTAAATGATTTTGTTCATTTGCGTAGTCTCCTGAAACCGGCAACTTTCATGGAAGTCTATCCGTATCCTCCTTTTCCGTCTCCCATATCGGAACGATGTATAACGCACATTACCGCAAACAGCACGTAAATTCTAGTTTCATTTACGGTCACGATGAAGCTCGAGAACAGAAAAAAAATGACAACTGATGATGTAGTGGCGACGCTGCCAATCAACTTTCTCATTTGAATAAGAAACTGGGAGCATGTGGTACAGTACGCATAACTGTTCTTTCGCAAAGTCAAGACTCCTTAAATCGCCCCGCCATGGTAGTCTAGTAGCTAAGGTTTACGGCTAAGGTGCGTGACCCGCAGGTCGCGGGATCGAATCTCGCCTGCGGCGGCTGCATTTTTCATGGAGGCGAAAAAAATGTAGGTCCGTGTGCTCAGATTTGGGTGCACGTTAAAGAACCCCAGGTGGTCGAAATTTGCGGAGCCCTCCACTACGGCGTCTCTTATAATCATATGGTAGTTCGGGGTCGTTAAACCCCATATAACAATCAATCAACTCCTTAAATCGCCAGCGTGATAGTTTATTCATTCTCTTTTTTTTTGTTTCCTTATCGCGTTGCAAAATATGACGCGGAGGGGAGAAATACGCTGCCCATAAAAGACGTAGACCCCTGGTGTGGTTGAAATTGATGATCTCGCTGGGTAAAGCGTGGAGGTTGTCATTTCGCTGGTCTATCGTTTTCTGTATTTTCTCAGAATCTTCTTTGACAGTGGCGTACAAAGACAAACGGACTAAAGTTTACACGTGCTAAGAATTCTAACGCATTAAGCAGTGCTTTCTTGCTTTCTAATGGCCCATCGTGATTTCTCGCGGAAAAACTATATACTTTCGATTGACACGTTGGTTGTACTTGTATTATGGAATGGAAGGGCAGGTGTACAATGCCCAGATGCCATGAGAATGAGGACACTCACCTATTAAATTCATACAAGAAGTTTACGTAGGATCTGCGGACGCTTTCAGACTTGTCCAAAAAGTGTTTCGCTCCCTACCGAGCCAAGCGCGAAAGACTTCAAAAAGAAATTAAAAGTTTGAAACAACACTACCCCTCGCGTGTGAGAACATGTTATGGGCACTCCGGTAGCCGCGGGACCACGGCGCCTGCTCAGGTGTTAGCCGTGTATTGGTAAGCTATAGTGAGCAAGATATCGCTGAATGAGGCTGCAGTGTAGCCATGAGAGCCGGACAGGTTGTCCAAACCAGGCGAATACGAAGCATCACCGTATTCCGCTGCACTAGTTCATCGCGTAGTCGCCTGTGGCGTCTTCATCTGCTCATGGGCGGCTAACTTGAAACCATGTCCCTGAACAGTGGTCCACGCCACTCATGGGCCCCATCCTAAGTGATTTAATAGGGAGGCTTTGTGTTGAGTTACTTACAACCTTTGAGAATAGACGAGCGTTCGTAACGGTCACATCTGCAACGGCGTCAGGAAAAATGTTTTCTAGCAAAAAGAAAAATACGTCCACCATAGCTTGCCATTCGAAGATAGTCACACGCTCGCGTATGCACTCAACTACAGGATTGTTTCAAAGGCAAAGCTTACTACGAAAGCCATTTGCTTCTTCTCAGTTCATCTCCCCGAAAGCTTTCGACACATCTTTGACGAAGAAACGATGTAAGGTGAAGACGTCATAGTGTCATCATTGTGACGTCACTAGTTTGGTGCGTCATGACGTCGTCATAAAGTGGCGTAATCGCGTGATTCTGATTTTTCTCATCGTTCGTGTTGACACCACCGACGCGGGACGCCGACGGTCCCTTTTTGGCGTTTGGTGACTCACCAAAGGCTTCTTTCACCTTGCCACCCCTGCGTCACTGTGTCTGCTCTCTGCCTCTCAGTCTTTCCGATTTCCATGTTTGAGTGGCTTTCTTCGAGTGTAACACAGTGTGGTGACTGCACAGGCTCATCGCTAGCCTCGGAAACCCGCACATGCATGCCGTGGTGAAGTGGTCCTGCCTCTGCTTTCAGGCCTTCCAACGACCACTTAAAGAATGCTTCACTTGCTCATGGCATACAGAGTCGGAGTGTACTTACGGTGATCTGGTGTGTACGAAAACTGAAAAACAGCCTTAGGCAGACCTACGAGCAAAAAGAACCTCCAGACATATGTTTAGTGAGTTCTAATTTCAACATGTCAACCATCTGGTGAAATACTAGGACACATACGAGCACACGAGGTTCTTCAGCATAGTCGTTTTCACGCCTGAGAACGCTGCTCCATGCCGCCGGAATGTTATCGGCCCCGAGGCCATAGTGCTCGGCCAAGAAAGTGCCGCTTCCGAGTTGTTCTGCATCGACTGGAGGGAAGCCACTCCAGTGCCACCTCGGTACATGCGCGCACACGCAGCTGCAGCCGGGGTCCGCGTCCGGGGCCGCCGAGGGCGCTGCAAATGCGCCGCCGCAATCCACAGCCGCTTTGAACGCCGTTCGGCCTGCGCAGCCTCGTCCACGAACGGCGACGCGTCTCCGAGGGTCCGGCGATTCGGCAGAGGAGCGCGGGCCTGGCACCACGTGAGCTGGTCATTTTCGCTTGCCACGTTCTGGCTTTCAAATGGCGTGCCACGCACTGGGCGACAGTTCGCCCAGTGCGCGGCACAGCTGTGCATAACTTCCGGATGGAGTTCCGCTTGTTAGAACTGAGAGAGTTCGTAAGCTTGGTCAGAACTGTGGAATCTTTTCCTTCCTATACGTGCTTTGTTGCTATCATACTCAACCGGCTGCGCTAATAATACGTTCATCCTCTGGATTGTCTGAAGTTTTTCCCTTAGTATGATAATGGCAGAGACGTGTTTGCGAATGCGCGCGCTGGTTTATAAGTAGCACCTTGAGGGCCAGTTTTCTGAAACCTCCTACGCAAGGATTTTTTGCGGGAGAAAGTGTCAGATCAACCAGTGCTGACACCGTACATGTTATTAGCGGAACCATTCTTTTTGGCAAGAATCTTTTACGAAGGAAAAATCCAGTGAGATTTCGTCCGCGGCTACTTGTACCTGTCATGATCACACCACTTCTGAGGCTAACAGTACAGGCGGCATTGCTGAAGGCTTCTCTGTGCGACTTGTTTACACGAGAACCTTCAGGAGCTCTCATTCAGGGATTGTTCTCGTTGGAATTTCTAGTACGGCCTCTCCTCATTGTTTCGCCTCAACTCTTGTTTTCGCGGCCGCAGACACAATGAAGTGGCGCTGCTGCTTACGCGCCTGATAACGATAAAACTCGAAAATCGCGGCTGAAAAATACACCGTCCCAGCCTCCACTCGTTCGGGGCTGGTTTCGTTGTTATGTTCGCGCGTGAAAGAAGGCTTGCACCAACGTTAAACATTCGCAGAGCCGCGTGAAGTGCTTAAAAAACAAGTATACGCCGATCGCAGGATGGCAGCTGCGCGTCTGACCCGCCATGAACCCGGCTGAAAGCAGCCTGCCACTCTCGACTGACTAACCTGGATGCAATATTATAGAGCGGCCGCCCACATAGAGGCTCATGATGAACGAACGTGCCTCCCTTATGCAATGAGCGCACCTCGCGCGAAGGCCGACACTTGAATGACAACACAGCTGTGCCAACCTCTCTCGCCGTATACGCTGCGATCTCTTTTAAAATGCTAACAGTAATGCCTCAATGGAAATTTCACCCTTCAGAGTTTCCTTTTCGTACAATCCCTGATTGAAGCCGAGCTTTATTGAGCTTTTCAGAAACATTGTTTAAAATTCTACTTGGTAGGCGCGAGTGAAGAATTCGTCCAGCTCTTAGCGTGTGTGTGTTTGCGTGAAAAATTCGCTTCACGTTCACGCAGAGGTGCCGTTGCATTCAGTGTGCAGGTCATTTATGTACTTAATTAGGCGAACATCTTTGATGCCGAATAAAACAGGAACAGTGACTGTCGGCGGCGTCCACGTTCCACGGCTACACTCCGAGTGATGCAAAAAAAGAGATCCCGTGATGACGTTGGCATATGACGTCCTCATGACATCACATATTGTCAAAATTTATGACGTCAACATAACATTATCATAGAGTTTTCCATATTCCGTTAGGTCAGGTTACAGGTCGTCGTAGGGACAGTCTGACAATTTAGGGAGCTGGCGCTGATTTCCCGACTGTGCCCGTGGTGTCCATTGCTTGTGCGTGTGCGTGTTGCACATTCATTCATGAGTCACTGTTCCATTCATGAGTCACTGTGACTCATGAATGGATGTGCACCACGCACACGCACAAGCAATGGACACCACGGGCACAGTCGGGAAATCAGCACCAGCTCCCTAAATTGTCAGACTGTCGCCACGACGTCCCGTAACCTGACGTCACATGATGGCATCATCACGTGACATCACCGCTTGATCAAAGGTGGCCTGATCACAAAGGTAGTGCGAAACCCTGTGAAGTGTAGAAAGGTTGAAATGCCTCAGATCCTTGAGGCTGTAATAGAACCACGTTAGGTGCAGAAATATACTGCTTTTTTTAATACACTTTTCTAATACACTTTTCTTTTCTAATACACTTTTCTAATACACTTTTCTTTCGAAGAGACTTTTCTGACGCAGCTGTGCTTGGTGCAGCTCTGTATGTTTTGTGTATTGCGAATATACTTCTTTTCTTTTTCTTTTTTTACACAAACTTGTGTGAACCTGCAATTTTCATGTTCTTATCCTGTACCCCCCCCCCCGCTATAACGATTATATGGGCATTGTGGGTATAATAAATAAATAAATAAATAAATAAATAAATAAAAACAAATAAATAAATAAAAATAAATAAATAAATAAATAAATATCGGAGAAAGGCGTATCAGGATCAATACATCGACTGAGAAGAAAAAATGGCTTTCAGCTTCTCATTGTCTTAGGTGAATGCATAAGGAACTGTGTAGGTTTTCGTTTATTTATTTATTTATTTAGTTATTTATTTATTTATTTATTTATTCACAGTTAATGGTTGTGCTCGCAGTGGTCCACATCTAACTGATGAAGCGACTCTCTGCGCGTAGTTTCCCCTATCTCCAATTCGTAATAATTCAATACCGTTAAGGCGCAGACAAAAATGTCGAACACGTATATCAAGATTGCGAGGACAGTGGTGAAATAATGCAGTTGACAATTACGAATACTAGCATGACTTATTCCTTTGAGGTGCCAAAGTTCTGTTGGCCTGATTCACACTTTTGTGTTCGTTACCCCTCTTTTTCATTTGTAGGCCATACGCACGATAATATTATGTTCGTTATTAAGGAAGATTAGGTGGTTTTTGCTCTTATGTGAATAATTCTATACAGTGTAAAGCTGCTTTGTTTTTCCTAGTTGTCAAGAGGCTTTTGTGTCCGCTTCCCGCGAGAAGATTGTAAATAACAAATGAGACAATATTTTTTGTTCGCTGCCAAACTTATAGATAAGCCATGGTAATATGAACCTCAACTTCCCCACAGCAATACAGGTAGAACAGCCCAGAACAGAAATACGACAGAGAGGAAAAGCAGGGATGTTAACCAGTTAAAAAAAAACTGGTATGCCACCCTGGGGAAAGTGAAATGACAGAAGGAAATAGACGTATGGAGGAAGAGGAGAGATTCCGAGCACACATATAATAGAGAGAGCAGAGGAAGGCAGGAAGGTTAACCAGACGATAGGATCCGATACGCTACCCTGCACTAGGGTTGAAGAATAGGAAGTTGAAAGAAAAAGAGAGATAGAAATAAAAAAATAATAACTAAAACACCACACAAAAACATACATAAGAGCATTCTACTGAGATCTGTTCAGACGAGCCAGTAGATCGCAGGAAGCCTTGTGCACACTTTAAACAGCTATGAGACTACGTGCACACTCGGTTTGCAGCAGTATCTACGAATGTCTCCCACTGTTGGACCCCTGCATATTGAAAACAAAGGCTGCCACTTCTCAGTCTCAAAACACACACACATACAAACACACACACACACACACACGCACGCACGCGCGCATTTGTGTGTGTGTGTGTGTGTGTGTGTGTGTGTTTGTGCACGAGACGACATGAATCAGTAGCTTTGTAATTATGATGTTTTACATGCCAAACCCCATATTTCGTTATGAGACACGTAATAGAGTACTCCCGGTTAATTTTCACCACCCGCATCTTTGAAAAAAGGAAACATATTCCCCTAATTTTCCGGACGTGCTGTCGCCATTGTTATAAGCTCCTGATGTGAAAGTCCTTTGTAATCACGGTTGATTCATTAAAAAATATGCAGTTCAGACAATTCTGCTTAAAAATTGTCAGTCATCAAAAAACTTTCGAAGGTCTAGTACTTCAGATCGTAGGTTTTTATTACACTACCAAAGACCTGCGCTGAGTTTATTTAGCCATTGTTTACTAATTTTAGCGTTCTCTCTCTATTGCATCGGCACTTTTCGTTCAAGGAGATTCGTACCGTTTCTGCCAAGGGAAATCGCAGCATTGGTAAAGCATAGGAGCTGCCCTTTTGCCTGGAGTCGACTAGGATGCTAACGTGTCCGCGTAACATAAGCATTTACACCTTTCTGTGAGCGAACGAATGGTGAACTGCAGTCTCTAGACCAGCTGATCAGACCTGTATGTCATCGATAACATGAAGCTGACAATTGACGAGTTCACAACCCACACGATGCCGCATGGAGATCGTTTGGGCTGCTCAGAATAAGGTACCGCTTACAGCTCGCACGTGATACGGCCGTGCACTACTTGTGGAAAAAGACAAAGTAGAAATTCCGACCGTTATTGTGAAATACTAGCAGTTTCGCAACGTGTGCGTGAATAGCGACGCCGCTGCCAAAGAGCTGGGACGTCCAAGGACTCCTGCTTGACTCTGGGAGTTGGCCGGGAGCCGCGCTAAGCGGCCGACGGCCTGCGGAGCCGGGAAAAGAAACGGGTCAACACAGTCGGCATCTCCAAACATTGTCGCATGCATTAACGAGTGAGTCGCGCCATTGCGTCCGCTATCGAGCGCCGGAGAAACACGCATAGGCCGGTGATCGTGCTCAGCGCGCATCAAAAGACACGGGGCAGTCTCCCCAGGCATGGCACGAGATGGCCCTCCGCGATGGGAGGGGATTCCCCTTAGCACAGCTCGGTGCGTATATATTGCCGCCGGCGAGAACCGCGGCTCTGTGCGGCGCCGCACCCATTGCAGCACCCAACCCAACCATGTCGGCACGGGGAAACCATCAGCGCCGAATCGCATGTTTCCTAGCCTGCAGGCATGTTTGACAAATTTCGGTGCATCTCCAGATGCACATTGTTTGTCGTACGTATTCCGTCACCACTCTGTTTGACCATGAAAGTGACGCGACAGGCTTTGTCCGCACGCTAGTCTTATAGCAGTGGTTCAGTCAGAATACTATGTTAATGCGCAGCTATTCCCTTGCCTACATTCCCAAGGTTTGGCGTCTAGCACTCGCTCTAGAAGCGTTAGAGAGGCGCAGTGGAATTGTGACACGTGGGATGAAGCCTCCAAACATAAGGAGATTTTCTGTTCATTCGATCAGCCTCAAGCGACTCGGCGACTAACGGCACTTTTCAACCATCGCCAATCTTACACTCCCTCGTGCAGTAATTTTCGAGATTTCGCGTACATAAAAAAGAAACATTTAGGGATCGATCACATTAGCTATTGTATGTCCATCCGCAGCAAGCTTTTGTTTTCTGTAAAGAAAAATTCGTGATATCCATCGGAGGAAATGGCTGAATCGTAATGTTTAGCTTACAGGGGGGACACCTTAGTTATAAAAGACGTAGTATAGAGGTTTATAGTTAATTTTTGGCAGGTCGGGTACATTCTTCAGCTAAATTTACCCACACTTGCGTTTTCAAGAAGTACTTGTAGATGACCACTCCTTGTACTCATCTATCCATACGTATACACAGCGCTAGAAGGGAGGGGTGACGGAAATTTTGTATATATGTTGGACAAGCTGATCTCGCGCTGTCCAGAGCGCCAACGTATGAACTACGGTAGCTCACGAAAGTCCCGCTTTACCTCCCCAGCTGTACCAATGCAGTGGCTGAGGAAGCAGTGTACAAACACGATCCAGTTGTCGTGCCGCCACCTAATCTTTCTGAACTGCTCGGACCATTGAAGGAATCGGCCTCAATGTCTTTCTTTAGTGAAGATCGGCTATCTCTCTAAAACGTGTCGTCTCTTTGTTGAAGGTGCCGGTTGCCGATGCAAGTACGTGATTTCTCGTTAACGGCGTAGGCATGTTTCTTGCTGCATTTGACTTGTTGATGTAGTACCTGCGTAGACATGGGAAATTCTGGGCTTAACAACCAATGAAACGTTCATTGGGCTTCATCTGCTAGTCCCTCCCCAACTGAAGCCCCAACTTTTAGATGCGGAAGCATCTTATACTCGCGCCTTGTAGTGCGCCGTCCGCGCCGTCCGCACCGCTTCTCGAACATTCGACAGCTGACGCGCGCGCATGTGCCGTCGCGCCGTCGCCCACCATCTGTGTCGCGCGCGCTTCTCCTTCGAGAACATTCGACAGCTGACAGCGCATGCGCCGTCGCGCTGTATATAGTGGTTGTTGCTAACAACACGGTGCAACTTCCAGTCCTGAACTTCTCTACGTCGACCCAAGTGCTTCCCCAAGGCATCACTTTAGCCGATCTTTCCACCCTTGATGAATGTTCGATTTGTTCTTTTACACCTGACACTAAGACCATGACGAAACCTGTCATCACGTCACAAAATAAGGCGTTCCTCGACAAAATGATATCCAGTGACCTCTTACCTTCCCAAGTTGCGGAGCTCCGGGGTGTTCTATTTTCTTACCTGGATATCTTTGACGTTGACCACCGTCCCCTGGGCCGCACAACTGCCGTAACCCACCGCATCGACACCGGCGACGCCAGTCCACTTCACAAACGCCCTTATCGCGTGTCACGTGCTGAGCGCCAAGTTATACAGAAGGAGGTCGAGAAAATGTTGAGTAAAGACGTCATTGAGCCTTCATCGAGTCCTTGGGCCTCCCCTGTGGTCTTAGTTAAAAAGAAGGACAACACCTGGCGCTTTTGCGTCGACTATCGCCACCTGAATCGGATCACCAAGAAGGACGTTTATCCTTTACCCCGAATCGATGATGCGCTCGACTGCCTCCACGGCGCCAACTATTTCTCGACCCTTGACCTTCGATCCGGATACTGGCAAATTTCGGTCGACGACCGCGACCGCGAGAAGACAGCATTCATCACACCCGACGGCCTTTACCAATTCAAGGTCATGCCTTTTGGGTTGTGCAATGCCCCGGCTACGTTTGAACGTATGATGGACTCTCTTCTTCGCGGTTTCAAATGGTCGACCTGCCTTTGCTATCTGGATGATGTAATAGTTTTCTCGCCATCCTTCGAAAGCCACCTGTCTCGTCTCTCGGCAATTCTTGACGTTTTTCGTTGCGCTGGTCTCCAACTGAATTCGTTGAAATGTTCATTTGGACGTCGGCAGATTAAACTACTCGGCCACCTTGTTGACGCCACTGGTGTTCAACCCGACCCTGACAAAGTCCGTGCAGTCCGAGAATTCCCGGTTCCGCGTTCCACACAAGAAGTTCGCAGTTTTATTGGGCTCTGCTCATACTTCCACCGCTTTGTCTTCAACTTCGCGGATATTGCTAGGCCCCTCACGGATCTCCTCAAAAAGAATGTGGCCTTTTCTTGGGGAAAAGACCAAAAACATTTCTTCGCGTCGCTAATTACCGCCCTCTTATCACCACCTGTGTTGGCTCATTTTGATCCAACGGCTCGAACAGAGCTTCGCACCGATGCAAGCGGCCATAGCATTGGTGCTATACTCGCTCAGATACAGAATGGCACCAACCGTGTGATAGCCTACGCTAGCCGCCTTTTGTCGCAAGCGGAACAAAATTATTCTATAACTGAGCGGGAATGCTTAGCCCTCGTTTGGGCTATCGCGAAATTCCGTCCGTACTTATACGGACGTCCGTTCGCAGTCATCGCGGACCATCATGCGCTTTGCTGGCTGTCGACGCTTAAGGACCCTACAGGGAGACTCGGCCGATGGGCTCTTCGATTACAGGAGTACACTTTCTCGGTTGTTTATAAATGTGGAAAGCTGCACAGCGATGCTGACTGCTTATCCCGGCACCCCGTTGATCCACCTAGCTCCACTGATTTGGAATCCGATGCCTGCGTTTTAGCCATCACTGACTTTTTGAACGTGGCTGACGAACAGCGCCGAGATCCATCGTTGCTCACCATCATTGACCGCCTTCAATCGTGTTATGCTGACCCTTCTCTCAGCAGATACCTGCTTCAAGACAACATTTTGTACCGCCGCAACTTACACCCCGACGGCACGGAACTTTTACTCGTCGTACCGCATCATCTGCGGAAGGATGTTCTGCGACAATTCCACGACGCTCCAACTTCTGGACATCTAGGAGTCTCCAGAACTTACGACCGCATTCGACGACGAGTATTCTGGAAGGGTCTGTACCGCTCTGTTCGCCGTTACGTCACATCTTGTGACCTCTGCCAGCGCCGCAAGAAGCCTACGACTCCCCCTTGCCGGTCTTCTTCAACCTATTGAAGTTCCAGCCGAGCCATTTTATCGAGTGGGGTTGGACTTGCTAGGTCCCTTTCCTACTTCTACAACTGGAAATAAATGGATTGCAGTGGCCACAGACTATGCCACTCGGTATGCAATCACTCGAGCGCTACCAACCAGCTGCGCAACCGACGTTGCCGACTTTTTGCTGTACGACATTATTCTCCAGCATGGCGCTCCGACTCACCTGCTCACAGACCGTGGTCGCTACTTTCTATCTCGTGTGGTTGATGACCTACTCCGATCTTGTGCTACCCGTCACAACTTCACCACATCTTACCACCCTCAGACTAACGGCCTTACGGAGCGCCTAAACCGCACATTGACGGACATGCTTTCCATGTACGTATCTACCGACCACACTGATTGGGACATAGCTCTTCCGTTCGTAACCTTCGCCTATAACTCGTCGCGTCATAAAACAGCGGGCTACTCCCCTTTTTATCTACTCTTCGGACGTCATCCCTCACTGCCCTTCGACACACTGCTTTCATCAGACCACCCATCCTCCACTTCGTACGCTCAGGATGCGATCACCCGGGCCCCCACGGCACGCGCGGTAGCGCGCGCTCGGTTATCGTCGTCGCAGACAGCACAAAAGTCCCTTTACGACCGTCGACATAGAGATGCCGTTTTTTCTGCGGGATCTCTTGTTCTCTTGTGGCTCCCATCTCGACGTGTTGGCCTCTGCGAAAAACTACTATCGCGATACGCCGGGCCCTACCGAATCATTCGTCAGGTCACACCTGTGACCTACGAGATTTCCGCTACCACAAACTCATCAGCTGCTGCACCCAGAACGGAAGTAGTCCACGTTTCTCGTCTCAAGCCCTACAACACCGACTCGCTCATTTAACAGGCACCGAGACGGTGCCTTACGGGCCGGGGTGATACTACGTGTATGAAACTGTCACCCCGACACAGCTGAATTGGCACCCAAATGAAGAAGACAACAACGTGGTTGTAGTGGGTTGGACTCTCCAGCTTCTCCCGTTGGCCTGCATGACTGTGCGCTCTTTCAGCCGTTAGCAAGACCAGCTCTCGGTGAATAAATCTTCCCCGTAACAATATATACTCAAGGTCGGCGCTCGCTCGCTCAGTTGCCGCTCGTCGGTTGGTTTGTACGGCGCGTCGACGTCCAAGGTCGCGGTGAAATGAATTCCAACGAATCCACAAACACAATGATCGACGTCCCTTCGACCAGCGCCGCCCTTTCGCATACGTGTGTACGTGTTCACTCATTTAACACCCCCTCCTACAACCACGTTAACCAATTTAGCCATCGACCCAAGTAAGTCGCAATTTAACACCCCATTTCACAACCACGTTAACCAATTTAGCCATCGACCCAAGTAAGTCGCACTTTAACACCCCGTTAACCAATTATATGCTCCGCATCCTCCTCAGTGTTCCCCCGAGGGAAGTTGCGGGCAATTTTTTCTTTTGTTTCGATTAACGCAGGAATTCCGTCATTCCTCTTGCCTTCTGGAAGCCTCGGAATTGTGGCAAACAGTTTTCAAAGCCAGTGGCAAAAAAAAATAATAAGCGTTGGTGGCCCTCCTGGCCTGATCTCCTAAAACTTGCTGGCAGTTTCGAGCTTATTGCAAAAGAACCGCACCACCTCATGCGGGACGTCGCAGCAACGGCGAGCCAGTATGCCACGCTTTTACCTGCGTCCGATATGCGACACTGAAGTCAGCGAAACGAAATGAATCGTGTGTTTTGACCTAAGAAACAAAAACTAAAACAAAACAAAACAAAACGCGTCTACAACTATCATGGGTTTGGCAATGAAGCAAGAGTGCCATCATTTACTGATTAATTCAATTCACAGATATTTTTACATGTAATAGCATTATTATAGCTTGCATGATGCAGTTCGGATGATTGTGTGGGCTATCGGGATCCGAGAGTCACGTCATCAACGCGCCTATTTAATTGCTTAGGAGACTATCATACGCCACATTTTTTCCCGATAAGTACCGCCTTAATATTCAATGAATCAGTGAATGTTATTTAGTCTAAAGATGGTTTTACGCCTATAACAATATCTCGAATACCATTATTACAAACTGACGTATGTTGTATCTACTATGGAGGCAACAGTTACGATAAGAAAGCATCTAGAAGAGACTTCTCTTTAAATCAGTTTAGCTTAGGGGTATTACATGTTGCTAGCGCTTTAATTGCGATTTCACCAAGCCACAAAAGCTTCTTCTCCCTGGAGTTCAATCCTCGAAGGAGGCGGAATGATGGAGGCCCCTGTGCGATGCAGGTGCACGTTATTGAGCCCCGGGTGATCAAAATTTTCGGAGCGCTCCACTGCGCCGTCTCTCATAATCGTATTAAGGTTTTGGGATGTTAAACTCCCGATATTATTATTATAGTTCAATCCTCGACCATGCTACAAATATTGGCCAGCCTTTTGAATTAAGTTGTTGAGAGAAGATTGAAAAGCTTTTCCCATCTTCTCAACAACTTTTTTTAGATATTTTCCAGAGTTGAGAATTTGTAAAAGCTTTTTTGGAGGAAATGAGGTTCAAGGTTTCGTTCTTCTTTTTCTCTTGTAAAAAAAACGCCCTTTTGCACTTTGTCCTTATCAGCAGATGACCGGCTACAGGAATGATGTATGTACATGCAGCATGCTCCTCGCGGCACCATTTATGATGTTAATTATGCGTTTTGTATTTCTTGATTATTATTTTATTTATTGGTGTGAAGCAAAGAGGGAGCTCTTAAGGGCTACTTTTTCTTTCCTAGACACTATGTTCATGAGGCGTAACAGACAATACATCCAAGAAAAGTGCCGGGCATGTTATTTGTAGCAAATATGGTATAAATCTGAGGAAAGTAAAGTGGGCGAAAAGGTAACTTGCCGCCGGCAGTGACCGAACCTGCAACCTTCGAATTACGCGTGCGATGCTCTACCAACTGAGCTACTGCGATGGTCATCCCTCCGTGAGCTCCATTGGTTATATATGTGCACTTAAACCAGGGAATGCCGTAGTGAGCACCGATAGAAGCAATGGTGGTGAGGGCGAAACACTTTTTTTTCTGCCTGCTGGCGTCACGTAGCACGTGATTCTTTTACTAGCTGGCAGCTTACCGATAACCCCTCGCATACTATATTCAAAAACATATTGCATACCTGTTTTGTGCGCTACCGTGAACATTTGTAATGGGGGCAGCGGACTCGTCAAGCTGTCGAAATATAGCTTTTATCAGCCGTTGCTCTGTCTGTTTCTGAAATTGACGACGTCCATTGATTGATTGAATTATGCCATGTCTGTAGCTAAAAGGCAATAGCTTTGCGAACAAGGTTGTCCAAAAATATCATAACTGTAGACCGACTACTCAGTAGAGAGAGAGAGAGAGTAAGTAGATGGGGAAATAAGCAGAACAAAAAGGACACTATTTCCCCCCTCCCGTTGTGGGAGCATGGCTCAGCACCTTTGGGGATAGGAAGGGGAAGTAAAGATTATCGGAAGAAGAAGAGAAGATAGAAAGAAGGAGTTAAAGGCATGGCAAGATAATATCTTGCCAGGGCAGACGAGATCACGAAAGTAAAACATTCGGCTATATATAGTGACGAAGCCTGCAGGAACTGCAAACTCGAGGAACGTTTTCAGGGCCGGTATCTTAGACCGTGTGTTCACATTTGTGGCAAGGAGACCGAGTCACCATGGCGTATCGTTCAGTAGCGGCGCATTCTCGTCACTATAAGAGCCGGCTGTAGAGACTGCATGCATGCGTCAAGCAGTGCACGTTAAAGAACCTCACACGTGGTCGAAGTCGATCTGAAGCCCACCAGTGCGGTGCGCCCCTCAAGCACGTCGTGGTTTCGGCACGCGAAACCCCATCAATTTCTATTATCGAAGTGGCTGTAAACCCGCAATTTTCTCGCGAGGTGTCTTCAGCACCGCCTGTCACGCAGTCGCACAGCCGGGCGTATAGCAGCTGATTGCGGGTCCCTTGTTCGGGATTTCAGCTGGCACGCGCAATATGCGCAGCTGGTGCGCTGAATCGAGCTCGTACGAAACAACCCTGACGTGTGCATATTTAGTGTCAGTATACCCAGCCGTTGATATAACAGTTTGCCGGGCGGAAAAGCAACGCGAAACGCATCAGTCACTTGCTCGACTCTATTTTCCTCGTCCTGTAGAAAATATACATTTGTACCCGAAAAAAAGAAATTGGTCGCATTGCCAAGCCATAGAGGGCAAGATATCTCCAAATTTTGTGAGTGAGTGCACCCAGCAGAGATTTATCAAACATGCTGGGAATGTATAGTTCATGCTACGTATAAAATTTTGCACTCAGCTTATTTCGCTCTATAGCTTCCTTCCACTGCGTGCATAGACGAGGGTGCTGCGTGAAGCTTTATTTCTGTAGACAACGCAAGAAGTGGGCAGATATATGCGTGCTTTCAAGGTAGTTTCTAGCAGCACGCGTGATTGAGGCTGACAATTGAAATGTGTCCCCAAGTTTACGTAAGAGCGTTGTAAGTGCTTACGAGTCTCATTATCTCACATATTGCGCGTTATAAGCTTCGGCGCCTGTCTTTGTGTGTCTGAGGCCAGCCGTCGTTGTGGTAGAGTTGTTATGGCTTAAAAGTGAACATTCAGCAGATACCTGTCGGCATTGGAAGTAACAAATTCTACAAGAAAAGAGAAAACTGCGGCTGAATTTTGTTTTATAGAACACACGGCATTTCAAAGCCTGACCTGACTTCCTTTTCGGTCGTGAGAAGGCCCTGAGATGCTTTTTCACTTTCAGGTCGTGAAGGTGCTTGACCGCTGACATCGAAACGCGGACTTTTCTCGTGGCCGCCATGGTTGTATTTCAATAGGAGGAGAAACGCTCATGCACAGGTACACAGTTAAAAAAACTCGAGGCAATCAAATTTGCAGAGCCCTCGACAACTGCTTGCCTCATTATCAAATCGTGGTTTTGGCACTTAAAACCACAAATGTTATCAAGTCTGAGGCCAGGTATTATACGAAGTAAACAGATGAGAGACAGAACTTCATTAAGTTTCTGAGGACCGCGACCACCAAGTCTCAGCGAGGTAGAGCGGTGGACTGCTCCCACGTCGGGACGGGAGCGAATACTGCGCATATTATTAATTAAAAGCTGGTCGTTTCTACTTAAACTGTTGTGTTCCCCTGTTGGGATGTCGAAAATGTTCGGTCGAAAACGTCCCGAAATTATGTCTCTCGAAGAGTATCACCTAAACCTGAGATCTGCACAAGGTGCTTAAAGTCACGGAAATTAGCAAGTGCGATTGGACGGGCCATCCATGAAAGTTTACTGTCGGTGGGACTGCGAATGCTGTAGGTGGAGCTTACGACAGGGTTGTAACCACTTTTGTGAAGCGTATACCGTTGACTATACCGAATTATTGATCATGCGGACCTAGCCAGACACTTTGCCAGTACAAGAGGGTTGTTTCATTTTATTCATTGAAATATTAAACATACAATGTCTAGGTTGAAAGGACTATTAGCAGATTCAGTCTGCCCAATTAGTGCATCCACGCATACGTAAGCTCAAGCAGTTTCCTGGTCTGTGTGTGTGTGTGTTTTTAACAGCTGCGAATTGTACTACAATTTATTTATTTCGCTCGCTTCGTTAGTAATACTATATATTGACGTTGTTTCACATGCATTGCCAAGAGAACGTTGGCGTTATAAACATCATCGTTTTATACATCATTATAAACAAGCATGAACAGTACATTATAAACAAGAGCCTAATCGAGCGAATAGAATCAGCACATTATGCCGGGTAATATATCTCGCTTTACTTTAAAATGCAAGCTTTGTGCACCTTGGCATGGTCAGGACGCTTGAATATATAGGGTCGTGGCGTCAAGTGAACTTCGGGCAACCACAGGTGCTGATCATATGCGCATGTTAACAAGGCGCTACTCCGAGACCTATAATTCACAAGGGCAGCACGGTAGTGCAGGAAACGTATCTGGCATGCATTCAGCTCCGGCGAGCAGCATAAACTTAATGAAGATGTAGGCGAAGCTGAATCTGCACATTTTCTTCGTATATACATTGCCGGCAAGCCGTGAATGCAGAGTGGTTCATTTTATTCCCAGAAAAAAAGCAACAAAGGTCACTGTACCGAAACATTGGCTCAGAACTAACTAAAAGACCCCCTGATTGTTTTTCGGGTCAAACGCTGTGCCTTCATTTGGGATTGCAAGGCATCTTGTGCTTCGTCCACCAAAGCGCACCCATTCACATTCCTCTGTCGTGTTTGTGCACTCTGAAACGCAGCATTGAATCACTAAGGTCAGCTTCATATAAACTTCCTCGTTCTGCTGAACGTCCTTGATGCGTACACTCGTATTTCATTTTATTTATACAGGCAAGCTCTCTCTATCTATCTCTCTCTTTCTCTCTCTCCCGGTTGCATTACATTCCCCCGTGTCGCCAGACAGATTCTACATGTTCTGTGGAATAAATACTGACCGTAGTTCGGCAAAATGATTGTTCGCTTTGCTCAACGTCACTTGAAGCGGCTGCCGTTGATGAGTTCAATGCTGTCCTTTCGTCACACCACGACCTTACCCTTGGGCGAACATTTCCGTCCTCAGTCTCGCCATACACATGCCCCCGACCCGCATTTTATCCTTCCCAATTTTTGTATGCACGTAACGTGTACGAACTATATTTTGGAGTCTATGTTCGAAATGGGCGTCGCATCTGCTGTGGGTGAGGCGCCTGAAGCTCTACCACTCGTTTCCGCCATAGCAGCAGTCGAAAAACACAGATGTGGAGCCAGCGCTCTGTTTTCTTCGATTAATTGGGCTCTCGATAATATTGGTCGTGCCAGTGTGTGTACACGCACACATTATATATATATATATATATATATATATATGTGTGTGTGTGTGTGTGTGTGTGTGTGTGTGTGTGTGTGTGTGTGTGTGTGTGTGTGTGTGTGTGTGTGTGTGTGTGTGTGTGTGTGTGTGTGTGTGTGTGTGTGTGTGTGTGTGTGTGTGTGTGTGTGTGTGTGTGTGTGTGTGTGTGTGTGTGAAGAGAGTGCAAAGCTTTCCTGAAACTGATTTTGCGTAAGCGCGATGGAACGGGGCAGGGTGCTGGGTGCTGTCGAGGCGACGCTGCGACCACTGGAAAGAAGCACAAATATACCGATTTAAACACATTGGCCCACTGAGTTACACATTCACAACTTCTCGAGCTATACATATACGACTTCAAAGCGACTCAACCGAGGGCAAGTCCCGAAGCCTGCAGATTCGACGTAGAGACCGCGCGCGTGTTCGGCGACTTGAGTGTCGTGCTGAATTTAACCGCATTAAAACAAACAAGAACACTGTCACAGAAGTTCGCATTTCGCCCGTTAGAATTCATTCACGGTGAGACTAAATCCTAACGTTTAAGCCAACGTAATGCTACAAAACGTGAGTGAATCGTCTTCTTTTAGTTAAACTAGTTTATTTAGTTTGTTTTTCTGTTAGCATTTTGATGCCGGCGTCGGGTGGCGATAGTGCAGTGCGTGTGTGCCAACGGCGAGAGTGAATGGTTTTCGAGTGAGTAGCGATATCGTGTTGCATTGTCTTCCCTTACACAAGTTCCTCGCTTATAATGTAGTGCGGGGTAACCTAGATGTGGTAGAAGTCACCGCGATATCTGAAAGCCTCTCGTGCTTCACGGGAAGTATTTCCGGATACGCTTGTGGTGAGCTTAAGTACCGCTGGAGCTGACGCGGATTTCCTCAATACGCGTTTGGGGCTTTGCACCTGCGGTGTAGTTCGTTCGGCGATTCCAGCGAATCGAACCTCCTGTGAAAGGCTCGATGTCTTTAAAACCACTTTGTGCGTATTTTCTGATAGAACTCAAATAAACGACTTGGTGCTTCGTATACTTGTACACACATCAATGGCGGCCGAGAGGCACGCCTTCCGTTAACCAGCCGCTTCCTACTAATATTGATACACACTGTGGTTTGTGGTCATCTCCTTGCTAAAAACATTTTAATGAACGCACGTCGAAGGCCTGTACTCGCAAATCACTTGCTACCAAGGGGTTTTTGCGAGAACGAGTGCTATCTAACTGGCATCGTGGTCAGTTTTCTTTTCTTTTATGTTTCTTTATGGATGAGACAGTTTAGTGATATATATATATATATATATATATATATATATATATATATATATATATATATATATATATATATATATATATATATATATATATATATATTAGAAAACGTACGCTTTCTTTTTTTTTCGCACGGTCTCCCGCATTCGAGGTATATGCCTACGGCAGTGTATACACACACGACCGACAGCGTTCTGACTTTCCCGTCAGGTCAATATCAAAGTTGGCGGCAGTGGCACATGATATTAACGGCCTTCGCAGCCGGTAGTCTGTCTGTAGACCCTACGTAGCCGGTTAGTTTTGAAGGTCAACGAAGCCGAACTATTCCACGTCGAAGTGCATAGGAGAACTAAGAAGGGGAAAAGGGGCCGCTCGCACGTTGTGGTGGAACGGTGTCTCTAGCTATATTGAGGAAGTGAAACGGAGGAAAGCGTAGACAAAGTACATCCGTTGGTGTACAATTGGTCACAGAAGAACCAGGCTTTACGTCGCAGTTCAAAGTGAGCATACTGAACGCTACACTAGAAAAATGCGGCATATCTATGAAGGGAATGATGATGCGTGGGCGAATCATTGGGATCGCTCAGTGTTACCGTAAATCACCTGTGACGCTGACCTGAAGTTGGCACAGACGAGGTCTATGGACGTTCCCCTGGTTATTGTCGCTTGCAGGGTTGCCACTGGTGGCTACTTTTTGCCAAATGGGCGAATCAGAGAGGCCCGTGGTGACCTAAAATTATAATTGGTGACATGGTGAACTTTGACAATATTTGGCTTAGGCCTCGACTGGGTTATGCATACTATGTTCAGTGGGGTTTCAGCGTGCGAGTGACATTTTTTTTTCTATTTTTCTTAGCTTTATACATGCGAAAAAGAGCACTGTGGCACAATTCAGTGCATGCGTCCTATTTTTCGTGTGTATCTCCTTAATTCAGCTTGACCCTTGAGGTACTGGTGCATATGCTGGCAACCTGCCAGAAAAATGCAAGTCAGTGGACTGCTTCACATGCGGTGAAGCAGTCGTGTCAGACTAAGTTTTTTTTTTTTTTTGGGGGGGGGGGTTGCATAACAGCTTCAAGCTTCTTTAAAGCTTCGCTTCTGAATTGGCAGCATGTTCCAACCCCAGCGCCAGCTATTCACTTGGCGACTTGTTCACGGCTGCAGCACTCCTTAATTTGGTATATAGAGTTTATTTCATTATAATATTCTTTTCGGGCACGCCAAGAAGTCAGCCTTTCTGTGCTGCCTTTATAAACTGCATGGAGGCGAATGTGCAGTGTAAGCTTGACCACACAGAAATTAATGCCGGACATTGCAACGGTAATGCAGTACCTCCGAAGAATTTATTTCCGTTGTTTTATAATTATGTTCGATTATCGGACACAATATCCCATCGCAATGAAATTATCTAAATGTGCAGGAAGGCTGTGCACAAGCTCGTTTTTGTAGCGACTGCAACGCCCTGTAATCTTTGCAACTGAAACCATCACAAACTTTCGTCGTCAGGGACGAAAGTTTGTGAAGTTCGTCATCAGCGCTCTGTCTTCTCAGTCTATTCTTTCCTGTGTTCGTTTTTTTCGCCTCGCGCTACGTAAATTTCTTTCCTCGTCAGGTGCTATAGCATTCAGGGGCGCTTCTGGTGCATGCATGATAGGGTGCCTCGATGTGAGCGGCCTATAGCATACGGCGGAAGAGGGCGCATCGAATCACCCTGTAGTGCATGCCTTTTTTCAGCGCACCCATAGTGAAGCAAGTGATGAAACTAGCATTGAAAATAAGCTGAAATAATTTAGGGTTTATGAATGGTATTGTACTCCACAGGGCTATACATAATTTGAAATTTTTTGGTACGTCGCACATCTATCTCTTGGGTGGCGATTTTTTTTTTACGGAATTTGAAGAAAAGTGGCAACTTGTCGCGACATTTCGCTCTTCGTTTGACGAAATTCGCTCGTAAGTCAATGGCAACTCTGGTCGGTTGTTTCCAGTCATACGAAATGCATTGTAGAGTATATCGAGACGTCGTATACTGCATTAGCCAGTGAGTCCGTGATCATCACCACCATCATCTTTAAATTATCATCAGCGTCATCACCATGGCGTATCGTGCGTAATTTGCATGTGCTCGGCTACGGCGAACAACGCCGACGCCAATGGACGAGTGTCGACATAAAGGAGCTTCGCCCCTATAAATACGACATGGCGCCGGTCAAAATTACTAAAACTCACGGCGCCGTAAGTGTTTACTGTCACTTGGCGAAATATTACGAGGCTCATTGCGTGTTTCATGCTTTCACGGAAAATCTGTGCCCATGAATTAAGAGGCAGAGAAAAAAATTTGGCAGATCCCACGTACCTTGGCAATCCATGTTATGCGAATGATGCGGATAGAAGTTGACTGCGTTGTAATGCCTTGATTGAGCGGAACGCCACGAAGTGGCGCTACAGATGTGGTTACAAATGCACGCACACACATACGTCAAACAGCCGCACATGTTTTATATCGCAGGTTATTTACAGTTCCGTATTGATGCCAACAGCAACATGGATATTAGCAACACCAGAAGCGGTAAGCATGCAGATATGAAGCACTGCTGCTCGCCATGATCGTAGCCCTGAAAAGTGCAACATGAATAATCTTAAGCGGATGACACCTGACTAGGATTCATGGTAACTCGACATTACGGCTGTATCGTATACAAATATAATGTTTATAAAATTAGAAAGCCAGCACTGCAACCACAATTGGCATTTCACGAACATTATAGGGCCTATTTGAAAGGTAGTTCCGAGACGTGGCGTGGCTCTGAGGTAAAATAATTCGTTGCCACGCAAAATGCTATAGGATTCGTTTCCTGTTAAAACACTGCCATTTTTTGTCTGCATTCGTCTGGTCGTGACATTGCCTATGGCTGCTTCTTCTTAAAGCTCCAGCGTTAAGGTTACCCATGTGCGTTGTCACCGTTTCTGGCTAGATTTAACATGTCCATCACCTGTGGCACATACCCGCATACCAGTGGGACGCATCCGCCCCCGGGTATGTGCCACTGTTTTTTTTTAGAAAATGTTTGACGATGTACGCGACGAGATTGCGACATTCATGTCATGACCATGGAGTGAGTCGTATTGGTCTAACCATCTTACGCTCCCGTACTAATTTTGGTTTACCACAAGTTAGAGATGATCATACGAACACCCAGACTTATTTATTGATGTGTGGGTTTTAACGTCCCAAAAACACCATATGATTATGAGGGACGCCGTAGTGGAGGGCTCCGAATATTTCGACCACCTGGGGTTCTTTAACGTGCACCCAAATCTGAGCACACGGGCCTACAACATTTCCGTCTCCATCGGAAATGCAGCCGCCGCAGCCGGGAGTAGATCACCGCGGCGGGGCAAGAACACCCAGACGTAGGGAATATATTGAGAACGGTAACAACGGAAGCGTTTATTTCGATGGTTTCGACCAGTGTCTGCTTTAAACTGTCGGAATTACTAGTTAGTTTTATTTTAAACATTTCAACAAGGTCAAATTATTGAGCAAAATAGAAGGATCAATTTAGATCTTCTTTGTTTATTTTTTTTCTCGCTGACCATGTTATACTTTGCTGTGAATGAAATCGCGATCTATTAAGATGCAGTGGGCTGTAGCAATGCATGGATGGGTGTCTTCGGCGACCATGTACACTCACAGGATGAACCTTTCAGCAGCAGGAATTTTTTCGCTGAAATCAGCGCAAGCGAGTACCAAGTATACCACGTGCTCAGCAACAGATTCGCGCGCATCACATCTATCGACACCGTGCACGATCGTTTCGCCTAGCCTGAAAGGCGTGCAGCAGTCATCTCCTTTTATAGGTTCTGAGTTGGAGGAAGAGCGCTTCGGCAACAAGACGCTTTCCCGGAGGACGAAACTTCGTTAGGATACAGCACTGGGCCAGTCCGCGAACGCACGCAGGTGGTTCCCATGTTTTTTCACGCACGCCACCACCTGAGAAGGGAAAAAGAAGATAAACGGAAAGGGAAATTCGTCGAAAAGTTGTGTCGTGCATGCTTCACTCCGAGTTGTTGCAGTGCCGGGACAACACGTTCTCTTTCCTTGAACCCATAGCACAGGTGGTCGGCAAGAACAATGGTGTGGTCGAAACCCGTAGAGCCCTTTTTTGTTTTGTTTTCTTTGCGTGAGCGGTTACAAACACCGTGGCGAGAGGTGCGCGGAGTAGGCGACTGCTGCGTTGGGAACGTGGTCATTAGCGGCGCAGAAAAAAACTGTCATTTGTGACCGGAGTTGCACACGCGAGCCTGACGCGGGCGCCCGTTTCTGAGAGATATCCAAGAATCGCGTTTCGATCGACCGGCGCGGCACAGGCAGCGTCGGGACTTCCCGACGAGTGCAATGCACCAGGATGCGGTGACGGCGGCGTCGCACTCTGTCCTGCGAACCGTCTTTCCCACACACCTTCCGGGGCGCGCTCGCCTCTGGCGAATGGGAACCGCGAGCCGAAGAAAGTTTCTCGAGACTTCGCCTTGCGTCTCTCCCTGCGTAGCACAGCTTACAACGCCACCCTGCAAGCGGCTGGAAGGGCGATGCTCGAGGCGAGAGAAAGGCCTCCCTGTCGCTCTTGTTTGCTCAGAAAACACTTGCCTTCGTATTCAGTCCAGATCGATAACGCTCAACAAAGGGAAGAAAAGTTCCCCTTATCGAACTCACAGTACAGGTCTCTTTTTCTGGGAAAAGGGTCAAATTCACCGTGCTACTCCGTATTACGGGATGGACAACTGCCTGTTATTGGTTCGATGACCTTCACTAATAGCACGCTATAGGGGCCCTTCGGTTGTCCGGCTCGTATTACTGCAAGCCTGCCTGAAGTACGTGAAGTTTTTTTCACCTTGGCACGTAATACACAGCGTTGCTTCACTCAGACATATGTCGCGATTTTGTCGTCGTTCATTTCATTGACAGCAGAAGCTCGTGGGCCCTCTAGAGAACTGCGACGTTTCGGAAGAATTGCGGTATGTGTATACGCGATGTATATGTAGGATTGAGCATCATGTGCGGTCAAGTGCAACAGCTTCGAGTCTAAGAACTTATGTAAAATGATGCCACCTTACATTTGACTCTTATACGAAGACAAAAAAAAAACGCGGACGAAAGATGCCACCTATTCCACAACCTATGTGAAGAATGTGAACCATGCAACATGCTTGCAAAACGACATATACACAGTGCAATGTTGGGGATTCTGTCATGTGTATACAACAGTAATCCTACATTTTCTCATACAGCAAAAGCACTGTATTCAATGGCAGTGACAAGTACAGCGTCTACTGTGCACCCGTCCCGATATCGCCGTTATCAGTAGTGCACACCTTCGCATGCAAAGATATATCAGCAAAACTTGCGCGAAGCATCAATCACTTCTACACGAACCAAGTAGGCTGGTTGTTTATTGATTACGGCAGGATTTGCGGCCACAATGCTTCTCATACTTCAACTCATGATTAGTTTTTGTGGATCAGCTTTCGGCTGTGATTTTTTAAAAAAAACTACGATTCCTTAGGTTTCTTGAAAAAAAACTGGTACCTCCGCGCGGAGGGAGGGGGGGGGGGGGGGATTGCATCGGTAGGAAGTTGCCAAACGCGATATTAGCGCGACAGCATTAAAGACTCGTTTATAATAAAGTGTGTGTGGCTCCTGGGTCACCGGTGTTGTTCGTGAGCGAAAAAAAAACGCAGTTCTCAGTGAGCTAAAAATCGGCTGTGTCCATGAGTGAAAAATTTTTGACTGATTAAAATAAAAACAACCAGGTGTTTAGATCCGGAAACAAACCAAGACCCTCCGCGTTGCGGTCAGTTCTACCACAGAACCATGCCACTATACTTGAACCTGGCTCGGAAAAAGATAAACACTGCGCCAATCAGCGCGAGAAATCGCATTACAATAATGCGATATTGTGTGGCAAATGCCTTAATCAGCCCCAGGTACCACAGCATGTTGATTGCACACGAATGAGAGGCTTAATGACCCATCGATTATAGAGTGCCCAGGCATAATTATCATCATCAGTCACATCAACAAGGTGCGCAGCTGTAGTAGATGTGTGCATTTCCTTGCCAAAATTACGAAGTATGACGTAGGCCTTTCGCAACTGCACTTTCATCAAGAAATATAGGACAGTTTCAAACGGCCAGTGTTGCGCGCATGTAGACACATTTCCTCACGGTGCTAATGAGATGTCCACCTAGATTCGAATAGCGGCAAGTGGATGAGAAAATGATGCAAACAGGTCCCGATTACTCTGTCACGTTCTACTCTTAAGGGCGAAGTTCAAGCGTTCTCCAACACAATTTTGTTAGTGCCTTATAAGCGGACTAGTCTTTCAGCGCTGCTTCTTTAAGCAAAGTGCGAAATGCCCAATTCTCCTGAACTTGCTACGTAAATCTTTAAAAAAATGTGTAGCTTTTAAACTGCAATGCACTATGTGTTTATATGGCAGCACCGGTTATAATGTAGCAATATTATGTCAGTTTTCACGTCCCCAAACCAAGATATAATCATGAGAGCCACGGGAAATGCTCCGGAACTTTTCCCACCACGGAAATGCGACCGCCGCTGCTGCGTTCGAACCCGTGACCTGCGGGTCAGCAGCCGGGCTGCCTATAGACACTCTTTCACTAAGGCGGCCACTTATAATGTGATATGGGCTACCATGTAGTCTACTGGTAAGAAATATATCAGCTAATTCTGGATTTGCGAGTTCACCTGAATGTGTGGGCACATTGTACTCTCAGCTGCTTCCTGGTGACATTTGTCTTCATTTGTTCTGGCGTTCTTTTTTTTTTCACATAAAACTGCAGGTTTTAAATTTAAAAATATTGTGTCTGTGATATGTAATAAATAAAACGTTATTCTGCGAGTCGGCTAGGCACTCTGCCCGTCGATAAAGCATCCGAGAGGGTCACATTCTGTAATACATGATAACAGAACCTAATCCCTGCGAATATGACATTCTCTTCCGTTTATGTTGTCTCGGACACCATATAGTATGTCAAGACATACAGGCCACTGGATCCCGTGAACGGAAACTCTTTTTCGTGTTCCAACGAAAACGTAGCTATATAAACAACCACTCGAGTGTGCTTCGGCGGCTCCGACTTGAAACAAGACTACCCTAAGAGCTTTCTATGGGGTCTGCGACAGCTTTTTGGAAACGCTGTGGAAAAAAATCATACAAATGTCAACAAACAGCGTTACTGATCAGGGGGAGGGGGATCAAGACGAATTTCTATAGATCTGCGGAAATCAAATTTCAAACTACACAATAAAGTCTTCCGAATGGGTGTGTGCGTGCGTGCATAGGGATACGCAGGTGAGTGCTCAGGTTTCCCGCTGCCAGATATCTATGAAGCACAAGTCGCTTCAAGCACATCACTGCACTTGAACCCAGTGCTTATACAGCATTGTTCAGAGTTTCCAAGTAATTCACGATAGGTTGAATGGGTGAACTTGTATACAGGTACTGAATCGAAAACATGCATGGCATTCGTCAAGGTGGTCCGATATGCCATCGCCTATAGTTCAACATTATACAAGGTCGACGCTGCTTGTTGCGATCCACATCGAGTGGATCGTACTGTTGGTTGGTGTCCTAATGCGTGACTATGCGTATAAATGCGTATATATATATATATATATATATATATATAGATATATATATATATATATATATATACAGTGTGTGTGTGTGTGTGTGTGTGTGTGTGTGTGTGTGTGTGTGCGCGCGTTGATTGAGAAATCGGAGATAAGGAAAGCCTAGAAATTTTTATTTTTCCCCTTCTCATAACGTATTGTGCAACGGCCCTCAGAGAAGGGAAAGTCCCGCCTTGAATGTATTTTTCTGTTGGCGCCCTCAGGCCTTGAGAAGAGGTGGCAACACACTGCAACTTGCAAGAAGAAAAATGAATGCGTACGCACGAGAAAGGTCGAAAGCGAAATGAGATAATCTCTAAATAAGTGCTCTATCTCACCCGGAACTCTCTGCAAGCACGAACTATTTTCCAAATCTTCTTGCTGTTGTTCTTTATTGTAGATGTCAGTTTAAATGGCTTATTTCGTGACTTCTCGTACATTACGATTACGGGACAGCTTGGTGCACAGCGAGAATCCGGCTCGCGATATTGTTTATGTAAAAAAAACAGCTGCCAATGAGCCCCCATTAGCAAAAGAAGTTCTTATGGCATGTCACCTTATAAAAACTCGCAAAGGATAGTGTTGTGAGAGCGAACATATTGTCTACGAGGTTCGGCAACAATGTAGATAAAATACAATGTCTCATTCTCACGTCATTTAGCTCTTGAGAGCCGTTTGTCTTTAACCGACCACTTCTGGTAATGATGTGTAAATTATGACGCTTCGAGTGTTATAAGAAGTTTCACCTTTTATCCCAATCTAAGCTTTTGCGAAGAACAAAATCTTTGCATATTCGACAACTGAAGCTCTGCATGCACTGCTCAGCTCACAAATGGAGCTAGCTAACAGACTTAGTTGATATCGCATAGGTGACGGCCCCGCTTATGAATTAATTATTCCGAAGCAGCTACATGAAATGTCTTGATATACAGGCTCATACAACCATGTCTAAATGTATGCGTTCGGATCAGTGCGAACAGAACCATGCATGACGATAAAGACAATTGTGTCAGCATGGCCGGCACATTTTTCGGTAAATTCGATCATGCTCTATCATTTTTTTTCAACCTTTGTTTGCTTGCTAATTACCAAGCTCATTACATGACGCACAAAGCTGTGACGAAGTCAGGTGAGCTTACTAAAGCACGGTATTCTTTATTGCTGCGGAGCCTGTTTTTTTCAGTGCACTCAATAAGAATAGACTAACTACAATCGCAAACGTAGCTTCATCCGGCTACATGATATTCTAGGCTCTTGGGAGGTGTGCCACAGTGGTTTGCGTACTGGGCTGCCAGCTGTTATACATGTGGAAGTACTCAACAGTGGCATGTGTTCGAGCATGTGTGCCTCAATGCACCTTGTAACGACCATATCCGGATAAATATTGGATTAGGATGGCTTTCCCCAAACCTTCTGAATTGCAAAAACGCTTTCAGCTGACCTTGAAATATCCCTCCAAATACGCTCCCAGTAGAGAGTGAAGAACCATGCGGAACGGCTGCCAGATGGCGCTCCAGCTGTCAGAAGTTGACGCCTTCAAACGGCATAGCATGCTCTCTACCACCTAAACGAGGTCTTCGCACATCACAGTTGAAGCCTCCAAACTGGAACCACTGGCATTTGCTAACAAGCAAAGAGATAGCAGAGGTCATATTTGCGATTCGCTCTCTGCAGCCATATGAGCCACCACTGAGGGAGTGAAAGCTTCTCTTCTGCCACCGAACTACGCATACAGTGAAACCTATCTGTAAACCAGTTTTTGGGAGTGTCTCCACATGTCGGACAAGCAGCCTGGGGGTGCTTACAGCGTGACCGAGGCCTCTCATAATCACTTCGGGAGCTGATTAGAGTTTTCGCTTCGTCCAAGGTTGACTACCGACTATAAAGGATGCTATCCGCAGCCACTCACTCCCAGCCAAAATTAGACGCCGCTAAATTACTAGCGAATGGGATGGGCAGTGAGCACTCGGTAAGTACCCTTTACTGCGCTCCTCTGATGAAGTACGCTGGGGTAGTAGACATACGCCGTGCGCAACTGGGCAGCCGGATCGGGGGAAGACTTTAAAGCAGCGGCCATCGTTCAGCAGAATTCCAGCCAAATATCTTCCGCAGCTGATGCCGATGCCTCACACACTCGTGTACTGCTACGGTAAGTAAATAATTAGGATGAAATAAAGATGACTGATTAATAAAAGAAATCTAATTAAAAAATGTCCGCATATCCACGAAGTGAACGATGGTGAAGGAACTTGCTCCAGAGGTTGATTCCGATAAACCGTGAATCCTCAATCATCATCATATAAAATGTAACACGAGAGTTGTTGTGGTGTGATTGTATCTACATGTTATATACGCAATGTTTATTATTTACATATCAGTGCACTATATACAGATATTTACATAATGACGCAGTATATACGTTTTGTTCAAGAGCTTATTTACGCATCACATTAGCTCGGAGGAACATTATCATTTTAGTATATTGGTTTTGTGATCCGTAAAGTACAAAGCCAGAGGATTTTAATTTATAGGATGTAGTAGAAAGTTTGAAAAGGCGATGCCTATACAAGTGCTCCTGGTGGTGGTGGGACATTTGTATGAAATGCACCGGAGTGCGTAACACAACATCATGTGTTGGACTAGCCAGTCGTCGTGCGTGATTTCCACCTTAATGTCTCCGGTGCGGATGGAGGGGCCATGTTTGTATTCCGTTTCCTATTGCAGCAGGGTTCTGACGGTGAGCCCGGGCTGCAGCCGCGTTGCAAGCCCTCCGCGCCGCTACCTCGGCTTCTACGGGGTAGCGGTATCGACGCGCACTGAGTGATGTCCAGCGATATAAGAAGTAAGCGCACCGAGAGCGAGCGCTATATATAAGCGCGGCCACCTAGCGGGCTCCTACCAAACTAGAGCATGCGCCGAAAGTGGAGCAAACGGCGCCTGCATGGCGGTACGCCGTCTAGTGAGCGCTTTTGGAACGAAGAGCACAGCTGCGTCGCTTGCGGGAGCAATGAGCACTAGTGTACACACCGGCACAACGACGAGAGACAACCCCCCAGCAAAAGGAGCAGGCTCCTAAAAACGTGGCTGATCCCCCTTAATAGGAATCGGCATAACACGAAAGTGAAATGTGTCTTTACATAGGTAGTTGAACATTTATTTTGCATTGTTTCAGCAACGGCAACAAATTGCAAAGTCACTTTAGGAACGGCAAGCAGCTAGAAACTCGCAGCGCATGCCTCACGCAGAAAGCACACTTAAAATTAGCATACACAGGACGAGTGCGGACTAACAACTGTCCCATCTCGACACTTACAGCGCGCTGTTCAAACAGAAAGACGCTCTAAACGAGCGCACAAGTATACACAGGACAAGCGAGAACTGTGGCAATTCTTCCTGCCTCGTGTGTCAGCAGCCCACTCCTTTCGTAAACACGGTTATGGCAGCGTGCGAAGTGACCTTCGTCCTTTCCCGAATTACAAGTCTGGTAAGCGCGTGCGCTGGTAAAACCACGCTCCGTGGGGGCGGTGCTTCGTCGAGGCGACCACCTTTAGAGAGCGTCCAGCATGATCCCGCCGCGCCATCTCGCCACTGATAAGGAAAACACGCTAAAGTTTTGAATCTCTGAGGGCTGCCAAACGGTGTATGGCAGATGTTGGCCTCCTGGTTATTTTCTTTGCAATCTCTTTGTATATATTTTTTCAACGTCACTTCCGTGACGGAAGTACGTCAGAGGAGCCGTAGTAGACCCCTGTGCAAACCACTTTTGTGTTAATATAATGGCACTGCAACAAAATGTTCAGTGACGTCTGTTCATACCGCTTTCTGAATAGTATACGTATACTCAGTGATTCTTAAACTGTATTACACTCATGCGAGAGGCTTTCAATCATAAATTTGGGATGGGATTAAGTACATGGCCCCGTTCAAGCTCAGCTTTCAGAACAGAGCATATACGGTTATTATGACACTTCGTATGTAACTGCGCAGAGCTGCTTATTAGAAACATTTATTAGCTCATGTATATGTATATATGTAACGTGATTTAAGAATACATACACTTCACTTTATCTGTAATTGAGTTTGTGGCAATAGTCCGTGTAATTTATGCATAGTGAGGGGACGAATTAACTTCCTTGTTTTCGCTCTAGCGTTCGTCATCCCTCGACTTATTTTACGCCTTACGAAGAGCACGGCAAATGTTTTCATATTCGCGGCCGCAGCAACAATCACGTGAACTGCGGCGGCATATCCTTGGTAGAAAAGTTTTGGTATGTTTCCCCTCCAGCCGATGTTTGGGCATAAAAGTCATAGTTTCCTGAAATTGACTAGAGGGTATTCTGGCGCTACGATTGTTCAGCGACCATGTGAATAATGATTAGTGCACAAATTTGCCTAGTCTTCGTGCGTCCGACTTCGTGCGCACTTGTGGCTTTGTTTATGGCTGTGTTTTTTTGGTTTTTGTTTCGAAAATACAATGAACTGTTGTGAACTTCAGGACCCTATTTGAATCGGTGAGCCTAACAGGGTCAAGGTGGTGAAGCGTAACTGCCAAACCTTTGCTGAACTTCATCTTGCAGCAAAGCGGATTGAGGCTACCCAGAGCCGAAAGAACTAACATTAGACAAATTTGTGTACTACTCGTCGTTCTCACGCTGGCTGAAGCACCTTGCGTTGCAGCTCCCATAGACACTAGCGTCAGAGTTCACTCTGGTGTATATTTAAGAAACTCAGGTGATAAAAAGTACATCTTGCAAATGATTTGTTGCTATCTTTGATTATGTTAGTGAATCAATGTCATTACTTCATTGCGTCGTTGTTGAACCCCTTTGATTGTTCAATAGTGCCTTGGTGTTTATCTTGTGGTATCCCGTACGTCCGACTTACATCAGTTTCATGCGTTTTGAGCTCGCTTGGTGATTCCGTTGGCCGCCTCATTGCCCATTAATTTCATGGGGTTAGGCTGACGTACTATGCTGTGGCAATGCGCCAATGCATATATTGTGTGATTTCTGTAATTCAGCGTAATATTCCTCCATCTGAAAGGCTACTCGCGCCAATTTGCAGTTAGTACAAGCGATTCAAATGTGTTCACCCGACCGATAAACTTCCCTGCTTCAAAGAAAAAAATATGAAGCTGTAGTTACGATGACGCTGATGACACGCATACGAACGCACAAGCGTTCACACACCTGCGCGCGCGCTCACATTACTCAAACACTTTAACACGCTCGATGAATTTTCCAAAACGCGTATGGTATGAGAACTTCCTTAGTTCGAGTTTGCGCTTTGTGACGCTGGTCGCCATTCGGTCGCAAACGTGTGTTCACATAAGTACTTCATTACCGACAATGTCATATATACTGATTAATTAATCGGTGGGGTTTAACGTCCTAAAACCACCATATGATTATGAGAGATGCCGTAGTGGAGGGCTTCGTAAATTTTGACCACCTGTAGTTCTTCAATGTTCACCCAAATATGAGCACACGGGCGTACAACATTTCCGCCTCTATCGGAAATGCAGCCGCCGCAGCTGGGATTCGATCCCGCGAGCTGCGGGTCAGCAGCCGAGTACTTTAGCCACTATAGACCACCGCGGTGGGGCAATGCCATATATACTCACTGACTTAAGTCATCGTTTCAGAACAGCATCTATCGAATATATCTGCATTTTTTTTACCTGTGCCAATTGTATACAAAATCTAAAACACCAGTATTGAAGCCTCGAGGGGCGGGTCATGCCATGTGGCTGCCTTTTATACCAATAATTCCAAGTAAACTAGAACTTAAGCTGGAACAATTGGTGCCGTAGTGCCCGAGCGATAGGTTTGATGGCGACCATCCTTTGCTGACTCGTGCTGTTGATCGTAATGCTTACACGATGTAGTTCGTCGTATAGAAGTTCACCAGGTAGAAGACAATTGCCACGTTGATGACTGAAATATATTCTATGTCTGTTCAATTATTAATTAGGAAAATTAAAGGTTAAAGCAAGGTCGGAGGTATACTTGGATACCTCCGACCTTGGAATGATACTTGGAATGGTCTCCCGGGCTCCCTGCGCGAGCTGTCAAACGATGAATTCGTTGAACAATTGCTAAACTTTCTTCACTGATCAGCTGTGTATACTTTCCAGGTGTTCTGACCATTAAGTGTGTATACTTCAGTGTGTATACTCAATGTGTATACTTTACTTGTGTTATATTTAATGCGACTAAATGTGATTCAGTGGGACTTAATGCATTGTATTTTATCTTGTGTTGTACTCACTCCAGCAATATCTTGCTGTGCAAGATGCAGTATTTGTAAATAAATAAATAAATAATACTAAAATGACTTTAATCAGCGACGGTGACTTCCTATATGGAGTCACGCAAGACAAAAGGGGGAAAATTAAGTGGCAGTGGTCGCCGTTCGTGATCGCACGTATAATCGAAAGAAGGAGTCGTTCCGGGCCCGGGTCCAAGGCCTTACGCTTCATACTACATCGCAAATTTTCTTTCATGCGCGCAGCCAGAAAGCCACACAGCGCTTGATTCTCGAGTGGGGTCACCGCATGTAGAGCGTGTACACATGGCCACTTCATTACGAGCCACGCCTTCGTGACAGCGTGGCTTTCCTGCCGGAGGGCAGCGTTGAAAAGCGTATTCGCAGTTTTGAAAAAGCGGCCCCCGCCTTCCGAGGAGCGTCGTTTGCGAGAGCCGTTTGTCACTGCGCGAGGACGTAGGAGACAGCGACGACGCTCCACTGATTGTGCTATTGCGGTTTTCACGTCGCATAGCCACCTCCAGGGAAGATGCGAGAAATATGTCCTTGCGGAACGCGATGCCACGCACTCTGATCCTATGCAGATAAGCGCATATACAGCAATCCGACAGCAAACACTCGGCATTAGCGATTGTGTTCACGTCGCCTGCTTATCACGCCGGACACCACTCAGTGCCTTTGCTGTCATAGTGCGCAACGGATAACTTTCAATACTATTTTTAATACAAACAGCGTATCCAGTAATGTAGCATTTATGGCTGTTTTACTACTTATGCGAAGCAAAGGCTTTCTTCTTAGTATTAGTATTATTATTGATATTATGACTATCATTATGATCATCTCCCGATTAAACCTGCAGAATATCCCGAGAATTCAGTTTTTTTATAAACCTCTTCACCGACGGTACCCAGGACGCCGCCACAATTCTTCTCTTGGCTGCGCTAAACAGGTTTTTCTTTCTATTTTGAAACATTTCTTGTCTGCTCTCTTTCATTCCTTATTCCGCAGAGCAGGGTAGCCAGCCGGCCTACGGACTGTCTAACCTCACTGTCTTACCACTTGTTTCTCTCTTTGCTTAACCGTACACAGACTGTACAGTTTTTATGAGCCTTACTTTTCGGATAGCAATGTTTTTCGTTTTTTTTTTCATAGCTCACAATCGTTACTTTTTCCCCAACCTTGGTGCTGTTTTACTATAGCATCGCACACTATAAATACCTTTTCCTCTTTTGTCTTTCAGCCCAACTTGCACGCGCCTGTGAGCGATTCTATTTATCATTCAGCCATCGCAAGTATCAGGCCCGTCAATAGTTGCCTTTAACTGTGGTGTTACAATAAGGGCGTAAATCTAAGTGAATAAAATTCGAAGAAAAATCACCCCTTCCGTCGGTTGGGTGGAGGGTTTTTTCGTGCAGTTTTATTCATTCAATCCACGTCATTATCGCTACACCTACATTTAAAGACAACACTTGATGCTATTCATACTCTCCGTGCCCGAATTGTCTGACGGATTTACTCGTTTGTGCTTTAGAAAGAAACGAGCTCCTCGTAAGAATTACCCTTCTTTCGTTTATTTATAAATGACACTGTGTACATGTGTTCCAGAATCTAGATGGGAGCCGACAGATGGAAACACGTAGTGGGATAATTAGGGTGAACAGTGCAAGTGCCTCAGACAGGCTGGCCATCGTTTAGATAGGAGGACCTATCTTTCTCAAAGTTGCTTTGTCATCTTTGGTGTGTTGGTTTTAAGGGGGTTAGTAGTGACGTCATGCCCTGGTGATGGCGCGTGTCCCTGTTGGCAATCGCCGCCTGAAAAGAAAAAAACCTATAAAGCAAAGGAGTGTAGTCCTCGCTTCATTTCAAGTTAGGTGGTAGTGATTCAGAACCCAAGTGGTCAAAATTTCCGGAGCCCTCCACTAGGGCGTCTCTCATAATCGTATGGTGGTTTTGGGACGTTCAACCCTACATATCTATCAATACAATCAGCCACAGCTGCATCTTACAAAATATTTACCCGTGCTGTCCTCGAAAAAAATGTTTTGCGTCTTACGCATAATGCACGGTTTTTTGTTTTGTTTTTGTTTTTTATGCGAATGCGTTTCTTAGTCGGAATATGTCAGGCGTCCGTCGGGATCCGTCCACAGCCCTCTCCCATAGCAGCAGCTGCAGGCGCGCGCACCCCTAGCAACCGGAGCCCCCACCATGTCACGTTTCGGCGTTGGCAGCTGTCAGCAAAAACTGCGGTGCGCGCTTATCCTCGCCCCTACCAACCGGAGACCCCCCCCCCCCTGCTCTTTTCACTTGAACGTGACTTTCCACCACCTCAATGCAGTGCGTTTAAAACACGTTTGTAGCGTTTGTGCTGCCAGCGTTTGTGTAGCATTTGTGTTGATAATACGCTGACATTATGGCCTTCAGGTACAATGACAGGTGCAGGGCTTCGCCGCTCCTTCTCGCCGTTCGCTCTCTCTCTCTCTCTTTCTCTGTGCCCCATTCTCGCGTCCATTCACGCCTCACTCCCGGCCGTTCACTGGCTGGGCGCCTCTCAAGAACATCCGGAAATGCGTGCTCAAGACACCGCTGTGAAACGCCAACGCCGAGCCGAGAACGCTGTTTGTTTTGTTCACTTCATTGCATTTGCATGCTACCTACTTGAGCTGGAAACGCATACCACGTTTCTTACGGCAGAAAAACGCCGCGTGCGGCTAACGGCGCTATTGGCTGCATGGTGTAAGAAAAAAAACACATCACTCTTCTAACGCTAGCTTAGCTCAAACATCCAGGACTGGCTACAAGTGATGAGGCAAGCCGAAGATACCGCTAGGGCTCAAGGAATCTTAGCTGCCATCTAAAGGTGGTGGTGGTAGTGGTTAGAAGATGAGAAAAGGCGCCTAATTTCTGTAACCCGGTCGGGAGCACGGCGCAGTGCCTGATCTAAAGGAGAGGATATAATTCCTCTGAAACTTGCCGCTTCGAATAAAGTTGTTTCTCTCTCATCTAACGCTGGGTTATCACGTGCGAAACGCTGTTATGGGCGCTACGCAATGCATTCGCATTTCCTCACGATTCCCTTCGGGGAGGTGGGGGAATTTCGTGTGTGTGTGTTCGTCAATGCGTCTGATAAGATACCGACGTCGCAACAACACGCTTACAACCTCTGTCTTTTCGGTGTACGCACTCTGACACACTCACTTACGCTTTGTACACAGCATCGTCGCAATTGTCGCATTTCACCGTAAAAGCTATCACGACAGCCCTACATACGATACCGAGGGATAAGGGGCCATCATTTCTGTGGAAAACATTTCTCACATCGTGTGTTGTAACACTGTGGCCGTCCACCATGCAACCTAGCGCGTCGGCTGCCGAGAGATGCGCGCGAGGCGGCTACTTCCTGTCATCGCTCCAAAGCCGGCACCTGTTCCATCTCTCACCCACTGCCTTTGTCGGGCCTTCCTGTTTCGGACAGGCCGGAACTACGGATCGCTACGTGCGGCTGTATACCGTATGCGTACGATTCCTATAACGCAATAGAAGCTGGGGGCCAAACCCGCAAAGCATTGCTTTATGGTCGAGAACATTGATTGATTGCTTGATTGATTGATTGATTGATTTTTTATTTATTTTTTATTTATTGATATGTGGGTTTGACATTCCAAACGCACCATATGATTATGAGAGACGCCGTAGTGGAGGGCTCCGGAATTCGACACGCTGGGGTTCCTTAACATGCACGCAAATCTGAGCACACGGGCCTACAACACCTTCGCTTTCATCGAAAATGCAGCCGCCGTAGCCGGGATTCAATCTTGCGGCCTGCGGGTCAGCAGTCGAGTACCTTAGCCACTAGACCACCACGGCGGGGCTTATTGTCGAGAACAACATTTCTCAGCGGTTGTTGCTCTTTAATGTGAATATAGTATAACTCTACAAATTATCTGAAACCCATCGTTCCGAACCACCTGAGCTTTCATCGTTCTAATGGTTTCAGGAATTCGTTCCCTGCCACAAAGCTATTCTAATACAATTTCCAGTTTCGCTTGAATCACAGAGAGCGGAAAGCGAGCTAATGCCGGTCCCTTTGCTGGAGAAATGAGAAAACGAAAAGGGCTTTATTATATAGATCCGCGTGCATGTAAATGTATGTACCGAGACTACGAATGATCCCAAGATACCCGAGTTCGCATTCACAGAATTTTTTTATAAGTTGTCTGTTGGACCAGGGGTCCCAAACTCAGCTCGCGGGCCGCAGTAGCAAACTTCAGTGCCACAAGGGCCTGGGCAGTGAAGAACGTTATAACGTGGGAAGAGGGGGGCTGTAGTTTGAACAAAATGTCAGCAAAGGTTGCCCTAGAAAAAGGGCCTTCCCATATCTCCTATAAGGGTTATTTCAGAAAGTGTTGAGAACATATCGATAGCGATCTCTGATATGAGTAAACTCTGGGCGCCGATACTGAAATATGAAGTTTCTGTGCCATCATTATTGTTCCAACGCTTGGGGACTGTAAAAGGGTGCCTGACAAAACAATAAATTCTTGAGACGAGCCACGTCTGTATAATTTACCACAACGAAGCTTTATTATTCGCCATATGAGAAAATAACGTGAGTACCAATCCTCGAAGTCATCATACTTTATTCCCTCTGAAGCCCTACACATTACTGCTATAGTTTCAAACACTCTGGTTTGTAGCTGCGATGCGAGAAGGAAGGTGCGCCTTAACTTCTTGTGCGGAGATGATCCTCATGGTGGATAGCTGGGGTTCATCAGTCACCCTCGATAAGTGAGCTGACTTGTTCACCTCTAGCAAAGAGAGCTGGCGTTCGCACATGTGGTGCTTTCGAGCATGGCGATGATTGAAACAGCAAGTCTAAGTACTGCCGGGAAGCATGCACCACCAACAAACTCGTAGAAGTCTGCACACAGTGCTGGTCGGGTCGTTATCGAAAGGCTCGCGGGCAGCGTGTTTGATACCCCTTGTATAAAGAGGGAAACTTCTGGTGCTGAGTATATATTAGCGACGGCGGCTGGCTCCCAACAGAAGGTATTTGCGAGTGAAAAGTTTCGTGAATCCTACATCTGCACTGCAATAAAGGTCCGCATACTTTCTGCGCCAGCAATGCGCACAGTCGTGGCGGAAAGTTCGCCCAAATTCCAAGCGGGAAATGCAATCATTCTCCCATCGCGATCAAAAACTTGCAAGTAAAGTTGGTCACTTGAAATGTACCTTATCAAAACTATAAGCTACCCTTGACTCCAGCTCCCTTGCGACGCAACATGGCAGGCGAGGGATGCGTGTGACAGAAATGTATACACTATGTTTACTGAAGAAGAACAAAATTCCCAGACCGCAACATGCCAGACATGGTGGCGGACCGAGCTCCGCAAAATAGAAGCGATAACGAAATCACAAACATCTTTTTTTTCATCTTTCATTACATTCGCCATTCGCAATTGGCTGGCACAACGACACGCCGTCACCGAAATTAGCAACGCAGTTGAATGAACGACGAGAACTTGATGGCATATAAACCTAGTCTAGACTCATTTTCCTCGTATATGGCCACTTTTTAAACAACAGCAGTGATGAAAATCGTGAGTATCATCATCATCATCATCATGACTTTTACTACGCCCGCTGCAGGGCAAACGCCTCTCCCATGTTTCGCCAATCAATCCAGTTCTGTGCTTTCTGATACCACGTTATTCGCAAACTTCCTAAATCTCATCTGCCCACCAAATTTTTCGTCACCATTTCACGCGTTTGTCTTGTCTTATAATCCAGTCAGTCACTCTTCATCAGTTGCCAGTCGTTATCCTGCCTATGGTCCGCCTCGGTGGAACAGTGGCTAGTAGAACAGTGGTGGAACAGTGGCTAGAACAGTGGATCCCGGACCATGTACTGTGCGATGTCAGTGCATATTCAAGAACATCAGATGGTCCAAACTTCTGAAGAACTCCACTACAGGGTCCCTCACAATTACATCGTGGTTTTGGGGACGTAAAACCCCGGATATTATTGTTATTATTATCCTGCCTACGCGCTACGCGCCCGGCCTATGTTCATTTCTTCATCTTGATTTCAGCTACGACATCCTTAACCCCCGTTTGTTCCTTGACCTACTCTACTCTCTTCCTGTCCCCTATAGGTTACACTTATCATTTTCCTTTCCTTTGCTCGCTGCGTCATGTTCAATTTAAGTTGGAGCCTTTTTGTAAGCCTCCAGGTTTCTGCTCTGTAGGTAAGTACCGGTAAGATGCAGCTGTTATATACCTTCCTCTTGAGAGATACGGTAAACTACCTCTCATGATTTGAGCATGTTTGCCGAATGTGCTCCACCCTACCCCATTCTCATTCTTCTAGTTATTTCACTCTCATGGTTCGGCTCCGTGGTTACTCCTTGTCCTAAGTAGACATATTCCTTTATAACTTCCAGTGTCTCGCCACATATCGCAAAGCACTGTTTTTTCTCGAGACTGTTCCACAATGAAGAGCCATGCTTTTAATGTTTATTATAATGTTTTGCACTGTTTCAGGCGTAACAACATCTAACAAAGCAATGTAAGACACTGACACACTGCTTTCAGGACGAACAGGAGTCAAGCAATGGAACAGTTTGGGATTAGAAAATAACTTTCGTTTTCCTGAAAGGATACAATAGACGAAGTGAGCAACACGTCTGCAGCTGTCTCTCTTTCTCTCTTTCTTTTCTCTTGTACGTGGTTCAAGGGAGAGGAATATGTCATATACGCAGAGATTGTTCTGTCGCGCGTCAGCATTTCAATTGTCGAGAGCTTGCAGATAGGAAGAGATGCAGCTTCGCTGTGATGATTAGACAACCGCAGGGTAACGGAACCTTTCGCGCGGTCAACGTCGTTTCCCACTTACTCTTACAACATGTAGCTCGCCCCAACAACTGAGCAAGGAACGACTTGGATCATCCAGGCTACGACTAAATACCCAAGTGGCTGGCTGGTCGGACAGGCTATTCTCGGAAAAGGGGCATCTCGATCTTGCGCCGCACATTGGGATCGGGTTCTCCTCGGCACGATCACGACCTTCGAGTGAGTGGTCGCTTTGGAAACGACGTTCACACTTGCAGAGTGCAAGCGTCGGTCAGCCGCGATGCGACAAGCGAAGATCACGAGATAAACCGGGACATTTTTTTCGAGGACATACTATGGCCCTCCTACACATGTAGACAGCTGGCTACCGTTACCAGCTAACGTTTAACACCAGGCCGCTAAGTAAGACGTAAGTAGGCCGCTAAGTAAGACGTCGCGAAGCACTGTATCTGCACACTGAACTATAGAAAATCTTGCGAAAGCTGAATGCTCTTTCTCAATTAGGTTACACGCGGGTATAACATCATCTACTTAAAAGGCAGGAGTTCAGGACAACATGTCGGCTTGAAAATATGAATATTCTTGTACACAGAATGTTTCACTCGAGCCTTTTTTTTTGACAATGGTCTTGTCCTCCAAGAAAACTTTTTTTTAAGGAGACAAGCCCGCTTGCCGAAATGTGGGCTCCGGAGACACGCCCTGCAGAAGAACATTCACCTCTTCTCAACGTACGTGTCTTGCGTTCTGTACACCAACTGGCTATTGCGCGACTTCTGTTGACTTTATCAGCTTCGGTACGTAAAGCCGTTAACGGCGAACTATTGGGCATCGTACCAGCTGTGAGTCACGCGACTATAGGCTCTCCCTCCGTCGCACCGCTACCGACGAGCGTCAAGTTTACAAACACTACAGCAGGCAAGCGCAGCGCGCGTCGAATGCGCGATGAGATCGGATTGCCGACGCCTCGAGACCACGTGCATGCTCGGTGTATATACAAAAGCGAGAGACACGCTCGTATACGAGCGTGAGTTCGTGTATGCCTGCGTTCTTCAGTTCACATGACCTTAACCCTGTAGCTGCTGTATAAAAGAGCTAAACAGAGCCCCCATAGCAATCGCGAAACTTGCACGCTATATATCCCTCTTGTGTACGCATCTCCACCGCAGCGACAGCCGGTACAGCGGGAGCGTCGCGACGCCTTGTGGCTGGGGCACGGAAGTTGTGCCATGCATGGGTATGGCCGGACCGACTACCCGACGGACACTTGCAAAGCCTAGATTAAAATGCAGCCCAAAGCACATTGCATGTTATTCTAGCTGCACGTTAAACGAAGGCGGGTGGTCAAAAAAAAATCCGAAGTCCTCCACTACAACGGGCCCCACGATCAGATCGAAGTACTGGTGCGTTAAGATCCCATATTAAATGTGGAGCATTTCTTAGCAAACGGCAGGCACATTAAGCGTTCTATCTATCTATCTATTTATCTATCTATCTATCTATCTATCTATCTATCTATCTATCTATCATTTTACGTCTGGGTGCTCTCGTGATTACCTTCTTGATTTGGCGTATAGACCAAACCTATTGTTCGGCTCCGTGGTTATTACCTGTCCTAAGTAGACGTAGCGTTTTACAAATTCAAGTGAACTATTACCCATCTACACGAGTTTGAAGTAACTAAAATAATAAGAATGGGGTGGAGCACATTCGGCAAGCTCTCTCAAATAATGACAGGTAGGTTGACACTATCACTCAAGAGAAAGATATATAACAGCTGCATCTTGCCGGTACGTAGCTATGGAGCAGAAACCTGGAGGCTTACAAAGAGCGTTCAGCTCAAATTGAGGACGACACAGCGAGCGATAGAAAAGAAAATGATAGGTGTAACCTTGGATCAGGGAACAAACCAGGGTTAAGGATATTATATATAGTTGAAATGAAGAAGAAGAAATGGACATGTGCCGGGCATGTAGCGCGTAGGCAAGATAACTGCTGCTCATTAAGGATAACTGGCTGGATTCCCAGAGAAGGCAAGTGGGTTAGCTGGAGACAGAAAGTTAGGTGAGCTGAAGAGATTATGAAGTTTGCGGGTGTAAAGGGGCAGCAGCAAGCACAGGACCGAGTTAACTGGCGGAACATTCCCATGTTCCGCCAGTCACTGCAGGCCTTTTTTCTGCAGTTAACGTAGTCAGGCTGGTGATGATTATGATGAAACCTGTCGTGGAAGGGTATTAGAGGGTTTGACGAATACGACCGGCTCGTCGTGATATGAATAATGTGAATATCCCGTCGCATACGTCGTCAAACCCTTTTCTATGCAGACACGTGTGGCACATACCCGTATACGAAGGACTGCTGTATGCGGGCCTGCATCACAAGTGAGTGATAGTTTGTATTTATTTTTCATTTATTTTATTTCAATACATAGATACACAAGGCCACCGAGAAAACAGGGAGAGAGCAAGCTGGCAATTGTCACCTTGATGGGGCACAATGCCTGCTTACTCTTCCTAGAGGAGGGACGTAATAGAGGATGTCAGATAGAAGCAGAGAGAGAGAGAGTAAAAAAGAGAGGGAAGTAAAGAAAGAAAAAATGACGAACCGACAAGCGTAATTTCAATGCGAGTGCGTTAAAAAAAGTTCACATCGGCAGCATTGACCCGACGATGGCAAAAGATATATATTAAGGTCACAGCCCATCGAACCTAAGCATTCGACGTGGTAATCATGTGTTTTACCATGGATCCACGCCAGGTCTCGAAACTGCTTTGGAAAAAAGGTCCCGTGTAGACGTAATGTTACTTAAACGTCAATTGCGGTTGCTGTGCTGGCTATCTAATTTTATAAACATTACATACGCACTCACTCCTATGCTAGAGGCGTGCCGTCGGGTTAACATGAATTGTAGTTAAGCGTCATACACTGAAGTTGGTGTACGTATACAGCACTATAGCCAGTGCTAAAGTCCACGCAAACACAAGCGCTATACATATCAGCTTACCACTACTGGTGATGGTAATACCCATGTTTCTGTTGGTATCGTTATGCAACTGTAAACAATTGGTAATATAAAACATATGCGACGGTTCAAGATGTGTCTGCCCTTACATTTGTACAAATCGGCAGCGCCATATTGTAACGTTTCGCTGAATAAAAAATTACACCACAGTCCCCTTGACCCCCATGTACTTCGCATCGCATCGATTTCCATGGAAAGTGGGATCTTCCGAATTTTGTAAATATATCAGCGGCATGGGTTTCTTGCAAAGCATCATCTCCCTGAAGATGGCCATTCTCCATACTACTTCCGTGTAATTATATAAGAACAGCTCGCGCACGTGCACGCACGCACGCACACGCCTAAAATGGCCTTGAGGCATTTCGTTCGCGATGAATGGCGTTCATCGTGCCGAAGGTCATCGCGTAGATAATAACGAGCAATGCTCCGTCTGTCGAACAGGATTCCTTTTAGGGAGCCCTCCATGAAGAAAAAGCTGACAAGGCCACTTGTGGCCGGCTGTAACGACGCACAATTGACGCCGATTCTTTCCCATTGTCTCGCTGTCACATTACATCACAACTTGTACGCAGTCGCGCGCAATAACACTCAGCCTGAAATCATTTGAGTGCCATCGCTTCCGTGCTATTCATCCTTCTACTCAACTTAACCGGCATAATGCGTATCCGGCAGTATGCAAATCATGAAAGCCGTTCATACGGAAGTCTGTAGCTGCAGAGGTGACCACACCGTGCTCAAAGGCGAGACAGCAGCTTTCCTAGCCTTCGCTCCCTTCCAACAAGCGCTGCTGCTTTTCTCTACATATTTCTTCATCATAAAACACAAAAAATGCCAGCGCTAAGCGTTGAGCAAGTAAAGGATTTCGCGCTTTGTGACTACACGCTGCTGCTTCCGCTTGCGCTGTCGCAAAGAAAACGAAGATGAATCGGTTGATCGTGCACGCTGTAGGCAGGCCATGCTCCACTGCGTTTGATTACATCAGTGCAACTAAAAGATTACCGTGCAAGTGAACCCTAACCTTTTCCGACCTTTAGTTTATAATTCGTAGCGATATCTGTCAAAAACAAAGGATGGTTTGACAGCTTGCTCAGCTAACATTTTTGTTTATTGGTAATATTATCTCTAAACTAATTTTTCAGATTGGCTTTAATTTAATTTTGGTTTCATGTAAGTATCCTGCCGTCCGGTTCTTGGCCGATCCCCCTCTGTGGGTGAGCGCCATCCATGTGACGTCATCAGCATCGGCATCAGACAAGGCAGAACGGGCATGCTACTGCATAGCTAAACATGGCGGGAGACAATTCACAACATATATCGCTCGCATATCGACAAATTGAGACATCATTTTATCCTGACGTCACGTGAACAAACAGCTGGTGTCACTAATTGCGCCGCAAAGACTGGAAATACCGGGAGAGAATAATGCGCTCGTTCTTCGTATTTTCAGACGTTTATGGGCCCTTTAACACCTGCCAAGCCTTTCTTTTTTTTTCGAAGTTTGCATTGGAAACACAACTTGTTAAGATAGCATTGATAACATCCTGACGTGTAAATACTGACATGTGCAGCCTTGATACCCTGACGCGTACATTCACGGCCAATGCGCACAACCTCTCAGATCCAGAGTTGTGGGTAATTCGTTACAGGTAATCAATCAAATATAATTAGTTAGTCGTTGTTGTAAATTCTTTATGTAAGTGAATGCTTTTTTTTGAAAATGTAACATTATGGGTAGGTCAATCATATTTTGTTGCAATTGATTAGTGTTAATCAACTACTTTTGTTTTCCAAAATTCAAGCGTTAAGCAATATACTACGGCAGTTCTCGTCTCTAATAATATGTGAACCCTCTGTAATTCAACCCGTTTTGTCAGACCGGGGCCTCTACGGAACTTTTTTTTTACAGTTTTCTTGGCCGTACCTGTCATGTTTTATTCGAGCACCAACAACAGCGAAGCTCGACGCTTCATAGAGATTAGTGATATCGGCATCGATATCGGCATCACTTTGTGCCCAGCTACGAGCTGGTGCACAAAGTGACCCTACATCATAACGCCACCTATCCGCCCAGTCAGAGCATGCATTGAGGGGGTTTCAAGTGTAGCAGCTGACCTCTTAAAAATAAAACGCGGAGAAATCAGGGACAACAACTTCGGAAACTTCAACTCACCTTGAAAGCTAACAACGTGTCACACTATGTCACAGAAATCTTCAGCCTGCTCTTAACCATGCCAGCCACAGTAGTTCGTTCACTTTGTTTTAGCTTGAGCAAACTCGTGTTTTTGTGTTATGGTAATTAAATTTTGAAGGGAAGTAATGCAAAAGTAATGGATTATATTTCTGCAAATGTTTAGTTGCTTTTCTGGGGTTGTAATCAATTAAAATTGACCCTTCAATAATTTACATTTGTAATCAATCGAGCCCTGTAACGAAATGCTCTCTAATCGATTAAAATATAAATAAATTAATTGTGTTTGTATCGGTTTCTTACTTTCTGCAACGAATACAAGTCTGCTATTATGAGGTGACACGTGGAGCTGATACTGTGAGAGAGAAAAGCGAAACGAGTGGCCTCACAGAGAGTTTCACACATCACACAACATGGCTGCGTGTGACGCATTATGCGGTGCCATAGTCCATTTCTTGCGCCATGTCAAGGAAATGGAGGTTAACAAAAAAAGACTTGCATCACTTGAGCAACGCATTCCGAAACTGTGGATACCGGCGGGGAAGCATGTTGCGTAGAGAACGTGACGAGCGCACTCTTGTTGGTCTCAGTGCGCGCGTCTGTTACTGTTTCCGGCAAATTCTGAACTGTATAACGAAACCAGCCCGAAATAGGAACTACCTTCGCGGCGGTCTTTTACCGGAGCTGAGCTGCTAGACACCATGCATTTCCACATGATATCCATAGCAGCTCAGTTAACCGCATCCACTTCTCTCCACGTTCGTGTGAAAACGAATACAAAAAATGCGAGGTCTGTTTAGCGTCGGACACAGCAAAAAATAAATAAATAAGTAAGTAAATAAAGGACACTTACACCCACTTACTACTACTGCGTGGAGAGTAAGGCGGTTTTTTTTTTTCCTTCCCCGCCATAGATTCCTCTCAGCTTCTGCCCCACGTGCCAAAAGGGATAGCAAGCTGCGCGATACGCAAAAATGTCCGTGTACTTATATCTATGCTCACGTTAAAGAACTCCACGTGGTCAAATTTGTTCCAGAGTCCGTCCCCCTCACCCCGCGGTGTGCTCCATAATTATTTTTTTTCGCCGCGTGAAACATGGGCACTGCAGCTCATGACGTTACCGACAGTGGGTTTTTGGAATGGCGCTACTGTATGCCACTTATCCGAATGGCCGAGTTCAATATCTTATCAAATTGACATTGGCTGGTAATCCAATCATAGCAGAAGTTTAGGGAAAGGCCGAACCTCGAAGAAATCAGAAATCCTTGAATGGTATCGCGTCGCTGAGGCCGATGGCCCTTCCCCCAATTTCAAGGATATTTCGCTTCATTAGCACGTGAAGGATTCTTGTTGAAGAGAGAGGGGCAAAAAATGGTGAAGTACACACGATAATGGTCTCTTGGCTGAGCACATATCAACCGCACTCTACTTGAGGACAAAGGATGATAGGGACTACGTACGAGAAAGAGCGTTGAGGATATAGAGGGGCAAAAGCAGCGCCGTGGGCGTGCCAAGTGTTCTAGAGAACTCGATTAAGTTGCCGGCATCAGTGAAGTCGTGAGGAGGGGGCCGGCGAAGGCAGCTAGTAGCTACTGCGCTCTGCGAGCCAGGTGTGGAAAATACAAATCACTGGCCACCCGCTATGGTCATCCGCCTCTAATATAGTGATTGTTCAGGAACAAAAGAATAATGACGCTAACTTCTAACTCTCTAGATGAAGTCATGGCTACGCACCAAGGCCGTAATGCAGGTAAAGATGGGTCCGTTGGGGAGACGGGGTGACCTGCGGGTAAGCAGCGGCGACACAAATGAAGCTGCCGTCGTCGCGCTTCAACTCCCCCCCCCCCCCTCTTTCTTGTCTTTCAATGTATTTCGTGCGCCACACATCCGCACTCGCGAAAAAAAAAAAGGGGGGGGGGGGGGACTCGCACGGCAAGTGCGTTCCCGCAAGTTTACACTTGCGTTTTGCGGAACCACGGTTGGACTGAACTGCACGTGCGCGCACACGTGCAGTCTAGCCCGGCCATGGTAAGACGTGGCAGCTAGAGTTACTTATATGCTACCTTATACAGTAACTCTAGTGGCAGCCAAATGACACGCGTGCACGTGCACTCTAACCCAGCCGTGGCAGCCAAATGACACGATCTGGTGTCCCTATAGAGGAGGTACGCATGTTGAACGCGTGAAAGGAATGTTGGTGTGGGAAGAACATGCTTATGGGCTGGTTCAGAATCGCAAATGCAATCATTGGTGCCTTTTGAGCAGAGAGGCTTTATTTAGCATAGAGCAATGGTCCACGCACTGCCCGGGAAAAAGGGGAGCCAGCTGCAAGGAAAAAAAGTGAGGTGCAATGACTCAGTAAGTAAGAGGGAATGGAGCGAGGACAAAAGACAGGAACCGTACAGACGGGTGGTTGTGCCCTCCCTCTTCGTTCCAAACTTCCCACAAATACGCGTGCAGTGCTCGGCTGATATCACCTTAAGTGGAAAGAGTCTGTGTTTTTTTGCTACGCCCTAAACTCCATGTTACACAGCCAGGTCAAGCGCAGTTACGACCTACCATGGTTAACCGCGTTGGACGGTGGTTAGGGTTAACCACGGTTCGCCGATTTTACACGGCGCAAAAGCATCTGACACCACTTCCATGGACGGCGCCACTTCCTCGGTTAACTGCCTAACCGAGGTTGCCAAAGTCGGTTTCCTAAAACCACGGTTTCGCGTAATGTGAATCATAAAAGAACTGCTGCAGTGGCGTCAGACATCTTGCCTACTACTCGGTTTGCAGTTTGCGAGCGTAAACCGTGGTTGCCTAGCTCGGTTTGCGATAACAAAGTTTAGGAGGCTAACCGCACTTACGTTCGCTGTGTAGCTTGCACTAACCGCGCTTAGCCGTAACCACATTGACGGGGACATCGGGTTTAAGAAAAACTTCCTCTGCGAAGCTGCTCCTTTCTCGGCGTCTCGACAGTGCGGCTGACACATGGCTTTTCGCATTTCGCGGCGCCACAACTATACCGCAACTGCGTGTCGTCCGTTTTGTGGCTGCCGGGGAAAAAAAATGGTTCTCACACATGTTGGAGCAGTTGCCGCGCGTTGCTGCCACTTTTCGTGGATCTCGCCGCTTGCGAATGCATCGCTCCCCCATTGCAGGCTGTTCGTAGCACGCGTTTTTGTCGCTATACAGTCTGGAGCTCACCTTCAACTTCGTGAAACGGAATCCCTACAAGAGCAGAGCTTTTTGTATTCGATCCTCTCTTCCTCATTTTTTTTTTAGGAGTGTGTAAGCTTTGCGTCCTACAGTGGCAACGCTGCGTTTTTCTCTGACCAAGCCTCATACGTAGGGCTTGTTGACGAGGTTTCTTTAAATAATTACTTCTCCGATCGCGTTGACAACACTTAGATGGTTTTTGATGGATGCTGTCTCGAGGGAATAAATTTATCAATGCATTCGCCGCCTAGCTTGCCCGGCAGGTGCTTAGTTCTTCCAGTAGTATGACGGAGATTGTGTCACTGGCTCCTTCACCATATAGGATTTGCGAACTCTTTTCCTCGGATGCATAATCCGTTTGGCAGGCAGGTCATGTTCGAGGTTGGTTTGCCGAAATAAAGTGCCCCCGTATTCCCTAGAATACAGTGCTTTCCCCGAAAAACATCGCGTCTGAACGCAATTTGAAGTGAAATTCTGTCTGAATGTCGGACTTCAGATATTGTTTGCTATAGTCTTTGAGTGAACTAAGAACTCTAAGATAGGCACGATGAAAAATCTCAACAGAAAACAATGGAACAGTAATAAATATTTTTGAAAAAAAGGCAAAAACACATTTATCCAAGGCCATTGCGGTCGTTCACAGTGCGACTTTCAGCGCAGCAGTCGTTCTCAGCGTTGGTCCGCCAACCTCTCATAAGAGCGGGACATTTTTTTTCAGTAAATTTTAATTATTCTGGTAATTGTGTCACTCAGATTGTAATTTGATATCCCAAACGCCGTAAACGAGATAATTCAAAGGCGGGTGTTTGACTATGACCTTGTCCCGGTCATCTGATTTGCAGTGCATGGCATCACGAGAGGCGGGAGCAAAATAATGAAACGATAGAGAAAGAGCTGATGCGAGCACTGATGCCAAGTGTCACAGACAATCGTCCACTCTAGGTCGACCACTCAGCGAGTTTTTGCAGTCGTCACACGTGAGGCTGTGGTTCCGGGATTTTATCCAACGAGAAATATTTTCCATCTATAGCTGGCATCTGGCGCCGAAAAGCTTTTATTTTCGAAGGATGGCCAGTAAAGTAGAAGGTAATGTACAGAGTTGAGCGCTTAAAATTAAATAAAAAGAGTGGGAGAGGGGATTGCGGGTGAGCCGTGATTTATTTATTTATTTATTTATTTGTTTGTTTGTTTGTTTATTTTAACATACTGCAGCCTTGATAGGCTATCTCAGGAGTGGATACAGAATACAAAACAAATCGCAATACAAGGCATGAAGGTCAGAGATTATAAGTCATGTAGAAAAAGAATTTACCACGTGATAAAGATTTAACATGGCCGGGCAACGCATTCTATAATTCAATGGTGTGGACAAGAAAATGTATTTATGCGAGTTTGTTCAGTGATTGAAAGGAGACATGTTGGAATCATGATGGTGTCTGGTGCTTATGCCTTATGCTTTTATCATTGTGTATTTGCCATAATTCCACCGCCTTGGGCATCATCGCTGTTGTGTTGTCCGTCACGCCGTCATCCTCAAACACACTGTTTTCGTTTCTTTTTTTTTAATGACTTGATTTGTACAACTCTATAATATCAATCTTGTCTGTTTCCATTCTAGTAGAAGTCACGTTGGCTTTCTATAGCCAAAGCCAAGCGAACGAATGAACAGTACCTGTCCACTGCTCCAAACAGGTGACGACCGCGCAACCAAAAGAATGAAAGAAAGAAAGAGAACATAAAGAAAGAAAGAAAGAAAGAAAGAAAGAAAGAAGGAAAGGAAGAAAGAAAGAAGAAAAGAAAGAAAGAAAAAAAGAAAGAAAGAAAGAAAGAAAGAAAGAAAGAAAGAAAGAAAGAAAGAAAGAAAGAAAGAAACAAAGAAAGAGTGCCTTCGTTTCTTTGGTGGTTGCATCGTAATTCAGTGCGAACCGACTAGCCCGCAATTTGGAAAATATCGCTATTCAGCACAGCTGTTTCCAGAAAAAAAAAGAAGGCTGCGTCGAGCGGCTGGAGAAGATCCATGAGGAGGAGGAGGAGGAGGAATAAATGAGGAAGGACAGGGAGGTTAGCCAGTTCTCAGACCGGCTGGCTACCCTGTACTGGGGAAGGGGGTAAGAGGGATAAAAGATGAGAGAAAAATCCAGCCGGGGAAAACAGTGAAGCGCCGAATCCGCGGATATGCGACTACAAGCAGAACTGGCCAGCCATTCTATAGTTTTCGGGGGATTAGTTCGACCACCGCGCTCAAAAGCCACGTCAAGCGTCGCCCCGCCGCGGTGGTCTAGTGGCTATGATACTCGGCTGCTGACCTGCAGGTCGTGGGATCAAATCCCGTCTGCGGCGGCTGCATTTCCGATGGAGGCGGAAATGTTGTAGGCCCGTGTGCTCAGATTTGGGTGCACGTTAAAGAACCCCAGGTGGTCTAAATTTCCGGAGCCCTCCACTACGGCGTCTCTCATAATCATATAGTGGTTTTGGGACGTTAAACCCCACATATCAATCAATCACGTCAAGCGTCGTCCTCCGACTCTGCCCGGCTTTAAAAAATACTAATAACGCGTTCCGCGTCGCATGCCCTGTCGGGGACTGTCTGTCTGCCGTTCCGTTGTTGGCCAGCAGCCGTGCTATGTTGCATGCTCGGTCGGTAAGGTCTGCTCTCATACGCTGCCGTTACCGCTGAGGCATTGTGATTGGACCGAACATGCAACCAATTGCTCGAATGCGTGTCGGCAGGTCGCCCTTGTGCGGAGTCGAAATTGCTGATCCCTTTTGTTTCACGAGAGGCCGCGGGGGAAGACAGTGAGAGAGGGAGGAGCTGGAGTCCTAACCTGCTATAAAATGGATTCGCTCGCCGCAAAACACGCTTCGAAGTGTCAGCCGAGAGGAATATACGACGCTCAGATGATGTTTTCGATCAAGTTACTCCATTTTGTAAGGGTGAGCGCCCTTTTCTTTTACTCTTTCCTTTTTTTCCATAAAAACACACGCATAACTAAGTTTTCAATTTGAATACTAGCTATCGCCTTCTATATAGTTATTGTTAATTCGAGTAAAACAAAAAAAAGAAAAGAAGTGTGAGTATTTCTGTCAAGCAGTAGCAGGCCTTCAATCTGTTTCCTTATTGATGCATGCGGTGTTTGTGAGTGTTTTTATCGGCTGAGCAGTGGAGTTTTCATGAAGCGGTACAGCACCCAGACTTCGATCCAGGGCTGGCCGGCTCATCACGATGTGAAAGCATAGGCAAAATATAAGCAAAAAAAAGGGACCAGGCTGAATATTAGTCGCATTAAGCTTTTGTGTGTGTGTGGGGGGGGGGGGGGTGCGCGTGCGGGCGTCTACGCTTTATGAGCTCGCTTCTTTATAGCAAAGGCAAAAGCTTGGACCATCTCGCTCTAAAGGGAACCACGTGTAGATGCGAAGTAGTGGGTGCTAACCATTACACTGGAAGGCGACGTTGACGCTGGCGCTCATCAAGGGAAAGCCAAGTAAAGACGCCCTTGACTGAATTCCGAACGTGCGATCCAGTGTCTAAATGCTACGGGGCAATGAACGGTTGTGCAGTGCGAGCAGTCAGTTTTTTTTTATTATTTCCTTTACTAGCAGACGCTGCTTGCGTCTGCCTTGCGAGGTGAGAGAGGGTGCCTTGCTGGGCCGCCACAAGACGCGAACATGCACAGTGGATGTGTAGTGAGGGATAGCGTTACACAGGTTAGTCAAAGAGCTGCTTTGCGTGTAAATACACGTGGACTACTATGCTTTGACCTGAAGTTTGAAGTTCCAGATAAGGGCTCTTGCAGGAATTAGGAATCATATAAATAACGCACTCCGTGTTACCGTTTCAAAGTAGATTACACTCTTGGAACTACTGGCGCCGCCCAGCGCGCCCCAAAGAATACATGAGATCAAATACTTTACGCATACATATCACACAAACTGTCACTGAAACGTGGTCATGTGCGAACTCTTACTTGCTATTTGCCCTTTTCGTAGACCAAATTTCATTGCACAGAAATGATTAGGAACGACTTGTTGTGACCATTGCTGAATGAGAGGCCTATTAAAATTGGGGCCAATTAATTATCGACTTTACCCCATGATATTTGCGGCTATTGTTTTCCGTCTCATAAGACGTACGAGTCCAGTAAGCCAGAAATACGTGCGCAGCACGTAGTTTAAGCATAAAATGCTTCTACCAAAAGCCACCTTGAACCAACGTTGTTATTCGGGCACTCAACCGAGAACATCGGCGGGCAACGTTGGTCTCTTTTTTTTTTTTTGTACAGCGGTGCATTTTAGTTGCGTGCGCTAGTTATTACCCAAATAAGTTGCAAAATATACAGAGTCCGAGTTACTCTAAGTATTTGTCTGCCCTACCACTGAAGCTGTTACTTCTATAGTACGCTGAACTTTTCTATTTGTCATTTACCATAGCGACGTACGAAAGGCAAATACACGGAACAATATTCTTGATTGTCATATTTTGGCGCTGAGACAAGGTTGCCTGTGTTTTTTCCAACGCCAGTGGTGCGTGAGTTTCCCGACGCTTGTTTTGTGCCGGAGAACTTGTGCATATTAGATGCCTAAGGTATTTCCTGATTGCACTGCACTTCGATGTGCCTGTATTCAGATTTAGTCACTTCTCCCAGACGGTAAAATTCACTCAGAGGCAAACGAGTGGCAATGCTTATTGCGTGCCCGGCGCACTCGGTTTCAACGTCACCATTGAAATTTGGTTACAAATATGTCAAATCAAGTGCAATTTGTGCGCCAAATGCATATTTCCCTCCTAGACAAGTGCCCCCGATCAATTGATTAATTGATTGATTGATTGATTGATTGATTGATTGATTGATTGATTGATTGATTGATTGATTGATTGATTGATTGATTCGTATGCGGGAGTTTAACTCCGAAAAGCACCATATGATTATGAGAGACGCCGTAGTGGAAAGCTTCAGGAATTTCCACCACCTGGGGTTTTTTGACGTGCATCCAAGTCTGAGCACACGGGCCTACAGCATTTCCGCCCCCATCGAAAATGCAGCCGCCACAGCCGGGATTCGATCCCGCGACCTGCGGGTCAGAACCGAGTACCTTGGCCACTAGAGCACTGCGGCGGGGCACCCCAGATCAATGATGTTAATTATTGAGCTCTTGGTAATTAGCCAACTGAATGTCCATAACCTGCGGAAAGTCGCAGTGTTCATGTGCGAATGCAACTGTATACAGTACCTGAGTGTCCAAGTATTCGAGTAAAAAGTCTGTATTGTCTAAAACAAGGCGGATCAACATTGTTCGTCTACAACACATTCTGGACGTGTTCTCGCGAAAGCTGTAAATAGGAAATGCTTCTGAAAAAAAAAAAGATCTGCTATTGCGTGTGCGTGAGAACAGCGTTCTCTGTACAGCTCCAGTCGCCTTGCAGCAGTGAAAAAAAAATGCGTAAAATTACAGAGAAATGTGGAGGGACCGAACTCATGCATTCAATGTCGGGGCCCCGTTTCAATGCGTATAGAAAGAAAAGCTAGCGAGCGGAAATAGTGAAATGCTGGTCCTCTCGCTTTATCGCTGGCCTCACGTATTTCGTTACGGTGACCTTTCGGAAACCTTTTTCTCCGCCATTTGTCGATTTTCAGACATCACGTAGCATGTGCTCCCCTGCCTGCCCGCCTTCCTTTTTTTTTTAATTTTTCTATTGCGCAGCTACAAGAAAGTGTATACGATCGAAGGAATATAACAGAATAAGATGCACAACAGCAGGGCCTTTCTGCAGATTCATGCAGCACATTCTACTACTTTATGCGGGACGATGACTCTTAACGCACTACCTACCATTAACGGTTAGCACTAGCTTAAGCTAGCCGAATAATGACTATGCTGCTGCAGTTAATGTTGGCTTTAGAAATAGGGTTGAGTGATCGCTGATGTAGGCCACAATGTGAGCTATACATAAAAGATTCTGAGTGTTTTCCAGCGTAGGATGTGCGCTTTTACCGCTCATTTTATCTAGTGATGCTATCCCACGTGCATTTAGTCGCTTATGCGTTATCTTTATTGCATATTTGAGCAACACCGACGCACTTGGTTTGTGACGAGACGCGTCCAATCGACGACGTGGAGTATAGTTGTGGCGTGTCGAAAGTTCCGCGCATCTCATCGCGCTCTCCGAGCGGCCGAGGTGGTTTCCAAGCATACACGCGCACACGTATTACACGGAGAAGAATAGCAACGCTCTACAGGACGACAACGCCAGTGACCGGCGAAGCGCACTTTTTGCGTGCCTGGTCGACCTTGCGAGGGGGCGTTTCCGGCTGCGGCAAATGCGTGCGCGGTCCCCGTGACCGCTGGGCGACACCGTGTGCCAACTCGAAGGACGCTCAGCGTCGCAAATAAACATTGCGACTAACAGCGTGTTGTATCCTCCTATACTGAATGACACTCTCGCCCAGATGTCGCGTCCACTCACTACTGACGCTTTATACAAAGGTACACGAAGCAAACATAGTGCGTATCGTTCCCATAATGAAGTGGCCGCTACTATTTTTTTTTCGTAAATGACTGTTATTATTAATTCTAATTACCTTTGCAACCCGAAAAGTACTCGCTAATTATCAAAATGTCACTGATGCAGATGTCCTCTTGTGGAAATGACACCTGTCTGTGCTACTTTCAACAACGCATTAATTGCGTGCTCATTTCTTTTCTGTGAATCAAGAAAGCCCGCGAATTATGAAAAACAACACGTGTCTGCGTCCTCCCCCGCAAAATAAAGCAGTGCCGTCGAATAATCTTACTGGAAGCAATATATTCCGTCGCCATGAGACACCGTGTTTTGCACATTAGCAAGGGTTCAAGTCAGGTGCCAACAACACGTGTTGCAGTTTTGCAGGGATTCCTTCCGCTTGATTGTACGTCGCTATCACGATTCATATCTCATGATCAACTGTTAGCGGCCGGGTCACTGTTCTGATTAGAGCGATTACAGCTTGAATGTGCAAGAGCAAAGCGGCGCGTATCTTCGGACGGGAAGTGACAGCGCGATCCGTATTTTAGGGGCGAAGCTTCTTAGGGTGTAGGTCGTTCCCTCCTTTGTAGTATGTATGTAGCCACCTCTAGTTTATGAATTGCTCACTAGATGGCGTTTTCTGTATATATCCTTAGAAATAATATCACTAGAAGACGTTAGTGGTTTTCGAATTGACGATTAAAGAGGATAAAATAAAAAGGAAGGACGAACGGACGGACGGACGGACGGAAGGACGGACGGAAGGACAGACAGACAGACAGACAGACAGACAGACAGACAGACAGACAGACAGACAGACAGACAGACAGACAGACAGACAGACAGACAGACAGACAGACAGACACTTCGCCCCACTAATCATCATTCACTCCATGGATATGCTATGAATTCCTTTTTCTTTCTACATTTCCTTCATTGCTACTGGTTATTTCAAAGTGAGCTTGTTTGAGGGCGCTTTCTTTATGCGCGCAGCTGCCTATAGTCACGTGCTATTTTTTGTATTTCACGGGCTTGCTTTATTACCAGGAAAAAATGAGCACGCATTTAGTACGTTGCCGAAAGTAGCTCAGACAGATGTCATTTCAACATGCGCACATCTGCCTCATTAATGTTTTGACAATTAGGCGAGTACTTTTTGAGTTACAAATATGAATATGACGAACTAATTAATTATATATAACGAAAAAATTAGTAGCGGCTACTACAGTATACACTTGGAACAATATGCACTAGCTTTGCTTCGTGTGTGTTTGTGTGCTTAGCGATTAAGTGAGTGAGTGAGAGGGCAGCTTTATGCAAATGGGAGCATTTCCATGTTGCTTGATTGTTAAGGCTCATCAGGCTTGTGAGAAATGAATGCCGTTTACACCTTCAGTATTGTCTATTTTGGTGAAGAGTTACACTTCGAAAACCCATATGCTAACGCTTACCTCTATTTGCTTCTGACCTCGTTTGCGTATACAATCTAAGACACCTCTTTGCGCTTTCTTTAGTCTTTTCAAACATGTTTTGTTGGTGCGGGCTTTTCGGCATAAAATGTTACACAGCTCGTATCGCCTACATTCCGGTGTCACTGTTGCCGTTGGTATGCGCGTGATTGGTTGTGAGCGAAAATTTGAAATACATACAAACGAAATATTTAAAAACCTGCTTACCACCCAGTACTTTTGCATGGCAAGCAGATGCTCTCTCACCTTAGCCACGCCAGGCTTTGACACTGCGTCACAAAAGAAAAAAAAAAGCCGATGCGAATATCATGTATAGTGCGAGGAGACTTCTTCGCGCGTGTGATTTGACAGAAGCGTAAAATTGCGCTGGGTGTCAAAGATGTGAATCAAGGAATTAGTAGGTGGTTTCAAGGGTCACCTATAAGAAAGCGCTCAGGCATAATTCATAATCACCATCAGCGAAGTGTGCAGCTGCGGACACTTCGTTGCTGCTGTTGTTGCCTTACGGACGCGTTGTGTGTACTTCACAACTGCAGTTCCAGTATAGGCATTCTTGGATAGCTTGGAACGGCCAGCGTTATGAACACCGACGTTGCTTTCCTTTCGGCACGGTTGAGGTGTCCACCGAGAAGGGAAGACAGGCAAGCGACGGAGAAGGCGATGCGCCCGATTGAGCCACCGCATCGTCACTCTATGAAAGGCGAAAGCCCGTGTGTTTTCCAAGTTCTCTATTTGATTTTGCGTTGTGTGTGTACTCCAAGAATGGACACTATGGAATTTAACACTGGGGCGTAACAACAAACTGTGCAATGCGGCGCGCAAGTATATCTCACCGATGATTGCCCATTGAGTGGAATGGACTCAAATTATGAGCATCGCCAGACACCGGCTTAAAACGGCGACACATAGATCTACGTATTCCGCCGAGCATATCGATCAAATCATGGTCGTCCAGAGCGCCCGTGAACGGGCCGACAAGCTCGGCTTGGAGGTCTCTACGTGGGATTAGCTGCGTGGCGTGGGGTCCCCTCTGCGTCTTCTCTGGACCAATAAAGAAGCTTTAATCGTCATCGTCATCATCACACCTCCACATGCACGGGTCACAGTGCCTATATGCACGTGAGTGATAAGTCACGTTAGCACGTCGGGTAAAGCGTCATAGAGAGTGCGAGATGTCAGCTCAAGATTTCTGTAAGGTTGGCAAGTTGCGCGAGCATTTTCCAAGAAATAACGAAACAAAAAATGGTTTCAACGTGGGATGAGACAAAGGTTAATCCTCTCTTCCCCCCACCTCGCCTGAAGAAAGCTAGCCGGCTTTTATTCAAATTATTGCATTCAACGTTATACCTTCCTAGTGCTCCTTTTCTCTTCAGTCGGAAGAATAATCAAAGGGACCATTTGAAGCAGGCCATGGAGAATATTACTGTATTCATAGACCCGATAGAGTCGCGAGCTAATTTTGTATTTTCCTACACGTATCGAGGTAATAATGCTTACGTGCATCGGTAGCCCGCGTCTACGGTGCACGGCTAAATAATAAGACTAAGCAGTATTTGCAACAACGTGGCCACTGTATTAGCACCCGGTCTACGGTGAGCTGCACAGCCTCGAAAGGGCTCGTGCGAGGTAATGCGGAACCTTCACGTTGTAATGCACACTCTGTGATATCACTTTATGGACAGTCCTAGCATGACGACAAAGCAGTTGACGATAGCGAGAATACTTAGGCTAGGTACAGGCCACGAGAGAGAGAGAGAGAGAAAGCTTTGAAAACCCGCGCAAGCTTGTCTAAGTGCAAGTTGCTTGCCATACATAGACCGATTGTTCGTTCGCCACTGACACACTCAATCAATAAAGGAAGCTCACTTGGAGTCCTTGATATATAGGTTGTAAAGCTGTCTGCTCTCAATGTAAGGGTTCATATCACTCTATTCACATTCTTCTCTTATCATTTACCTCTCAGTACTGATAAAGCGTTCTGATAACGTGTATAGGCGAAGTACCATCAAAAGTAGGATAAGCGATCCATGCAGTTAGGTCCTCGCATAATGCATCGCGCTATATACAGTTCATAAGGGCACCTTCACCTTTGTAATGACTGCACATTTTTGCGACGTGCTTATATTGACTATATTTCTTAATTATTCACATTTCGCTGCGCAACAAAAGCACAAATTATTTAGCCGAAAGTACTTTCTCCCTCTGTCTCTCTACTATCCCCGATTTCTAGTAATAGAGCAGACACATATATGTGTATAGAATTGTAGTCGTCTGACGATATTGTTCGTAATTTGACATTGACCACACACTAAAAATACACACCCAAGCACTTTTTTTTATTTTGGGCATGACTCGGATCAGGTTCTCAATAGGGATATTGTGGTAAACGTTCAGGATATGGGGTGCACGGACGTATTAGCCGTGAAATCTGCTCTTAAGCCTTTTTTTCTCCGTGCTTTTTACCCCCCGTACTTTGTGGGAAGTAGCCATGGACATCGGCAGGTGGAAAGGAGAGGAGGAGGGCGCGAAAGGGGCGCTGTCAACTTCAGGCCACCCCATCACTTCTTGTCCTCCCCCAAAGCTACACCGGCATTCCCGAGTCCCCCTCCTACCCCAGCCTCCATGCAACATGAGTTCGCAGCCTTCAGGATAAACTCCTGCCGACTATGTAGTGGCTACAAGTAGTTAAATACCTTCCGCCTCGCCACATTCAGGATCTCCCGTAATAAAAAAAAAATGCTTCACCAAGTGAGAAAACTAACTTCTCCTTAGAAGTGTGGCAGCTTGGGCTAGTTGGTATGGCATGACGATGATAGTTATAGCGCGAGAGTTCGTGTCCTTCTTGTCTCTGTGTCGTCGTTTTGTTCTCGCGCTATAACTATCGTCTGACTTCTCCCTCTGAGCGCAGCAGCTCACTGCTCTGATCGGCCACGATTGCACGCACGCGCCTAAAGAGATAGTCGACCAAAGAACAGCTGTTTGAGATGCTTGGCGGGTACAGCATGCGGCAGTTCCTTGCATGCGTTACTAGCGATAGCTTGCGCTTTGAGACGCATTGCGTTATAACTGCACCGTCTCCGTATCAAAACGCATTTTTGAAGATTTTCCTTGTATCGGCTAATGCTGCGTAGAAACTTGACCGGCCCTGGACGAACAAGTTCTAAGTATTCAACACCGTAGCGCGAATGGCCATCGATCGTCATATTAATGACACCACATCACATATTGTCATTAGTATTCTATACACATCACTCATAAAATCGCGGATGACGACGCCACGGTGATTCGTTAACTTACTGCAGTTTCTTTTTTTTCCTGAAAGGACCATAAGGTTAGGGTGCTCGGGTACAAACCCTGATGTCAGGGGTTTGACCCCGGCCGCAGCGGTTACATTTTGATGGAGGCGAAACGCTAAAAACCCGTGTACGTGCGATGTCAGTCAACAGCACCAGATAGTCAAAATTTTCGAAGCCGTTCACTACGGAGTTCCTCAATCATATCATGGTTTTGGCACGTAAGACGCCGTATATAATGATGAGTTCGACCATTTATATAACCAAGCAGTCGGCGTGCTTGCAAGTCGCGTCGAACGGCTATAGAATAAACATAATGCATGCGATCGTCGCCGGCATCTTCTTCACTGTCACACACTCACTCGCGTGAGACACACAGCTGTTTTGTTGACGTCGACTACGTAAAAACGCTTTGCGCAATCATAAACGATGCTGCGTCATAATCATAACGCTTCGCGTGACATCGATTCCCGCAATCTGGGAGATGTGCTGAAGTGTCTTCTTCATCGCGTATGCGCCCACTGCCGCCCGACCCAACGAAAGTTATCTTTGTGGAATGACAATCTGGGCCATCGCCCCGCAGTCTAAACGTTTGTTACTCTGTCTCAAATGCAACGTAACTCCATACGACATCGGCTTCTCGTTGTCCCCGTGACACTTGCTGTGATCTTGCTGTCCTGATACGTCGCTCATCATGACTTTTTCACCGAGCGATAACGGACAGTTATGCCGCAATTCACCACACCGCTCTAATCCACCATAGACGCTGTGCAACGTGTCAACGCTCACTCAAACTTGCGGCTAGCACCAGTCTCGTGACCATTCGTGACTGGCGCCAGAAAAACTCCTATATACTGCAGGTGACCGATATTCACACCGGCTGTATAGTGCGGACAACCCTTCACCACACCGCCTGCGCGTCTGCTCGCGCTGTCATTTCCCAGCAAAATCAGCTGTCGTCCTGTTCTTGCGCCTCGAATTGGCTCAGAGGTTTACAAATGCAGTCGCGCGACTTAAAAATATATCAAAAAGCAACTGAGCCAAAGCAGTTGTTCTTCGAGTAAAGCAGACGTTTGTGATCGTTTGCGACTAAAGGCTCATTCACACCTGCGACTATACAGCAGTGGTCGCGCGACTACTTGCTAGTGGCGACCCCAAGCAATGCCACCCAGAAGAATATTATCAGGCCTGCTCACTCCCACCGTGACGCCACTAGTTTTGTGCGAGTGAGTGCACATATGGGAGGCTGTGAATCCATTGCCGCCATCGTCTCCCATTAGAGGTAAAGTAATGGCGGCGAGTTTTAAATGCTTAACAGCTGTATTCTGCCTTTTGGGTAAGGCGCCGGTTTAAGAAATCTATTGCGCTTGCCAGGTTTTAGAGATTCACCTGAGAGCCGTTCCTTCCACGAAAAAGTCAGATTGTACGCAGTCGAACGTGTGGTCGATCTATAAGTGCAACATTTGACGGACCAACAAAGTGACGAAATAAATAAGGCAAATTTTATTCATTCTTTATTTATTTACACACATACGCACGCGAACACACACTATGTAGAGCATGCAGATAAACTGTTGCTACTCCGATTTGCAAAGTTTCTGCAGTTTTATTTGCACTCCTTCGAACTTCTGTCTTTATAGACACGTAGGTATTCAGGAGATTGTGTGATGATGCCACAAGTATGATATACAGCACAATATAAGGGTGATGATTATTTCAACAGAAAACAAAACCTTTCGTTTCACAAAAATCTCTTGTGACCGACACAAGAAGCGGCGTTTCCTCTTTTGCTCTGGCCCCTCTCGTAGTGGTGCGTAGACGGTCATATAACTTAGTGCCTGGGAAAAATTTTAATACGGGGTCTATATTAAACCATGTAGTCCGTAGCCCCCATGGATGCTTCTACTGCAACGCCGGTTTTTGGATCGGCATATTTGTGGTAGCGGTTCTTAAATATTCTAGCTTGAAGTAGAAATCACAACTGAAAACCAATCAAGAAAGTACTTTACCGTAAGTGTCTACACGCATCTAGAGAGAGAGAGAGAAATAAATAAAAGGAAGATACGGGGAGGTTAACCTAGAAGAACTGGTTTGCTACCCTGTGCGGGGGTGGGGAAAAGGGTCTGAAAAAGGATAGAGATAGAGAGATATAAAATAAATTAGAAAAAAAAACACATGCGTACACATTCAGGGAGTTCCGCTCACAGTCGTTTGGAGAGTCCGGTTGAACACAAGAAGCGCAGGAGCGCCTTCAGAGCCTTCTTTTGCGACATAAAGTCTTGACGGGTGCGCAGAATTCTTTCTTCCGAAAGAGTCTGGTTGTCCAGTTCATCTAGTGCATTGCAGAGTGGCTGTCTCTGCGAGCAGTATTAATTGTGGGCATTCACACAGAATGTGCCAAGTTGTTTCGTCACTGTCACAATGGTCGCATGCAGCTGTGTCGGCCATTCCTATGCGGAACGCGTACGCATTGGTAAATTCGACGCCCAACCATAATCTGCACAGCATAGTATATAGCAGTCTCGTCGGCGTACTTCTGGAGGAATTCGAAGACTGAGAGTTCGGTCTAAGGTACATAACCATGCATGAATGAAATGTGACTCGTTCCATTGTGACGTGGTGCGCACGCGAGCAAGCATGCGGTAGTTTCCGTGCAGCGTCAGTTCTGAAGAGCGGAATTGATATTTGATCGCTTTCAGTATGGGCAGAACGGGCAGCTCGAATCGGCCCGTTCATTGCCAATTATTACACAATGACTTGGAAGCCATTGAGAGGCTATTTCATGTCCTTTTCTTGATGAATTGGTGAGTCTTTTCTGCGATCTCGAATACCAGCTGTTCATACGGACCGTGGCGTAAAGGTGATAGAAGGTATTGCAGTGCCGCCTTGGAGTCACTGAAAATTGTCCATTTTTGTGGCTGCTGATCGCTGATGAATTGCAATACGGCACGAAGAGCCGTGAATTCTGCTACCGTTGATGTCATAAGGTGGGAGGTCCTTGAATTTTCTTGTCGTGTCTTTGATGGGTATAAGAAATGATGCCATTGAACTCTTCTGTAAAACAGAGCCTTCGGTGTACACGTGTATACAGCCTTGATACGTCTCGTATAACAAGACCAGAGCAAGCTGCCTAAGAGCAGGTGACGACTTATCTGCTTTTTTTGTGGATGCCAGGTATAGTTAGCCTGATGTTAGCCTGAGTCAGGTACCAAGAAGGAGTCGAAGGCCTAGCGGCGGGTGTGAAGCATCTTGGCAAAGAATCGCGATATGTGGTTACCGTTTGGCAAAATGACGAACGTGGTCTGTCTGCTGGTAAGGAGGTTAGGTGGTGGCAGGGTGTCTGAGCAATATGCCTTATATGTGTCCTGAGTGCATCAACGTCGATATGTGTCGTGATGAGGTGGTCACCGGCGATTGCTATAGTAGCCATTGTCGACGCACTACGAGGCAAGCCGAGACAAATCCGGAGTGCCTGGGACTGAACACATCTAAATTTCAAGGAAACATATTAGGCTACGGTGCTGGCCACAATAATACCGCAATTTAGTGGTAGGAACACTGGAAAGAAAATACTATGCACAAAACTGATGACCTAAGTAATGCAACAGCATTCCTTCCATTCTTCTCAACCAAGTGAACACAGGTAATACAACAAGTCCGCGGCGGTAATCGCCAATAACGAAATGTTTGCCGACCCTGAAGTAAAAACGCCTGTTCTGAAAACGTACTGGCACACGCGTTTCTTATCTATACCAGTGCTTACGCTAACAAGCCAGAAGCAGACATGACAGCTTTATTTTGAAACAAAAACAGAACATGATGGATATGGGGCCATTGGAACCAATTAGAAATATGTAATACGGACACACGTACCTTCAAGTCACGAAGAAAACAAATGTAGACGTTAGCTTGACGAATGACACCGTATTGCAACCGCCGTACAGGTTGTGAATATCCAGCGCACAAAATACATCACACATTCACGCTGCAGTTCACGGACACAGAGAGAGGTGGCATTCTCGAGTCACCAACAAGCACACAAGCACACCGTGCACGAAAACGTTCGTCGCGCTTGACAATCCATTTCTGTTGAGTGACGATTGATTGATTCATTGATATGTGGGGTTTGACGTCCCAAAACCACCGTATATGATTATGAGAGACGCCTTAGTGCAGGGCTCCGGAAAATTAGACCACCTGGGGTTTTTAACGTGCACCCATATCTGAACACACGGGCCTACAACGATTCTGCCTCCATCGGAAATGCATCCGCCGCAGCCGGGATTCGATCCCGCGACCTGCGGGTAAGCAGCCGAGTACCTTAGCCACTAGACCACCGCGGCGGGGCAGCAGGCTTGACATTATCTAGGCGGCATTGTACCAAGGCGACCTTGCGCACGACCGATGTTCACACCTGCGCGTGACCCGTCGCCACACAGAATCCACGTCTGCTCACATTTCTGTTGGCTCGTAAAATAAGGTGACGTCCTGTTTCCGTGCATCTGATTCGTTCAGATGTTTGCTACTGTATAGCAGAGCGACTGAAAAATCGAGCAGCGAGCGATTGGGCCAAAACAGTCGCTTTGTGACCGAAGCGGCCATCTACGACTGTTTGCGACTAACTTGGTCGTACGACCGTGTGCTCAGATTTCAGCACACGTTAAAGAACTCCAGGTGGTCTAAATTTCCGGAGCCTTCCACTACGCCGTCTCTCATAATCATGTAGTGGTTTTAGGACGTTAAGCCCTACATATCAATCAATGAACTTGGTCGTACGACCGGTGGTAGTCGCAGCCGTGAATGAGCTTTCTATCATAATAAATGTGAACAACACTGGTGACACCGATGATAGTGCTTACTGTGATGACGTCGTCCAGATTTGAAGCATGAAATTGATTGATTGATTGATTGATTGATTGATTGATTGATTGATTGATTGATTGATTGATTGATTGATTGATTGATTGATTGATTGATTGATTGATTGATTGATTGACATGTGGGGTTTAACTCCGAAAACCGCCATATGATTATGAGAGACGCTGTAGTGGAGAGCTTCGGAAATTTCGACCACCTGGGGTTCTATAACGTACACACGGACCTACAGCATTTCCGCCTACATCGAAAATGCAGCCGCCGCAGCCGGGATTTGATCCTGTGACAGCCGAGTACGTACCTTAGCCACTAGACCACTGAGGCGAGGGGCAAGCACAGAATTTACCACAGGTTCGGCTTTACGATGGAAATATTAAGACTCGGCTGTAATCAGAGAAAGGCATGCAATTATAAGGTATTCCAAATTTTGAAGGGCAAATGTAATTGTAAGTATCGCAATGTTTCCAAGAATTTCGGGAGAAATTCGTCTTGAAACAAATATTTCTAATCTATTGAGCTGAGCAAGAATGGCATGAGTTTATAATTGAGTGGATTAATTGAAGTGAAAACCGAAAAAGACAGGAGACACTTTTCCTTTCTGTGTGACTTTCTTCACGGCAGTTCTAGTATGCATGCGATATTACATCATTTTACACTTCATATGTCACGCCAAAGAGGTATAGCTGTTCGGCTCAACATATGAAATGTAAAATAATATAGGTGCGTGCCAACGCACCCCGTAGTGTGATATACCACACTATAGGGTACGCCCTGGAGTATATGTACGCTAACAATTACGCAGCCACTATCAACGGTTAGTAAGGGTATAGTTCATAGCCTATTAATCTGCACGATCAGGTTTGATTCCGCTAGGGAAACTAAATTATGTCGTCATCGTTTAAGAATAGACACACTCACTAGGCCAAAGTCTATGGGTCAATAGGTAGAGATATGTTTAAAGAGCTCTCGTATGTGCATGCACAGTCTGTCCTGTGCAGTAAGGGTCCACGTGCAGGAAGCCTGATAGCGAAAGCCCATCGATAGCCCATTGTTGCGCTACCACGGCTAAGTTGGTCAGGGCTGCCTGCTTTAGGTATCGCTCCGGTTCGCTCTAATATTGCTACGATGGGAGTACACATTTCGCATACCCCTCGGCAAAAAAAAAGAAAGTGGCGAGTGCACCGATTGCACAATGCCTCCTACTATTTGCCTTTCTTTCATCTACGTCGATGCTTTGAAGGCAGAGCAGCCTTGAAAGGGAGAGAGAGAGAATGTAGAGAGGCGTATACAAACAGAGTGTGCACCTCAGAAGCCGTCGATGCTGTGGCTACCAACGGTCAGAACGTTCGTCGTTATATGGGTCAGCCATCTTTGGCTGAGAACTGCTGGTCACGTAGAACAAATCACCGCAATAGCGCCCTGTGTCTCCCTATATCTCATATTACAACCAAGTTACAGCCGCCATTTCTGGCTCGCCATCAGCTATGACGTAACCAAACGACCAGACATTATAGCTTACCTACCGCATGCACCCACAGGTGATATGCCTGGGGTCAAGACTATTTGTGCTCGCTTTACAAGCACGCGGCTGCAAGAGTAAGCTATAGTCTGGTCTATATGCAGTATATAGTAGTGTGAAATATAGGCAAGAAATGTCTGTGTGCTGCCGTTAACTATTTTGCATTACCATGCAGGAAGACAAAGAATCGCAAACAGAGGATATGGCATAACGTCGAGACAAGGGGGTTTGTCTTCATCAATTGAGGCTAGTTTCGCGTAAACTGAAGAAAAACTTTGAAAAGAAATAGTTAAGCACAGCTAAATGAAACCAACGGCTTATGGTTTCCAGCATATTATCAAACTTCCTAGGGCATGTCTTATATTCCAATTAATTAGTTATTTGAATAAGATCAATTATGCATAACTTTAAGACTTCACTTTAGAGCCATGCGAGTTTTGTTACGTTGTATGAATTCAGAAAAGACCGATCCGTGCTGCTTGGTAATTTTTTTTTCCATGTGTTTAACAAAATCTCGTGAAATGTGACATAAAAGAACATGTCTGCGTCTATGCTCTGTCATATCACAGCGTTCTCAACTGTACTTCAAGCGGAAGAACCATGCACGCGGCACTCGCTTATCAAAGACGGCCTTTTCCGTGCGCCGCCGCGGAAGGTGCCCTGTGAAAGCCGTGGCCGCTCAGTTCACCACAGTACGCTCATAAAGTAGCATATAAAGTTAAGAGAAGACACTCCCATTGGCCCCTGCTTCAGATTTAGGTTCGCAGCTCTCCAAACATTTGTTGGGAACTTTTGCAGCCTCAGAGATTGTAGACCACATAAAAGGATGTCTCGAAGGCCATTTTGTAGTGACTAGGAATATTATACAGCTTTTGAGACTATTTCTACGTGCGTACTTGTCTCTGAAGCCATACTTTTTTTAAACACGTCATTTGCATGCATCGATCAGCTTCGTGTAAGCTGCACCGCCAGAGTGGCAAGCACACGATGCCAATGTGCGTCTATGCACACATTTTAATTAAAACGTGAGAATCATTATAAGAGCAAAGACATTTATTTTCAAGTGATGTTTTTGGTAAGCACATGCCCACTTTGTTAATGTGATGAAAGCAGGCACACAGAGAGGTCCATTTCGCAGCGAGACGCGGAAATACAGCTGCCATATCACGATTAATAATTATACACAAGAAGTAAACATATAGGCAACATTATAACGGGACCAGCAGAAGAGCGAAACTGCAACAAACGCACACAACTACACATACAGTGCACAACGCGACACGGCCGTAGTTACCTAAGCACTTGACTTCGGTATGAACAAAAAAATAAAAAAACAAAAATGTTGGCGACGTTTTCTTTCCCACTTTCGCACTAATTTTCTTCTACACAGTTTACATCGCTTTTTCGCGATAAACAGTGACAAGCATTTGCCGCACCAACAACAAAGCAATTTTAGGTGTCATGCAAGCCGTTAACAAGGCAGGAGTGTTTACTCAAAGATTACGTCCCATCTTTAGCTAAGAAACATTTTTCTAGATTCCCCATATCTATTTTTACGCTCGTTAGAGCTTTAAGCAATTTGCGAACGGCACAGATAACGATACTGAGCATAACTGCACTTTTCACAAAATCTCACACATGCAGTGGATTCGAATACATGTAGCGGCACAAAGCAAGCCTAACGCGAGTGGCGACTCAGTTTTGTGAGCCAAAAAACAATTTTCTCGCAAACATGTTGCCAAGCATTTCAAACGGTTTTCTTTCTTGTGAATTAAGTAATCCACGAAAACAGTACGTGAAGTGAAGAGCACGAAAATTATCTCTGCGCCGAACAGCACAAAGCCAGAAATGTTAGGTTAAGCTCCAATGACAAATGCAATATGCACTTAACAAAGTATTGATGGCGTTAGTACCTAGCAGCAGCCAAGTTGAGAGGAAGACGAAACAAGCGAAAACCACCGTGCCCGTCTGGCTCGTTATGGCACATCTTATACGGCGTCTCCCGGCTGCTGTCCGTACTTCTTCATAGCCTTAAATGTTCAAGAACACAGAGCGTGACAACGTCGTCGTCGCGTCGAAGTCATGTGCAATTACATCGCACGATTATTTTATGACCGAAGCTCCTTATGGTTTAGGGCAGTCCAACCCTCCAACGTACCCAGCACAGCATATCCACAGACAGACAAACAGACGGACGGATGGACAGACGGATGGACAGACGGATGGACAGACAGACAGACAGACAGACAGACAGACAGACAGGCAGGCAGGCAGGCAGGCAGACAGACAGACAGACAGACAGACAGACAGACAGACAGACAGACAGACAGACAGACAGACAGACAGACAGACAGACAGACAGACAGACAGACAGACAGACAGACAGACAGACAGACAGACAGACAGACAGACAGACAGACAGACAGACAGACAGACAGACAGACAGATGGATGGACTGATGGGCGGACGGACGGATGGATGGATGGACGGATGGACCCTTTGCCCCACTCCTCATTATTAACTCCGTGGATATGCAGTCATGTTTCTAAGCTGGGCTGAGGGCGTTGCAGTATGATAGCGCATAAGCGCAGTCCCCTGCTTTCGTTTAAGATTTCGCGGGGTTCTCTTGAACTCCAAAGAGATTATCTAACTTGACTATAGTGAAAACAATTCCCCAACATAACTATAGTTGAATTTTTTATTACAGCCCATATGTATAGCGCTAACGTACCTTTCGTCGTAGTGCAATGAGCTGCAAGTTAAATTATGGGGCGGATGATCTGCAAATATACCTGAAAATACGCTAAGCGGTACATAGCTGAAACAGCCTGCTCGCAGCAGCACTTAAGAGTGAACCTTACTACATAATTAAGGCGTATCCAGATCATGCGTTAACGTTCGTTAACGTCACTGTCTGCTGCATCTTCCCAACGAAAGTGGTCGCGCACCCCACTTATGGTGTGAAATACACACTGCGTGGGTAGCTTGCTCACCAGTATGGTTTGGAGTTCTCCAAGTAGTTCACAGTTTCTTTGCTGTGGTGTCGCACTTATGGTGCTCGGCTGCCGACCCGAAGGTCGCCGGTTCGACCCTGACCACGGCGATCGCATTTCGATGGAGGTGAAATGGTAGAGGCCCGTCTACTGTGAGTTGTCAGTGCACGGTAATGAACACCAAAGGGTCAATATTTTCGGAGCCCTTCACTATATACGGCACCTCTCATGATCATGCCGTGGTTTTGGGACGTTAAACCCCAGATAATATTATTATCGATTAAGTAGTTTCTGAATGGCCGCTATACAGAGTCGAGAAACGCACTTGAATTTAAACTTATTAAAAGGTGTGCATAATCGATCTAAGTTATTTCACCAATTCAGCTCAATACAAACAAAAATGAGAGCAACGTGAGAGCAAACTATTTATGTTACAGGTTCCTCCAAACTGCGGATGACCTCTTTTTTAGAAGGCCCGGTTCAAGTTGCAAGAAACACACTCAGTATACTGCACGAATGCATGCGTTATGCAAGCTACGTGAATTATACGACAGCAGGTGAGGACCTCCTGCAAGAGGGCGTTTCATGACCAGGATTCGGAGACATGTGCATGTAGCGCCATCTTTCGTCGGCGACAGCGGTGGTCTGCCGTAACTGAGTGGGAAATAGACGAATTAAATCATGTCTGACGTAAAAAAAAAAAGCTCGGTATCAAAAATGAATCCCGGTTATATGCAGCAGAGACCCACTGTAATCTTGTGGTAAAATTACAGTGTCCTACTGCCAACTTCGTGGCTTCCCAGGGTGTTTAATAGTGCGGCTCCATGCGTTTCCAATGCGCGGTGTTGAGTGGTCCTGCGAAGGCACACGCTTCGTAGTGGGATGCTACAATTTTACCAGAATGTCCCAGTGGCTCTCTGCTGTATATATTCGGGAGTTTTTTTTTTTTGGTAGGTATAGCTTTTTGCGTCAGATATTCTTTATTAAACCTATTTTTCATACAAACTTGCCAGGGCGCTGTTACTGCCGCAGAGATATGGCGCCCCGTACAGTTGTCTCCAAATCTCCTAGGAATGAGAAAATTCATAGAATAAAATAGAGTTGAGCTAGTTGGTACACACTCATCAAAAAACAAAACAAAACTAGATGTGCAAACACGGACGCATGAGGGAAGTCAGAACAGCACAAACGCCTATACCAACAACTGAAGGTGCGCACAACGGTGGGAAAAAAAAGGGAGACACGAAAACTTACATGCGCTTGCCCATGCAATATGTGAATTTACGTGAAACATAACTGTTAAGGCACTTGATTTCATCTTTATGACACCAGGTGGCTCACGCATGCCGTATACCATCAATATGCCCTCAATCATCGGACGCCTTTCTCCATTCCTACGCCGATACAATACTGCGCATTCATGGAACACTGGTGCACACCTACATTCTCGACAATGCAAAGAAAGATGAGAAGGTGAGCCTCCGGTTATCGATCCCTTGCATTCATCATTTGCAGCATATAATCGCGTATCTTCAGAACAATACGTTACATGAGGAGGGACCGCACGACACGTGCCAAATTTCTCAATGTACCTTTGCAGTGGAACGGAGCGGCATAGCACGACTCTGCGGGTCTCGAGTTACCGCGGCACTCGGAAATGTTATACATACGTCGTGTACGGGAATAAAAGAACGACGCCAGCAGCCGCGAGCCAGCACGGAGGCAGCGCGCCTCGATCCGGCCGGACACGATGAGCGCAGAGAACGCGCACGACATGCCTCGTCGCGCGTCGGTCAAAGGGGCAAGTTGGTTTTTACGCTTCATTCTTTTTTCTCCCTTCTTTCCTACTTTGCTAGTCCGTGCTCGGCTGCTAAACTGTCTGCGGGGGCCCATTAACGTAACGTTGTTCCACGTGACTGCGGAAAGCGGATCTTCTTGGCACGTTGTTTGTGCCGCGAGGCTCGAAAGATGGGTCGATATGGTCGGCGGCAGTTGGCGTGCTGCCTTTCCTGTTCTTGCCAGAAGCGAGTGAGGGGAATCGCCGGCAATGCCCAGTCCAAGTTGCGCGCTCAGGTGCGTCTGCACAGTGCGCTTCTTAAAGCGAGCGAGTGCATTCTTCGAGGGCAGCAAACGCGCTCTTGCCCATCGCGCTCGATCTCCCGCAAGATCTAATCCCCTTCGAGAGCAATCTTAGTCCGAGATCAGACTAATCTACCGTGTACAATATACGGTGCGATTTACATGTTCCGGTGGCTATGCCTGCGGACACTGAAAGTGCCCGCAATGCACGCGAGAAAGAACGCGTCCACTCCGAGAACGGACGCAGCTCGGTACCTCTACGGTCTCGGCCACACTAGCGCAATGGAATACACCAGAATTCATCAGCATCTGTCTGCGTGCCGTACATATCATGAAATCGCAACTGATACAGTTCTATTCGACGGGACGAAATATTCCTGAACCGTCTCCGACTACCGAGTTTCACTTACGAACGCCGATTCATCGCTAATTAGAATGGCGGAACACATGCGACGCAAGAAAGAAAGGAGAAGCATGAAACAGCTTCTGTGGGATAGTCTGCAGTTTGCGGCGATGAAAGGCGATTGCCCTTCAGACCTCGCGTGACCGGTCCTCAACAGAAGAAACTTGAGGCCCATAGCCTCGTGCGTCTGTTATTTGCAATGTTACGAAAGCAGCGCGAGATTTCTTGGGATGCAGTTAACCGTGCGAACACTTGTGACGGACTAATCGCTGAACGCTTCTACAACGTCGTATGTTAGTGTTAAATATGAACTGGTCTTCTTCTGCTCATTTCTCTTTTATACTATTATTATTAATATTATTATTATTATTATTGTTGTTGTTGTTGATGTTGCTGTTGTTGTTGTTGTTTTTGTTGTTGTTGTTGATCGGTATGATGATATGCGCGGCAAGCACCGACGTCTATCACTGCTCCGACACAGGTGGAAAACAGCCAGCTTATTCGATGTACAGGTTTACTGTTTGCTATTAGATGCTAATAACTTGTAAATTTGGCGAATGATAACTTAACATTATGCAACTGTTTTCTGTACTCTATTCTTTGATCTGGAATTATAAAGCTGGCCATGTTGTTCATGAGGAGAAAAAAAAGATAAGGAAGAAATCACTTTTCAACAAGTAACTTGGTGTAAATGACTCTGTAGAACTCGTACACCTTTCAAGCGTGAGTGCATTCCTACGATGAGATAACAGCGCCTAGTGCTTGCTCCGTGTAAGCACCAGTTCGAAGTCTCAGGAACAGCGTGCGGGCGCTGAATGAAGCGATTTGATGGGGTAACAATAACTGTTGAGGTTTAGCGTCCCAAAACCTCCACTTCATTATGAGAGACGCCGTATCCGGAAGTTTGGACCACCTGGGGTTCTTTAACGTGCACCTAAATCTAAGCACACGGTCCTCAAGCACTATGGCATCCATGAAAAGTGCGGTCGCCACGGCCGGGATTCGATCCCGCAACCTGCGAGTCAGCAGTCAAATGTTATAGCCACTATAGACCACCGCGGCGGGTGATTGGTGGGGTCCGTATATGTGATGCTGCAGATGCAGGACCGAAGGAACCTGAACCACCGCTCGCACACAGAACGCGTCGAGGCCATGTTCGCGCGGCACACAAAAATTGGCGGAATGCGCTTGCTTTTCCCGCGTGGTTCCGGGGTATTTAGCTGCTTTGCGAGCGAAAGCAGACAATAGGCAAGCCCATTGTGTGGTGATTGAGCTATTGGCGCCAGCGATGCCACACGCGGTACAAGCGCGCTGCATACAGAAGCAGCGAGCAATGAAAAAAAAAAAACTGCCCCAAGACTCTGTGGCCTGATAACCGCGCGTGAGGAATTTCTCCTTCCCAGAGTCCGCGTTAAAAAAAGAAAAAAAAACGCTGCTAACAGCATGCGATGGTTGCTCGCGTATTACACCGTCGAACGGTCTGCGGCAAAACAGCCTGCGTGTACGCAATGAAATTCCCGAATAAAAAATAAATAAATGATAAGCACCAGCAAAAAAAATAAAGACAGAAAAGAAAAGAAAAAAATCGTTTACCCAGGCGTGATTGCCGCGGTGGTTGTGTTGCTGTCTGCTGTAGATACCGGCGGTGTTGCGAGCGCCAGCCAAACATGTCATTATATCGCCTTCGTACAAGTCTCGACGGGATATCCCACTTCAAAGAAGAAGAGTAAGAAAACGGTATGCCCCCCTTCGTATTGCTTCATTCGCAAGGTTAAACTACGATTCCCGCGTAGAAGACGCGCCTTGTGTTGCCTTCCCACCCGCGCCTCGACAAAAGATAAGACAGGCGACGACACTTCGCGCGGTTTACGTCCATGAACGTCGTGGAGGCGGGAAAACACCAACAGCAAGACCGGACGCTTCCCGAACCGGCGGCTGGAATACTGCCTGACTCAAAGGAATCTGGAAGCTCTAGCAGACGGGTGGATGAACTATAATATGTTATATAATTAAAGAGAGAGAGACATAAGATGTGAAAGGCAGCGATATTAACCGAAGTAATTATTAGTTATCTCATAGTGAGCGATATGTATATACCTGTAAACTCAACACTGTCGTGGAATGCAAAGCTGGTGCGATGATTCAACGTGGCATCTTTTCATCCCTTCGTAACGCGACGTCAGTTCAAGTAAGACATCTCTCTATCTACATATTTATATTGTATACCTCATTCATGCAAAGCTACCAGGAGACTGTACAGCGTGAGAGGATGTAAAAGTAGCTTGTGCCTTCCAGCGCCCGATCCGGCGAAGCGTGCTGGAGGGGACAAATGCGAAGCGTGAGCCATACCTCCGAATTAAGCCTAATATTCAGTCTAGAAATATGCGTCATCACATTACGGACGAGTGTTCTGTTGTCTGGTTGGCAGCTTTGCGCTGCGGAGAGGGATTTTGGGGGAGGCGAAAAGGATATGCGTCTTTAGACATCTGCCTACGCAGGTATACGAAGGTGGACGTCCGACAGAGGTCAGTCTTGTACAGTCGCCACATTCTTTGATAAATGAAAAAATAAATAAATACCAGCGCTCTTAGAACAACATCGGCTTCAATCCGCTCCGAAGACCAAGGTTTCCCATATTCAGTTTTCCGTAAGGTTCATTGATATTCAAACTAGGCGAGCATCAGAAATGTGGTGCAGTCGTTTACGTTCAGCCACAAATTTTGCAATAAGGTCTTTGGGTACTGCGTAATATTTCTTTACTCTTATTTATTTCGCCGAAATATACTTTTTCAATTGTGGCGCCTCAGATATGTGCTTCGGCAGCCCTACGGGGTTCTTCGTGTGGACGGCAATCTCATTATTTTGGCTTTATTTTTAGGCTCGTGGAAACGCTACCTGTTTTGTCTGGGGTACAGACATTCAGAGCTTGCTGATTGTTTGAAAAGCGTGGAGTTCGTGTGTGCGGCTATAGAAAATGGCGCCTCATTGCACAACGGACTTGTAGTTGATTAAGAGGCTGCATTCACTCGGAACGTTTATTTAATAATTAGGCTTGCTTCTTGCTTCGTTTACACGGGCTTATTACCCCCTTCCCCATTTTTTAGACTTGTGATGTATACGTGTCTGGCGTAAAAATTAACACTTGTTTATTAAGAAACAGAGTGGTTCAATTTTTTAAAGACAACCTGGGACGGCTGTCTCCAGCGTGTCAGACCAACGCATTTGTTAAAATGACGCAAAAAAAAGGCCTCACAAATTAGGGGTGCTTTTTTGTTGTTTGTTATTTATTACATTACAGCCCCAAACCATTGAAAATCACTTCACCTGAAATGATGTGATATAATTACTGGCTATTTACTGCTCTTGCAGTTCATTCTTGCTGTATTATATATATATATATATATATATATATATATATATATATATATATATATATATATATATATATATATATATATATGTCCAGTATCTATTGTATGTTATCGCGCTATATAAAAGATATAACTTCTCTCTTCATGAGAACATTTTTTTGTGTTAACCGTACCTCATACATCAGCTCTTTATTTGAACGTTTTTTTCTCCTCATTCTTTGCGTCCCTCTCGTTACTTGAATGTCGCTTAGCAGAGACACAAATGAGAGCCTGACAAACATCTGGTGGATATTCGTCCTCTTGCGCGCCCCCCCCCCCCCCGCTCTTGACATTCGAATTATATAATCAAGCACAGCCATCGTAGTCGTTTTCTCTAATATGCGCAGCTGCCGAATATGCCCATAGAGTACACAGCGCTGTGCGAATAAAACAGCCCGACACCGGCGACTGTGACCTCTATATAGACACCAAACGCGGTGCTATAGCTCATGTGGACCGTGTTTTCACCCTTAACCAACCTGTGTAGCGACGCTTGCACCGGAGTTTCGCAGATGTGGGCGAGAGTGGAGAGCTTAAGTAATGTAGGCAATGGGGCTAGTGGGAACATTCTCATCACGATCAGAGCAACAACAATAAAAAAGGGAAGGGGAGTTTCCTATAGTGTTTTTGTGTCATTTTTTTCGCGCTAATCGTGATGAGTGGAGCGCCCGGCTTGGCCTCTTTGGTTGTCTGACCAAACCGACAGCAAACCGGAGTTGTTTTGGCACTTGTCACTTCAAAAATGAGCGACAGCGAAGGGGTTTCAAAAACGACGAACAAAGATGTGGTTTCCGCGGACAAACGCTCGCTCAGAATACGTTCGCCTGCCCGGCGGTTTTCTCTAACACGTCACAGCTGCTTGTTTTCTTTCGTTTTGGAACTTTACTTAACTGTTCAGACGTTAACGCTTGCGAGTTTACTCACTCATACGCGAACAGTTCCGCCCTTTACGTCAACCGAAAAACGTCATGTTGCAACTGTGCTGCATTGTTCTGCGCGCTGCAATAAACACAGTGTTTTCAGGTGGTGCGAAATATAAGCAGAAATTGGGCATCAACATCCGGGTAACGCGCTCAGTAGGTAAGACACGTGATTGCATAACAGTGTCAACCCCTGCACAAATAACTGACCAATGGTTTATAGTTGAACGAGACAAGTAAGGATCACTTGGAAGCTTCTACAACGAGACATGATTCATTGACCAAGACAGGTCTCTGCTACGTCAATCAACTCGCGCCTCCTTGCTTCTCCATGCGATCTATTCTGCTTCGGTTTGGATCCTGTACAAGGATATTGAGGCCATATACCGTGAGTATGTGTCCTTCTCGGCTGCGGTATATCGCAGGATGATTGCGTCTGGCCAACTTCACGAAATTGGGGGCACAAGTTCACCCGCTTCATTTTTCATATAGAGCGGACCACAGACGCAGAATTGTCCAACAGCGCCAGAATTTCATTTTCGAAGTTCATCTCCAGGACACGTCGACATCGCCATCCTTTCACTTTGGTCTAGAATCGCGGGGTTTTTTTAGTTGTTATTTCAAGATTTCTGGTTGATTGATTGATTGATTGATTGATTGATTATTTGATTGATTGATTGATTGATTGATTGATTGATTGATTGATTGATTGATTGATTGATTGATTGATTGATTGATTGATTGATTGATTGATTGATTGATTGATTGATATGTAAGGTTTAACGTCCCGAAACCACCATATATGATTATGAAAGACACCGTAGTGGAGGGCTCCGGAAATTTCGACCACCTGGGGTTATTTATCGTGCACCCACATCTGAGCACAAGAGCATACAGCATTTTCGCCTCCATCGAAAATGTAGCCGCCGCAACCGGAATTCGATCCTGTGACCAGCGGGTCAGCAGCCGAATACCTTAGCCACTAGACCACCGCGGTGGGGCTATTTCTGGATTTCTACGCACCAGAACCAAGACATGATTGAAGCACGCCGTAGGGGAAGGCTTCAGAAATTTCGACCACCTGGGGTTTTTTTAACGAGTACCTAAATAGTTGGGCCTCTAGTATTTCGCATCCATCGAATTGCAACCGTCGCCGCCGGGATCAAACCCGCATCTTACGGGTCGGCCACCGAGCGCTGTAACAACTGAGCACCACTCTTACTCGCCAGTCGATTTGCTTATTTTAATTTCTCGTGCACAAGTCACGTGTTACCTATATAGCACAACTTTGTTGTGACTTTTCGACCTTATACATGGTCCACATTGGCCTTTACGCTGATGACACTCCACCCACGCAAGAACTCTGTCGAGCGGTGAAATCACGCTTGATTATTGCGTTTGCTATTCGCCCCGAGATCGAGTGGAGTCGCCGCCTGGTGGCCACTGGCTGAAGTACACCTAGTATGGATTGCTCCCTGCGTCGTCTGCTATCCACATAGGCTAGCACGTGCGCGTACGTCATGCTCGTGCTCAAAGGCTGGTGTGTCCCACTCTGTTAGCGCAAGAGTAATTGCTTGTACGTTTGCCTAGCACTGTCTACAGAAGCATTTCGCCTTACTCGCCTGTATATGTACCGCAATAAGATGAGGTCGAGCACTTGGCGAGGGTTATGTGTATCGTCATCGTAGCCTGTCTTCGACAGGATTATGCCGGTGTAGGTGCCGCTTTTTAGCTGAAGCCCATCGTAAAGTGCACTTGGCGTCGTCCCAAACATGAGAAATAATAAATATTGTGTGAATTCAGCGTTTTAGCGACTCAGGGATAAACGAAAGTTTTGCATTGTTGCTAGGTGTCTACTTCAAAGCAAAATTGTGGCATTCTTGCTTATCGGTTATGCGACGAGCGGATGCGTAATCGCTGTATTTTTGGGGTTCATCGCCAAAAAAATATCGGCTTTCGTCCTTTTTTAGGGGGGGGGGGGGGACGGTTCAGAGGGTTGGTAATCATGACCAGCGTACATGAAGAAGTGCATAGTAGACGGGACACAAGCTCAACACCTAAAATAAAGATTCAAGAAACGTGACCCACTGCAGCGCGAAAGCGCAGAGAGTCGTCAAGCGCGAACATCCCTTTTAATGGCAGGCTGCGTTTCTGTCACAAGTAATAGTAACGTTCGGTCAGCTTCGTGCATCCGTTGAGCAAAGGACGGCATATATATTGCCAGTAGGCAGCAGTCAACGCATTTCATTCTCCCAACAATCGGCTCCCAGCGCTCAGAAAGTGCACCGCCGGCCGCTTATCCACACTATATAGCACGGTGACGGTGCTGCTCCCTATAGCCCGATCTCGGGGCGAATAGAGCCTCGTTCGAGCTAAAAGTAAACATCAGAGGACGGGAAGCGTACTTGAAGATTTTGAGGACCTGTTCATGTGCTGGGGCCACGTGCTCTATTTTCAGTAGGACTGCGGCTCTTTCTCCTCAAGCCGGCAATGAGGCGGCGCACAACGCGACGATCGCATACGTGCACGCTTGGAGAGCGCAGGTGGCGCGTTTTCCGATTGCAAACACGGCGGAGATGAGTGCTGCACTCCAACCCCCTCCAGCTTCACTTGCTTTTTCGAATACAAAAGCCGGGTGGTGTGGTGCGGAGTGAGTTCTGACATTGAATCGTAAACGCGCCTTTCGTGTGTACAACACGAAGCCCGGCTCGACAAGTGGGCCATACGCGCGCTCTTGATCCCGCGGCATGCAACAGCCCGGGTACGATTACTGAACAGGAAACGCCGCCATCGTGGCCATGTGCATTCCGCGCGGGAGCGAACGCGCTGTTGCGTGGCGCTGCAACAACGTTTTGCCTGAGCATAGCTGCATGTGTAATGCGCATCTCGCGGGTCAGGGTTCTACCGGCACGCGCGGTGACTGCAACAAGGGCCGAAGCTGCCTGGGTAGTGCCTCCTCTATCCCTCCCTGCAGGCCCTCCTTTCCTCGTGAGGATAGCCGAGTGTGCATCTCCTCACCAAGCTCACGGTCATGCAGCACGCGTTCATGCTGTTGGGAGAATCGTCGCACTGTTCATCGCCGGGTCGTCAATAACGCCGCCTGCAGCGGTCGACACCGTATTCTGAACCGAAGTCTAGATAGCGATTGCAGCCATCGTGAACGACGCCACACCGCTTCATCAGGCGGAATCAGTCTCTCCAGTGTGGTAAGACACACATCCTCTCATTTTCGATGAAGCCAGCTCAGTCATGTGCCTGCTCCCTTTCTCTCTATTCCTAATTAATTTAGTTAACTCATGTAAGTATCGCTAAAGAAAATGTGCTGACTTAGGCAACGACGAACACCACATGCTCATTGACCAAGACAGGTCTCTGCTACGTTGATCATACTCGTGCCTCCTTGCTTCTGCGTGCGATATATTTTGGTTTGGTTTGGATCCTGTACAATGATGACGAGGCCATATACTTTGAGTATGTGTCATTCTTGGCGGTGATGTATCACGGGATGATTGCATCTGGCCAACGTCACGAAAGTTACTTTCTTTGCGTGTGGGAGACAAACCGGTTAGCTCACAAATGGCGGCATTGACAGCAGCCAGCTCACTATAAGTTAAATTTCGCAGAATTCTGTCTGTGCTGAATGAGGAATGTGGCATTGTTATTCTTTATTCTTTAGTTTGCCGTGAAATCGTTTGCCTACTGTATCACTGATATGGTATACACAAGCCTAATTAATGAGTGTTGTAAATATTAACAGGCCCTTCCAGTGAAAGAACTCAAGAAACTGAAGAAAGCTCGAGAGTCTAGTAAATTTGTAACAAACAAAAAGGCTCGTGATACTTAATTGGAACATTGTTATCGCTTTCCATTCACGCACAAAAGGGTGAGGCATAGAAAGCGATAGTTCTCCATGCTTAACCCTTGCCTCAGCCTTACCCTCACAAACGGGAGGCGAGAGCTTTCCTTTTGTACACTGCTTCATCAAATATTATGACTCCCCGCCTAGCCCATTAGCAGCCCCGCCGCGGTGGTCTAGTGGCTAAGGTACTCGGCTGCTGACCCGCAGGTCGCGGGTTCGATTCCCGGCTGCGGCGGCTGGCTGCATTTCCGATGGAGGCGGAAATGTTGTAGGCCCGTGTGCTCAGATTTGGGTGCACGTTAAAGAACCCCAGGTGGTCGAAATTTCCGGAGCTCTCCACTACGGCGTCTCTCATAATCAAATGGTGGTTTTGGGACGTTAAACCCCACAAATCAATCAATCAATCAATCATTCGCCCATTAGCACACATTAATCGAGAGCAAAGTTAAGCACTGCGCAGAACCTCATAGGATGGTATTCTAACAAAGCGTGCACAACATAAGCTGCTTCCAGGCTCCTATATAGTCTCAAAACGGCAGCTGGTAGCATTGCAGGTGTCGTATAACTCGATGGTATATGCCAAATGGTAAACCAAAGAAAATGGTCCTAACAGCAACAACTTCATCGCCCGTTCCGTTTCGACTACTCTGTCCACCAGGGTGTGCTATGCACACAGTGCACACGAGCACTTGTATGCAAAGCGCTCATGCCAGCAGTGCAGTTGCTCGGAGCGCTGTCCTGGCCCTGCTGCTGAACCGTCGAACAGATTAAGAGTGGGACGAAGTGCATGTTTTGTGTCATTTTTGTAGCATTTACTACATTAACTCGGCGTGACAATCACTCTGACAAGGACATGCGTGGTCCTTGATGATAATGACGATGATGATAATGCATGGTATGTTGATGTCTCTTAGTGCTACCTGCGAGAATACAGGAATTGCGCTGCTATTATACGTAGTATATATTAGAATTCATTGCTTGAGAATCAAAGCTCTACGAAAGAGAGCATAAAATCCGGTCATGTATATGTCTTGTATCAGAAACTCGGAGAGACGTGGTTCGGAGAGCACTGGCATACAACGTATCAAATAGCCCTAAACAATTGAACAGAGCCGTTTACGTTGGTCGTTCGTGTAGCGTCGCTGCTTGTGTTTGCAACGCTTTTACGAAGGTCGCGGGATTGAATCCCAGCCGCAGCGACCTCATTTCGATGGCAAAATGCTATAGACGACCAAGTACCGAGATTTAGGCGCAAGAACCCCGGGTGGTCGAACTTTCCGGGGCCCTCCACTACGGCGTCTCTCATTCAGGACGTAAAACCCCAACAGTTATTCTAAAAGGCTTTCATACACGTTAGAATGATACAAAAGTAAACGCAAGTGAATCCTAATGGTTGACATGTTTTTAGCGAAGCTGATATGGCCATTGGCAAATGACACATGTGCACGAGAACACGCATACCATCTCATGATCTCAGTGGAGAATACGTTGGCTCGACTGGCGATATAGTTGCTGGCAGCATTGCAACATGGCAGCTGTATAGTGTGCGTACGTCAGCCGCTATTCGGCACGTGTCTGCAATTTAAAGAGGCAGACTTATTTTCCACACAGTGTCTGAGTTCTCTTTGTTATTGGCCGGCTGTTTCCGCCAATAATATGTCCAACATCAAGATTGGCTGGAATTCGTTAATGAGCAAGCAATAACATAGCGTAAAAGTTTTCGTGAATAAGGGCCAACGAGGGCTTTGTGAAACCTACTTTATGGCAGGAATTCACAAAGCTTTTCTTTCGTAAGTGTGCATTGTCATTGACTTGTTTGCATTCACTTATCATCCGCGTACAACCTCGGGTTTACCTTACACCCAATAGTTCTAACACAAGATGTCTTTTGCGAATATGGGCCGGGGTCTATGCTTCGGACAGTATTACCGATATTTCATCGATGTCATCCGGCGCCTTTCTCTGTGGCTTCGTGGGTTGACATCAGTTAGCGTTAAGTATATAGGATTGCAGCTTCCTGAAAATGCGTTTTCTCATGTTGATACCTGCCTTTCCACGCACTTTTGTATTCGAGTTTCGGGCGACATTTATATTGGGACTAGCGATATTTTAAATTTTTTAAGAAACACATTCAGCCAATACTAATGCTGAATGCATCATTAACGGTAGCAAGTGGCCAAGGGCTTAGAGCACTTAGGCATGGAAAGAATGAAAACCCAGCTACTCCGATTACTGGTTTTACTGTTGGGCACAAGCTGTTGCTTTCCGCGCAAGTATTATTTAGCGCATATACAGGTGAGTATGTATGTCTTACAAACTAAGCAAACGTAATGCGTCTTTCATAATGATATGGTGGTTTTGGGACGTAAAACGCCGACAATTATTATAAATCAACTGTGTAGGTGCTTACTAGGCTCGTGTGCTTTTTAAGTTCACTTCATTTTGGCATGAGAAGAAGGAGTGGTCTAAAGTTTCATGCTGCTATCGCATGTAATCCTATGGCAGTATGGCCTGGGAACTTTTGATCACACCAGCACGTCCTTCGAGATCCTCTGTTGACGGTAAAAGACTGTTCTTGTCCATGTAGCTGAAAGCGTTTTCGGCTTAGTTGCATGCAAGGCCATTTACCTGTGTTGTTTTCTTACTATCCTTTAGTTCAAGTGAAATAAATGTTGCAGATGACTGAGGCGGAAAAAACATTTCGTGAAACGGGAGGAGCACAAGAGAATAAAGAACAGATTAAATGTCCTAGAGACCAAATAAAGGGCTCTCTGTAAAAGTGCTTAATGTGCCTTCGCCTTCATAAATTTTTCGCATTGGCCATGGCCACGACTTGTCCATCACCTCTGCTCGTCAGAAAATTGTGAGTAGTCATAAGCAAGACCATCAGCATCCGTTTCATCCACACCTGTTTCTTGGCACGCGTAACTCCAACAAGAGAGAATCACCATGTAACGCATACATCGACGTTAACACTGTTTAACACGACAACGAGAGCTTAACGCGCAGTGAACTATAAGGCGACTCCCGTCAGCACACGCAGATGTGAGTGCACAAGTTTCTCGCGTGCTGACAGATGCGAAAATGTGGCAACGCGTCTCTTCTGGACACCCCGTTCTCGACAGGGTCGCCGTTTGCGCAACCGCGGGCAGTTCTAACGGGATGCGAGCGTCTAACAGTTATGCGCTTAGCTGTCAGCCAGGCTCGCGTTGAGTAACGTTGCTCTCGTAAACGGTTCCAGGAATCGCTCCCGCGCGAGCCTACACGACTGCCGTGCGCTACTGTTTCCAGTGCGGTAGCGCGTGCTCGTTGGCGTGGACGCCGGACGAAGGAACGCCAATTGTTGCGCTGCGTTGACGCGCGAGGCCTATGTGCGAGTGCACTCATTGACGGCCCACGCTTCACCGGAACAGAGCCCTCCGCCACACTTTCGCTTTAACGCGCCGTGCAGAAAGGAATGAGAAGAAGCGGAGAGCCGCGTTGGAGCAGTTCGCAATGGCTTCCTGTTTACCGGCACACCTCGCCGCGTCAACGCACAAGGCAAAATGGGATAGAAAAGCAAGTAATTCGGCATGGGGGGAAGTGCGAGGTGCGTGAAAGAAGGACACCTCAATGACGCACTTTTGACGACAGACCAACGCAATATAGCGCGTTGGGGAGGGGGGTCAAAGTGACACGGCTGAACAGTGCAAATGGTTGATTATTGCAGTGTGCCTTGCCGTCGGACGCACAGTGGCGGTTTACCTGCCCGAGAACCACGGCTGTCCGAGCCATTGTTGTGGTCGTTCGATACTCGTGACGAGAGTAAATAATGAATGGGCCCTTAACTGTTATTTGACGCAGACGTGCCGCCCCGTGTATCTGAAGATGCCGCGGAGACATTTTCATAATTAGGCCATCACGCTGCTCACTCAACCATTCTCTCTATACACGCAGCATGAGTAAGGGGGGGGGGGGAAGGGCTCATATTACTTTTACAAACGTTTTCAATTTTTAAAGTGTATTTCTTATGCATATATATATATATATATATATATATATATATATATATATATATATATATATATATATATATATATATATATATATATATATATATATATATATATATATATATATATATATATATATATATATATGAGATCTAACAGACAGTAATGCCAAGGAATGTACAGGGGAAGTTATTAGAACCAATTGAATGTAAATAAGAAGAAATAAAAGTGGATGAAAAAATAACCAGCCGTGAGAAGGAATCGAACCTACGACCTTCGAATAACGCGTTCGATGCTCTAACCAATGAGCTACCACAGCGGCCTTCCCTGTCTGTTAGATCTCATTAATATTGTGTTAAAACACGGAAAAACGAGCCCTTAGGTATACACTTCTTTCCCTTATTTCATTAAAACGAGGGTCTCGTACTGGCAGACTTGGTGTCATTAGGTTGTATACGAGGGACTATTAATCAGCTGCCCGCTCATAATAAGTTCACGTGCTACGTGACGCCAAACATGCGCATAAAAGAGTGTTTTCACACTCGTCGCTTGGCTTATAGATGGCGCTGACGGTCACTCCTAGTTCTAAATTCACATATAAACGCAAAAAAAGTGGATGGAGGGAAGGCCGCTGTGGTAGCTCAGTGGTTAGAGCATCGAACGCGTTATTCGAAGGTCGTAGGTTCGATTCCTTCTCACGGCTGGTTATTTTTTCATCCACTTTTCTTTCTTCTTATTTACATTCAATTGGTTCTAATAACTTCCCCTGTACATTCCTTGGCATTACTGTCTGTTAGATCTCATTAATATTGTGTTAAAACACGGAAAAACGAGCCCTTAGGTATACACTTCTTTCCCTTATTTTATATATATATGTATGTGTGTGTGTGTGTGTGTGTGTGTGTGTGTGTGTGTGTGTGTGTGTGTCAGAAAATGTTCGTAAGCAAATATTTCAGCCAATCTTGTTACTCGACATGTCAGTGGCGAATGGCACAAAAACAGTAAAAAAAACCTTTTGGAATTTTCTTAGATAGACACCATCATATTATATCGCTTCGGTAACATTGCCCGAGATTAACATTACGCGGTAGCATGACTGAAAAAGAAAGAAAATAATAATGAAGGAACGGCGGGGGCAGTTGTTAGCTGCCGCAAGTGTCGTCCTTGCTCCACAATGCACATTATAGTAGGGCCGAATTCCCCAAGCTTTTTTTTTTTTCGAGCGTGAGTGATCTCTTTCGTTGGTCAACCGGCTTCGATAATGATGCACCGAGCATTGGGATTGGCTTATGTTTCCTTTTGCAAGAAGTGCTAGCATGAGACGTTCTCGTGACTGCAGTCCCTGGTTGGTTGCTCACTTTATGCAGTTCGTATATAACTTCCGTACCGCTTGCTCACGATGCAGCTATGCCACCATTGTGCCGCGTGAGTAAGAACGGTGGTTGATTAGCACCGCGGTGAAGTATGACCATATGCGCTGCGAACGTAAGCCATACTTTCTGCTCGTAGCTCGCACCGCTGACCATGTCAAAATAAACAAGAAGGGAACGCAAAACAGGCGAGCGCTGTGTGTGTATATACGCGTGCATGCATGCGTTCGGCCGGGAATAGCTGTCCTGGGTGGTGGCGGCCACTCTAGCGGCTGCCGAGAGCGCTTCGTTGCCGCGTCTGGCGCAACGGCACCGAGCAGTCTTTTGTTTACGCAATGCTTCCGATGCGGCACGCGCCGTCCTTGCTCGCCGCAGAGTGGCCACCGCCGCAGCTCTAAAGCACAAGCATGCATGGTCACGCATCTTTCAGCCCGCGATGATGGTGGTAAATGGCCGAGGGTCCATCGCAATAGTAGCACGCGTCGCGGATGGTTTTCAGATCTGGCGCTTCTTGAGGGCGGTGAGTAAGTGAGAAAGACTTTATTCGATGATCCGGCGGATGACAATCTGAGCCCTGCGAGGAGAGGGTCATCATGATGTGGCCACACATCACCTCGGCGTTACGTCCTCTACTCGGCGAGCAGTCGTCGCTACTCCCGCCTTCTGGCACTCGCGCCTGCCCCTGTGCTGGGGTGGCAGCGAGCACTTGGCTCTTTCGCTCGAGCGCTGCTTTTCGAGGGCAGCCGAGATCCACTTGACGGCCCGTCTCTACACTTCCCACTGGTCACTTCCCGCGGCGTCCGTAAGCCACGGTGGGATCGTCGTCACTGTTCTCGTCTCCCTCGGATTCTCATCACAATCCCACAAAATGTAGTCCGCAGTAGCTCTTTCACTTACACACAAGCGACACAAGTCAATTGCGTATACGTTAGAACAAACGTGCTTCATAAGCACCGGCGTGGTTAGCGACCCCATCTGTAGTTGTCAGAACGCTACCGCCTCACTTCGGGTCAGGCCCGGGTGAGGCGGGGGCATAGTCCTGCGCCCTATAATCTGTACCATTTCAATACTTCGCTGTGTTCTGTCATCCTGTTTTTGGCTTCGCACCACCACTCCTCCATCGAGTCGGCCGGTTGGGCAGCGCGGTATGTGAATCCTCGCACCGCCTCATTGACTGTCTCGTTGTGGTTCGCGCTGCCGCGAGGCGACACCTCCTTACCCATGAGGGCCGGGAACTACTTGATTGTCACAGTTCTGTCCACTAGGTTTACCGCGCTCAGCACCCGCACTGCTGCCACACATACTCTGCCTCTAGCGTAGTTCCGCACCATGGTCCTGGAATCACTCAGCACGGTCGTGCATCCGGGGTCGGCGAGAGCCAGGGCAATGGCTACCACCTCGATCCGATACACCGCTCGCCACCGCCTTTGTCTCGCCGGTGACCGCGCTGACCACCGCCGTGGTGAAAGCTCCCCTCCTGTTTTTATACTCTGCCGCGTCCACGTATACAGCACCGTTGTCTCCGACGTGCAGGTCGATCAAGGCCCTGACCCTTGCTGCCCTCCGCTTCCTGTTGTACTCAGGATGGACGTTCTTGGGTATCGGGCGCACTTTCACGTGTCTCCGCGCACACTCTGGCACCTCCGCTTCTTCCGCAGTCTCCTCGTCCGCTCTCCTCGGCTACATTCCTAGGTTGCGAAGCACCTGCCGGCCGGTTCTAGTGCCCGAGAGTCGCTCCAGCTGGGCGGTCCTTTGCGCTTGTGCAATTTCCTCGTGGGCGTTGTGCACCCCCAGCGACAAGAGCTTCTCTGTGCGTGTGCAGTCAAAAAGCCCGAGTGCTGTCTTGTAGGACGCGTTGATCATGTTGCGCTCGTGTACCTTTCGATTGTGGAAGGCTGCAACATAGGCAATATGGCTCACAGCAAAGGACTAAACCAGCCACGTGAGGCTGGCCTGTTATGACCGGCGTCAGCAGGCGCCATGCTGTCGCTGAGAAGCGTAGCCGGGCCGCGTTCCCACGCCTGGAACTCCAGTTTTCTCGGAACCAGCGTCCAGAGATGACGGGGAAGCGGCGCTCTTTTAATCCTCAAACAAGTAGCCGACTCGCCGAATGTCTATGCTCGCCAGCTATTGTCCCTGCTAGCCGGCGGATGAGACGTCCTGTCGCCACGAAGCTGTAAGCCGTTCCGGAGGGGACAACAAAGAGCGTATTCCTTTGAATGAAGCGGCGACCGCCGCCACAAAGTGCCCGGCTAATTGAGCGGACCGTTTGGCGGACCGTTTGATGTCTGCTGTCCGAAGCGTGGGACCCCTCGACCAGCGACATACACGACGAGCAAGAGCCTCTCTGGCGCCACCTTTAAGTGCAGTGATCTTGACTCGAAATTGGATGTTCACGTGCGCCGTGCCTGCTCGTACCTTGCACCGGTTGTGTGTGTGTGATTGGTGTTCCACTGAAGAAGGAGGAGCCCGACAGTGCTTATAAGGACGCCCCAGAGTGCGGGACGTCGCTCTGGACCAAGTAAAGGTTCAACCACCACGTTCGTAGTTTGTGATGGCTCTGAACTGTGTAGCGGTTCAACCACCACGTTCGTGGTTTGCGAACTCTTAACCTCATGCTGTAAATATTAGTAAATTGTGCATAAACCCTGTTCTGTTTTTCGCATCCTCCAACGTCCTGCTTCTTCCTTCGTCAACCGGAGGTGGGATCCCCAACAACTGGTTGGCAGCGGTGAGATACGACTCAGCAACCCCGATTCACCACAACTGGTTGGCAACGGTCGGATTCGAAGCTACAAGTGACAACAACAGTCGGCCCAAGAGAAGCAGTTGGCTCGAGACATGGATCACGTATGGGTGAGTGCTTGGCTTTTCCTTTGAGTGAACCAGGTTCTAAAAGAGGGTAAATTTTAGAACTGGTAGTTAACTTTGCCGAAAGACTCAGTTTCGCCGTTTCGGAAAGTTATTTTGGAAGTAGCGAGCACTCAGTACGATCATGGACTTACGGGAGCTGCAGATGTCAGACTTGTTGCTGTTGTGTGAGGAATTGGGGATCGATACAAAGGGTTTGGCACGAAAACCCATAATCATTCAAGCGATTAATGATTTGGGGGCTGATGATGAGGAACTAAGCGAAGAATGGGACCTCATCATCGAAAGAAAACTAAGAGCAGCTAAGATGGAGGGAAAGAGTGAAGATGAAAGAGAAAGCCTCAAGCTAAAATTTTTCAAACAAGACTACGAATTGAGTATGAGGCTGGGACCTCAACGAGGAGTAGTACTTCTCGAAAATGAGGTAGAGTTCGAGATGTCTAGGTACATGCAGCCATATGAGGTATCATGGGATATGGGCCTGTATCTTAGACTCTTTGAACGAAAGTGTAGTCAACTTAAGTGTGAGCGAGACACCTGGTCTCAGAAGCTACGCACGGTTCTGCCCTGCGAGGCAGCGGATGTTGTTGCGCGACTCAGTGAGCAGCACGCGAACAACTATGAAATTATCAAAGCAGAGCTGATCAGAAGATTCGGAAGTTCTGTCAGCAAAAAGAAAGAAAGACTCGCACCGGAGTCTGAAAGCGAGGCGCGTCGCAAAGCGCCAGAAATTGAGGCGCGTCATGAAGCGCTAGAAACAGAGATCGCGCCAGAAAATGGCCCGCAAATTCCTGAATGCATCAATGTAGAGCATGCAGAGAACGAGGCCGTGGCCGGTCTGGAGGTGGGGACGATGTCGAAAGACGCTCCTTGCGTGGATGAAGAGGGTGCCAGCAGCCCTAATGGGCCCAGTAAGAGGCTGGAAACCTTCTTCGTGCCTCAGGGGGACCTTTCGACATTGTCAAATTTAGGCATGGTTAGCGCAGTGGCTGATGAGAGCAAGAGCGCCACGCTTCAGCAGTGCAGCGATAATACCGCGCTGGTTTGCAAACATCGCAGAAAAAGGAAGAAGCGGAGGCATTCGTCACTGCGCAAGCCTAGGACAAGCCCCACTCAGTCACAAGAAAGACGAGAGGGTAGGCCGTTAATCCGTTCCAGGAAACGCCCATGGTGGCGTTCCGAGAGGTACAAGCGGCAAGCCAGGTGCAGAGGGGGGAAACGAGGTGCATTACCCCAACGAAAAGTGCGGTTGCGTTCGACAACTTCGGGAAAGCGGCCTTGCCCGAAGGCTCAAAGTCGGAAGGGCAGAGTGGCTAAATACCGCGTAGGGGTGAACACAAAGAGGAAATGGCACAGGCTCCCCACCAGCTACTGGCGTCACTTGCAAATTCCTGCGGGGAATAGGCCGAAGTTGAAATTGAGGTGTGACGGCAGTGCACTGCTTAGAGTTTGTGCATTTTGTAGTCTCTGTCGTGCTCGAAAACCGCCGGGATCGCGACCCCATCGGGTGCGATTCAAGAGGAATCTAGTTGAGAAAAAGGGGAACGGTCAGTTCGAGTAACTTTTGCACAGGCGTGTCAAATATTGTTACTCAGTGTTGCATTGGAATTGCAGATTTGAGCCTTTTTAATTTTGTAAGTTACGTGATGCGGAGTTAATTTTTCAAAAGGAAAACCGTTGAACTAAAGGCTGAAAATTGAAGTCAGTTTAATCACGAGTGCGAAAATTTGCGTAAGGTAAAAACCGAGAAAAAGTGTTATTTTCGAGTGTTTTTAAGGTTTAGTGTTATATCGTATGCCTTCACTGTCAAGTGGATTTGGAGTGAACGAGCATTTGAAGGAAGATGTTAACACAGACCAAGTGGTTCGTAAAATGATTAAGTTTGGCGCGACACGGTAGTTTCCGTTGCGCGCATTGAGAATCTTATTGCACGGTTTTGGCATAAAACCTATGCAATTGCTTTTTAGGTGTTTTTACCTAGAATTACTTTTGTGTTGTACACGGTGTGTTACAACGTAACGTTTGAATGAACATTAAGACAAACTGTGAGGGATTATGCGTCTGGTTAACAGTACCATGTATCTTGCAACGCTGTAGGAATGAGAGTAGTAATTAAAAAGCTCAGGAGAGCTCAGTGTATTTTTTTTCTCTCAGAAGCGTTTGCATAAGCTGGTAACTTTAACCAAATGAGCCTTTTAAAAAGCAATGTTTTGTTGGCTATATTTTGAGAAGACAATTGATTATTGATCATATGAGCGGATCATTTAAGCTTTCCCTAACCATTGAGGTAGCCCGTTAGGTCAAGGCTTAGGTTAAGATTCAGAAAAGCTAGATAGCTTAATGTTTCCGTTGTCGACAAGTAGTGGCAGCCATAAACAAGGACAGACGTTAGGACAATCTTAGCGCTCGCTGAGTCCGGAACCGAACCGATGCTCTCAGCGGGACAGGGCCGTGTAAGTAGTCAGCGACAAAAAGAAAGAGTCTGCCGTTATATGTCTCGACGACAGTGGCAACGAGTATGATGCGTTCTACTTGAGCCAGAATTTGGGCTCTCGTGAGATAACGTACTGCGCTTCAGGAAAGGAGTGCGCCTGCATTGTGTAGAGCATCCATCAGTGGCAGTGTTATCTCAGGGGAGGGCTAAATTTAAAGTAGATACAGGCCATTGTCCCCTTGGCTGCAAACCATGACATCGAAGAACAGTCGCCTTGTGAGGCGGGGCTTGATTCTTCGAAAATATCATTTTGGCATTAGGTAAATAAAGGGCAAATTGAATGGAAACGCTGACGCGCTCAGCCGCTCTTTCTAAGCCATTCTGGGGCGCTCTTGGTGTATCAAAATTGATATTTTAGTTTTTTTTTTGTCGTGCATCTTATCATGTAAATTTGTAAGGTAGCCCGTCTGGTTTCTCAGCACAAGTGAGTCCTGATAGTTTTGAGTGTGAGCTTTTGTTAAAGCTAGTAAAGAAAATTGGTTTGCCATCCCTCTTTTGGCTTGGGTTGTTCGAAGGGGGCCGAGTGCTTGCTTGTGCATGTGGTCCAGTTGCAGAAAAGGTGTCGAAGATTCGGCCTTTACTCAGACCATGCCACAAGCGAAGGCGAGTTCTTGGGATTCGACTACGGACCCTTTCGTCATCCCTGCGAGCAGCAGTGTTGACCGCTGCCCTCCGTGACTCATCTGGCGAGGGGGAAGCTGTTATGACCGGCGTCAGCAGGCGCCATGCTGTCGCTGAGAAGCGTAGCCGGGCCGCGTTCCCACGCCTGGAACTCCAGTTTTCTCGGAACCAGCGTCCACAGATGACGGGGAAGCGGCGCTCTTTTAATCCTCAAACAAGTAGCCGACTCGCCGAATGTCTATGCTCGCCAGCTATTGTCCCTGCTAGCCGGCGGATGAGACGTCCTGTCGCCACGAAGCTGTAAGCCGTTCCGGAGGGGACAACAAAGAGCGTATTCCTTTGAATGAAGCGGCGACCGCCGCCACAAAGTGCCCGGCTAATTGAGCGGACCGTTTGGCGGACCGTTTGATGTCTGCTGTCCGAAGCGTGGGACCCCTCGACCAGCGACATACACGACGAGCAAGAGCCTCTCTGGCGCCACCTTTAAGTGCAGTGATCTTGACTCGAAATTGGATGTTCACGTGCGCCGTGCCTGCTCGTACCTTGCACCGGTTGTGTGTGTGTGATTGGTGTTCCACTGAAGAAGGAGGAGCCCGACAGTGCTTATAAGGACGCCCCAGAGTGCGGGACGTCGCTCTGGACCAAGTAAAGGTTCAACCACCACGTTCGTAGTTTGTGATGGCTCTGAACTGTGTAGCGGTTCAACCACCACGTTCGTGGTTTGCGAACTCTTAACCTCATGCTGTAAATATTTGTAAATAGTGCCATAAACCTGTTTGTTTTTCGTATCCCCATCTCGCAAGCGTTCGTTTCCTCAACTCGGAGCTACACCACGCTACCACAGCACCCCGATCACCACAGGCCCCTTTCCTGCCTCCGGCTGTTCTGCCTGATACCCTCTTGATGAGGCGTATGACCGTGTTGACTTTGGCCGTTAGGCGGTTGATTGTCTCACCATTGGCTCTGCTTTGCTCTACAGGAACATGCCCAGCACCCGGATCTTTTCGACGTGCGGGATCACCTGGCTGCCACTCGTACGTATCGCGATTTTCTCCGGTCCCTTCTTGGGTCGCGCTCCTCCTTTCTCACTCCCTTTAGTGGCACCATCAGCAGCTCCCAATTGCTCGGTGAACAACCCAGCCCTGAGCCGTCCAGTTGCTCCTCGATGGCGTCCACCGCCGCCTGCAGTGCGTCTTCAATGTGGGCGTCACTGCCTCCCTTGACCCAGAGCGTGATAACGTCGGCGTATATAGTGTGCCGGACCCCGCTGACGCGGGAAAGCCGTTCGGCCATTCCGATCATCACTAGGTTGAACAGCAGCAGCGAGATGACCGACCCTTGCGGGGTCCCCGCGGAGCCCAGCTTCTTTTCCTGTAGCTGAAGGTCACCCGGTCGCATGTATTTCTACCGTGCCGCCAGACAGAAAATCCCTGGTGTATCGGTATGACCGCTCGCCCATGTTCAGCCTCGACACCTGCGCCAGAATCGTTGAGTGTGGCACCTTGTCAAAGGCGCTTTGCAAGTCCAGGCCGAGCACGGCACGGCTATCCCTCGGCCTGGTGTTGTCGTCCACAATCTCGCTCTTGAGCTGGATCATAGCATCTTGGGTGCCCAGCTTGCTCCTAAAGTCAATGACCATGTCTGAATAGAGCCCCGACTCTTCCAGGTACTGCTGCCACCTGTTCATCAGGACATGCTCCAACACATGCCAACGCAGGACGTAAGTGAGATGGGCTGGGGGTTCTCAATGTCTGGCGGCTTGCCCGGCTTGGGGATTAGTATGGTCTTGGCCGCCTTCCACTGCCCTTGAAGAGTCCCGGCCCGCCAGCACCGGTTGTAGTAGTCCGTCAAACTCTCGATCGCAGACTCGCAGAGATTCTTTAGCACCTTGTTCATCACTCGATCTGGGCCTGCCGCCGATCTGGTGTTGAGGTCGTGCAAGGCCGCTCTGACCTCCCATATCTCAATGTCCCTGTCTAAGCTCGAGTTGACCGCCCCCTGGTAGTCCGGGTGGTGCATCTTCGGCGTAGCCAGCCGGTACTCAAGGCGTCCAGGCGCCTTCGCACCTCGTCCTCTCCGCATTCTGTGACTGCTGCGTGCATGATCCTGATTAACCGGTTTCGCTGGTGCGACTTGGTCTTGGTTTGGTCCAGGAGTTGCCGCAGCAGGGCCCACGTCCTGCCGCAGCGCATCTGCCCATCCGCCGCGCTACAGATCTCGTGCCATCCCTGGGCGCACAGTGTTCTGCAGTGGGCCTCGATCTTTCATTTCAGCTCCGCGATCTTCTTGCGGAGCTTCCTGTTAGTACGTTGCGCTTTCTACCTCATCAAGAGGACCTGCTTGGCCTCGATGAGGCGGGCTAGGTGGTTGTCCACTTGCTCGATACTGGCGTCCATCTCGATCTCCCTAGTTGCTGCCGCGGCCCGATCCACGAGCCCCGCCCTCCACTCCTCGATGTCATCGGTCACCACCTTCTCAGCCGGTAGTGACCCTCGGAAGACGTCCCAGTCAATGACCTTGTGCGTCCTGACGCCCTTGCTGGATTTGGTGAACGTACCTTTGCTGCTGAGCGGGACAGCGATCTCCACGATCTAGTGGTCGCTTACCAGCTCATGATTTGTGTTCCGCCAGTCAAAGTCTTCCTTGTTCACATGGTCGCTGCCACCGCTCCGAATGAACAGTGGCCTGCCATATCCCCAGGCCTGGTTCGGCGCGTTAAAGTCTCCGCACATGACCAGCTTGTTACTCGGGCCGGCGATGCAGTTTGCCTTGTGCAGCAGAGCCTTGAACTTCTGTTTCCTGTGTTCCAGGCTGCTATAGACATTTAGGATGAATGTGCTCTCCTTTCTACTTTTCTTCCCGGTTATCACCTCGATGAAAGTGTGCTCAATCAGGCTGTTCTCGCCGAGTACCTCGTGCTCTAGGAAAGTGATGCCCTTTCTCACCAGGGTGCAGGCCCCTCTACCGGTGCTGCCGGTCGTGTCCCGCAGGCTCGGCGGGCTGACGCTCGCCTTGTAGCCCGGTAACTTGACCTCCTCGGTGAGGGTTTCCTGCAGTACGATGATGTCGGGCCTCACGGTTGTCTTTTCCAGGAGTTGCTGCAGGACGGCCTTCTTTCTGGCAAAGCCGTTACAATTCCACTGCCCGACCAGGAGGCCTCGCATGGTCCCTATATATAGCTGTCGCTGATGTTGCTGCTTTATCTATGCTTCCGGTGGGTGGTGTTGATGGCTTGGTACCTGTCCTCCTGACGCCTGCAGCGCCGCCATGATTTATTGTAGTGCACTGTCTATATTAGCAAAACGCTCGTTGGATTCATTGATTGTCGCACTGTGCTGCTCCTCTATTTTGTTGAGCGACTCGTTGATTCTCCGCTCTTTGAGATTTTCGGTGACCCTCCTCTTGAGTGTCGGTCCCACTGCCGCCGCCGTCGTCTCGTTTGCCACAGTCTCCTCCCTCATAGCCTGCAGGGCTGCCGGGACCACGGTCTATGCCCGCTTCGCCTTTTGGTACTGCCGCTGCTGTTGTCGCTGCTCACATTGCCACTCCTCCGCCAACTGCTGCGTCGGCGTGGGTTGTCCCGGTAGATCCATCTTGAGCGCCATTACTTCCTTGTACGTGTCCAGCGCGGCTATCAGCTCCGCGATTTTTCTGTTGAGTACGTCGTTTGCTCTAATAAGCATGACTACGTTCTATTTGAGTAGCTCCATCTCCTCGTCCCTCTTGTCGGCTTTCTTGTCCCCGCTGTTACCTCCACCACTCGTCACTAGGCTCTGCTGTCGCGACGGTTCCCTCTTCCTGATTCTTGCTTTGACGGCGCCCGTTCAGCCTACGCGCTCGCTTGGATCTGCCCCACTGGCGACTCGCACTCCTTTTTTTACTTGAGCTTCGGTCCCTGCTGTTCTTGCTGGAACGCGACGTGCTCCGCTCAGTCGCAGCTACTGCTGCTCTCTCCGCTGTCGTCCCCAGTTTCGAGAACTCGTTCGGGTCCGCCAGCTGCCGTCTTGTACGCTGCTCCTCACTCTGCCTTTCCCACTGCCACCTGGTGACCACATAAGGTACATTGTACCGATGCTTGCAGTCGTGATCTTCTGTTTGGTGTGGCCGCCCACAAATCCTGCACTTGGCTTTGCAGTTGTGACCCTCGGCCGGGTTGAGGTTTGAGGTTTGAGGTTTATTTTTTTCCTGCACATAGGAAAAAAACGAAGCAAAAGCAAAAGGCTGTAAATCTTGACGGAGGCTTTTGATCCGAAATACAGTCTGGTACACAACTTAGACGCAGAAAAACAACTTTTTACAGAAAGACTAACAATCAGCAAATTATATTCAGATAAATAAACGCTACAATGTGAAAAAGAACAGAACACTATGCATAACAAAAGACAAAAACACAATTAAAGACAAAGATCATTATCACGAAATGTAAAATAAGTGAGATCAAAAACATATTTGCAGACATATACATTTCAAAAGCAAACAACAGCATTGAAATTATACAGTTAGCAATTAGTACACATAAAGTGGTAACTAATCGAAGTATTAAATTAAACATATTGAATGCAATTATGATGGAGAATTTCCTTGACTGTATTTTTGGAATTTTTTTTCTGTAGGTCAACAACATTTTAAAGTTTGTTGAGGAGACTGGGTATTTGATAGTATGTTGCTGGCGATAGGTGGTCCTAGTTCTCAATGTTCTTGTGCCAGGTGTACGGAGACAGTACTCAACACACCGAGAAGAATCAAACATTGGATATAGTTTGTTATTTTTTAAGTACAAAAGTAACTTGTAGTAATATATTTGGTTTGCTTGTAATAAGAAATATTTTAAAAATAAGGGACGTGTGCTGAAATTTCGTGGGTGACCGTAGTATCCTTCGATTAGTCGTAGGGCTTTTTTCTGTAACGTGAGTAACGTTTTATAGTTCTGTGCCGTCGTTGTTCCCCAACACAAGACACCATAACTTAGCCTGGATTAGAACAGTGTATAATATAGCGCTTTCTTTAGTCAAAGGGGTAGTAATGGAAATAATTTGTACATATACCCAACGCTTCTACTTAGGTCTGCTACTAGTTTATTTATGTGTTCATTCCAAGAAATTGGAGTGAACACATAAATTGGCGCCGCAGTCGAAGCACACTTTAGCACCGGGATTAGGGCATACGTCCCTCCTATGTCCGACCCTACCACACTGCCTGCACACGTCCACGTACTTGCGGTATAGGCTGTGTCGGAGGAGTACCGTTTCGTAGCACACGTAATTGGGCACCTTCAGCCCCTCAAAGGCCACCGTTGTCGTATTGCCAATACGTTGCGCTCCGCGCGCCAGCGGGTTGCGCGGGTGGACGATGTTCCGGTGGATTTCTGCCGGCATGTCCTCCACTGGAACACCATGCGGTCTGGCGTAGTTTGATATGCTCCTACCTCGTGCACTTGATCTCCAACGTGGATGGACGGAAGTCTGGCGTAAGCCCGGGCTTGTCCCTCATCCGGGTTGCTCACCACCACGATGTTCTGGTATACATTTGGGTAGAACGTCTCTGCCTTGCCGTCTTCTCTTGATAACCCCGCTACCTCTCGAATGACCGTCGCCATGGTCGCCTGCACCTTGGCAATGTTTAGGCCTCCCCGAGGCCTGACGACGATTTTGATGTCTTCGCGTGGTCATACATTCCGCATTTTAGACGCCCTTGTCGTAGAGACGATGACTTTCTTGGCGTATTTGTCTCTTTCTCGAGGCCGAGATTGCCGCTCGGGTTTCGAGCTGCAGAATCACCCACTTGTTGAAAATCCTCCGTTGTATTTTCTTCTCCTTCCATATCAACTTGCATCTGTCCGCCATTAAGTCCGGTTCCAGAAGCCGCAAAATATTCCACCAGACACGCTGTCTTACTCGTAGAAGAGGCCATAATTGCCGACCACGCCGAAGTCAGGCCTATAGTGGTTAGGGCGAGCGGTGCCTCGATTCCGCTACCCCCGGTTTGGCGTAGCGGCGGGCGCCGCCTCCCCAAGAGAAAAGATGCTCGTAAACGCTGAAGAATTCGTACCTTTTGGTTGAAAATGGTACTGGTTCATTCCCCGCACCCTCATGCTCACGATGGTGTCAAAATTATCACGGTAACTGTTTATTACTCCACGTTAATTGCAAAAAAAGCCAGAGCCGATGTGAGGCACATCCGCTCCCATCGACGACCGCAGCGCCCTCCCCTTGAGGACCATCGCACCCTTGAACACATATATGTTCGTCGGCCGCTGTAGACCCGGGGCGGTGTCCTATTCGCGTTTGGTCTTTTGGAGGTTTCCGAACATTCGCTTTCCGCCCACACGACTGGCCACAAGCCAGCTGTTGAATGGTGACGACTGGCTTCCGGCCGAGCGCGCAAGCCGGAACCGGACATTCGAAAACTGAACTTGCAAGGCCCGAACGTGTGTGAGATTTCACCCCTGGAGCGCGATAAGGTACACGTGTCACGCCACAACTGTTGGTCGGCTTGCTGACCGCTAAGATGTCAATAACGACTTGCAAACTTTTTGGTTCATAATTCGGCCCCAGGGCTTGCTTGTGCTGACAAAAGTCTCCCGTGGTATGCGTCTTCAAAAGAGAAAATTTCAACGAATCTTGATGCTGGACATAATATTGGCGAAGGCAAGGATCGTACACGATCAGTGCGGCAAAAATAAAAGCAAAAAACATGCACGAGCGAAAAAAATGTCTGTATTCGGGCCCTGGACTCGCGCGGACAAGAATGCTGTACGTTTTGGAATTGTCGACTCTGGGCGTCGATGAAGACACGGCACTTTTTAAGTGAAATATTGATTTATTTAAAAGAAATAATACACTAGCCACACAGAATGTGCAATACACCACACAAACGAACAGCACGAGATGATGATGATTATGATGATGATGATAATAGCCTATATATATATATATATATATATATATATATATATATATATATATATATATATATATATATATATATGGCTCACGCTGGGGAATTGCGTGAGTCTCTCAACGTCAACGTCTTCCTCTTTACACCACAACAGAACACGCGCTTCTCTTTGAAGTGCTAGTGGTGTGCCAACAGGATGGTTTCAAAGAGAAAACTTCAGCCAGTCGCGATGAAGGACGTATCATTAGTGAAGCCTCTCGAGTTATCACAGAAAGCATATACAGAGAAAGAACTTCCTGAATTCGCCCTTCAATTTTCATTCACGCAGGGACGGTACTTGCAGTCTTTTTTTTTTCAAGGCACTGCTAAATACCAATTGAGGGCATTGAAACTCAAGTGCGTGTACATACACACTATCCATGCGGCAGCAGCGTAACGCGGCTATTCCGGGCCGGGCCTAGATTGGTATGTTCTATTGCCCACCCCTAATGACGTGCTGAGATTGGTTTATCATGCTATGTTACAACAAACAAATGTACTGTGATTGCCTCCGTATCCCCTATGAGTCGTGTTCCTGCAGGTACCATTTGCTGATATAATGAACCAACCAAAGAAGAAACTATGGCGTTATAGCAAAATATACGTGCGTTATTCCACGCCCCTTGCGAAAACAGGAAGCCTAACTGCTGTTTTCAAAGCTATTCCACAGGAAAACAGCAGAATACGAAGACCAGTCGATGCTGGAAGCAGGGGCTCATTTCACATTAGCATGGAATCATCGTCGCGGCCTCCCACACCAGACGTCAGCGGGAGGCAAATATGATTCCGCCCTCTCCCCTCTCCTCTTGCTTCCCGCATAACCCGGTAAACAACGACGCCAGAGGAGCGGGAATCACTGTCCGGTGTGGCAATGCCCGAGTCGGCCTTCCACGCAGAAGCGCGGAAGTGCGTTCACAGCGCGTGCGCATCGCACTATAGCGCCCCATTCGACTTGCGAAGTAGTGATGCCTAACCATCAATTCTTTTCCGCTCTCTGTGTGAGGGTTCCGTATCTTTTATTGTGTGTCCTTTATTGTGTGACTTGTTTGTACGTTCACTTACGAGCTTATTTTTTTAACCACCTAAGTTTCGAGGTATAATCTCCATGCTCCGCCCCTTGAGAACCATCACTTCGTTCGTCGGTAATGTCATTATTTGCGCTGTTTCACATCTGTTTGCGTATAATTTATCTTTTCATTTTTTATTATCTCACCGCAGCACAAAGCACTGGGCCAGTCAGAACATGTCCCGGTAAACGTCACGCCTTTGTTAATCATTCATTCGTTCCGCATACCTATAGGTTATTCCCTGCCCTTATCTGGTAAGCCACAGTTACGCTGTCATGCATGACAGCATGATGTGGCACAGCAGCAGCAAAGCTGCTGTACCAGAGTGATGTTCCTCAAGTTTTTTGCCTTCTTGCATCCGATAAACGAGACGGAAGAGAAGAAGAGGGGGGGGCACAAGTGGTTTGCTGTACTATTGAAGGGTCCGCGATGTACCCGGGGCTTAAAACGTCCGTTATGTTAATGTGGTCATTACCCCAGCAACAAAACACGAAACCAGCAAAGTGAACACGACCACCAAAACGAAGCCGCGCTGGGGCACTATCATAGACAACTGAAAGGCGAGGAAACTATGTAAAATAGATTTTTTTTTTCAATTATAAATCGAGAATACTATCTATGACCAATATGTTACGGGGGTCCATCACAAGTTTAAGCGTGCAAGTCAGAATAATCTTGACACAACGAATGCTGGCGGAGACAAGTACGAAAGAACACATCTTGCTAACCCTAACTTCGTGTTTCATTTGTCCGTGGTTGCATATTTAATCACAACTTTGTGAGGTAAGTATCTGTGAGAAAAGTTCATTTTCACATGTTCGAACACATAGTATTTTTATTTTATTAATGTTATTGTTTACATACTGCAGCCTCAATGAGGCCATTGCAGGAGTGGGAAAAGAAGATAACAGGATTGACAAGTGAACATTCGTGATCCGGCTTTCAGAATTTTTTGAAATGGTGAGGAACAGGCACTTCCGGGCAAAATTTTTCAGGCTTACATAGTTTTAGGGAAAAATTCATATTTTATCACGTCAGTTCGGGTGAACAAAGTTACAATGTTAAGGGCGTAGTCGCTCCTAGTAGATAGAGGTCTGGTGAACTTAAGATAAACTGTGTATAGAGTGTCGAGGCGGGGAGAATTAGTTAGAGTGTAAATAAATTTCGGGCATTCAACATGGCGACTTTCCGCAAGCTCAAAATTCATTGGCTCAAAGGTTTTTTCTTGCTAAAAATTCTATAGCGTAGGATGTCTTTGCGAATGCTGGTCTGAAACAGGACAAGATGGTCGTACGGAGCATATCCCGTACGCTTCTTACAAAGAAAGCCATAACTGACTTTGTTTATACACCATTAATACACCGCAGAGCGAATTTAGAAAACACGAAAGAATAAAAGACAACAGCGGGGCCAGCTGTCTACTCCCATCGGTGGTTGTTATCTATTTTACTTCTAACAAAAACTGTATAGACATGAGCAGCGCTACACAGGCTATACTAAGCTTGCTAATTGAGAAGGGAAATAATAGAAAGATTGAAATAAACACGATTTAGAAAAAATTTACAAAAAATAAAGGCCCCGCCCATCCTTCACCCTCGTTGTCTTCGCGTCCGCTTTTATTTGTGCACTTCATCGTCCATACTGCTCCATTTTTGCATATTTCAAGAAAAGAGAACAAGAGCACAGATTGGAGAACTGTCCTCTCCTTGCTGCCTAATAAACATCCGTGAATTTTTTTTTTTTGCACTGGTTTGCTTTAATCAATTCGCGATTCTCCTGATAGTGTACAGGTGTTGCTTCATGTCGGGTTATCCCGGAAGTATGTACCGACAATTACTCCGCTTCGGCGTCGTGGCATGCAAGATATGTCAGCACGTGTCCATCAGACTATCTCGGAAAAGGGAGTGGTGGTTGTGGTCATTTCCTTTGATTTGCAGTTGCCGTACACACGCCACCAGGAAATTGCGTTGTTCTGAAAAGTGTCTAGCAATCACTTCCTTTCCACAACACAGCTCCGGCGAGGCCCGCTGATAGTTCGCACTGTCGACCGTCGTTGAACTTTGTGGGCGGAACAGGGATATAGCGCGTCCAGTTTTGAGCGCTCGCGTTGGAATGATTGCAGTCGTCCAGGAAAACACTGACACGGTGCGCGCTAGAACCACCTGATGCCATTTTCACCCAGCACTTAGGAGTGAGGCAGTGGAACAACCTTGCTGAAAATACGAGCCAACGTGTGTGTGTGTGTTTGTGTGTGTGCGTGCGTGCGTGCGTGCGTGCGTGCGTGCGATGACGGAGTGCACAGTCGCTCCTCAATCGGCCTGCGAGAGTGCCACAGGATTCTTTCAAACGTGCTGTGCCACGCGCAAGCGAACGCTGCGAGTAAGACGGTATAACGCACTGACACGTAAAGACATGGGCTAGAGAGGAAACGGAAGGATGTGCCGTCCCCTATGTGCGTCCTTTTCTGCGATATTTTGATTTATTCTCCGTCATGAAGCAAACCAACCCCGACGACATGTCTCGTGGAGGACGTTTCGTGGCCGAATTCACAAAACTTCTGTTTCATAAGTGACGCGTTTTTGTTTCTATTGATCAGCTGCTTCACTAATAATATGTCCCGCGTCGGAATTAACGCTGTACATAACAGTAAAAGTGGTAGCGGCAAAGCCTTTTGTTCTTCTTCCAGATTCCGCTTGTGCTGTCTTTTGAAGAACGATGTATGCCCTGAGTGTGATTAGCACACACAGGCGCGCACGCCCGCATGAATCTGCATAGTCTTGTTTGGCTGTAGACCCAGGTTCGAGACCCAGGCTCGAGCCCGGTCGCGGCCGTTGAATGTGCCATGGTTCAAGTCCGTGCACTGTGCCATGTTGTCAATGCGCTTTAAAGAACACCAAATGGTCGAAATCATGTGAAGTCCTCCAGTTCAGTTTTCCTCCTTTGGGACGCTTTGGCTGCAAACCTACCATGATGCCACTCCGAAGAGTTCAGTGCACAAAATTGATAGAGAGATAACATCAGCTTATTTTTAATTAAAAGGCAGCAACATCTACAACATTATTATCGAACACTCACACAGATCCAAAACAAAGTAGGGCTCAGTGAAATTCAGTGAAAGCAGGTGTTCAGTGAAGCAGTGAAAGCAGAATTGTTCAGTGAAAGCAGGTAAGACATACAGCACCAAACACTCCCGGAAGAGACTTTTTCCAATTATAGCTCGAGTTATTTTTCTCATTTATAGTGGGTGTCTTATGCACTAAATGAAGGATAAGCCTCGATGTTTACCATTGCCTCATAATGCATGCGTATGCCCCACCGTGGTGGCTAAGGTACTCGGCTGCTGACCCGCAGGTCGCGGCCGTGGCGGCTGCATTTTCAATGGAGGCGGAAACGCTGTAGGCCCGTGTGCTCAGATTTGGGTGCACGTTAAAGAACCCCAGGTGGTCGAAATTTCCGGAGCCCTCCACTACGGCGTCTCTCATAATCATATGGTGCTGTTGGGACGTTGAACCCCACATATCAATCATAATGCATGCGCATATTGTCTAAGTTTTGACATCGTGGTCGACGACCAGTTTTCTATCAGCGCTGATTAGTAACAGGAAAATCGCCGATGAAAAAGAGTTAAGTTCTCCAAAATATAAAGAACGTTCATTTTCTAACGTATGCCGGACTTTGTGGCGGACATATATGTGTCCACGAGCGGCAGGCAGTGTTGATAGCCACAAGCGCCGGGCAATATGCGCTGCTCGGTGGGATAATACGGCGTTTTGCCAAAAGCTCTGCAGCACCGCATCGATCATAAAATTTAGACCATTGCACCACACCTAACGTGAATATAACCAAGTTGTTGTGTTTCGTGTTTTTTTAGCTCTTGCGGAATACACGGCGGTCATGGGTTCGACCCTGCAATTGGGGTAAACTTGTGAATGGGGTCCGGAAATGCAAAAGCAACAGTGCGTTGAGAAAATTCGTGTTACTACAACGACTCCTCACTTTCGAAGCTCTTCACTACCTTCTATAGTTCAGGTGCAAGCTTTGAGAGTGTGGTGCGATTTGCTATCATCGTTACTCCGAGCCGTGTGTGCTGTTAGGACCGGCGCCAGGTCTGACAATGGATCGGCGCTCCTTTTGATGTTCCTTTTGAGTCGCCAAACGGGTGGGCGGCCGGTGTCCGCCATGTATTGTTCCCACCTGGCCGGAGGGTGCGGCGTCCTGCCGCCGCGGCGCCGTGAGCAGTTCGGGAGACCACCGGTGCAGCTTCTTCTTTGGAAGATGACGGCGGCGGCGGCGGCCGGGAATCGTCCCGCTAATTGAACGAGTTGTTCGGCACCCTTTGAAGCTTGTTTACGGCGGCCCTTTCAATGGATGCAGTCATCAACTCCAGACCCCTCGCCCAGCGACACACCTTGACGGGGGGGGAGCCGCGTTCGTGCCACATGGCCGTGCGGTGACCACGCTTCAGTTTTGAACGTTCGCGTGGACCGTGCGTGCTCGTCACCCTCGCGGGTAATGTGTGGTCCGTGATTGGACGGTGCCATCTGTACGCGGTCCCCGATCTAGGGATCTGGGGAGGACAGACCCTTTATAATGAGCCCCCACGGCTCATTCGGTGCTTTTTCGAGTGGAGAACTCGCCATGTACGAAGAACGCCACTATATATCTAAACTTTCTTATTGACCTCTCTCTAATGTAAATAAACGTCTGTTCTCTGTTTTCCCATATAAGCATTGCTTCTCGCTATAAGGGACGAGTCCGATGGGAGCCAGCTACCAACGACGAGACCCACAGGACCCAGACCACAACAACTGGATGGCAGCGGTGGGATCGAGCTCATCGACCAGGAGGCAATGCTGAGACCTGCTGTCTGGAGGACCTAGAGTCGGACAAAACTGCTTCGTGGCATCTCTGACAACACGGGAAGGAACGCGTCCGAATTCATGACTGCATAGGGTGAGTGCACTGCTTTTCTTTGCTGAGATATCACCAGGCTTTGCGTAGGATTGTAAACAAAGCAGTGATTTGGTAACGGTTGACGGAAGTATTGATAGTACGTCAAAGTTGTTTAGTTAAAAGAGTTAGCAGCACCAAGGACCGCCATGAATTTGAAGGGACTAAAAAAGCCAGAGTTGTTAGAGTTGGCCCGAGAGCTGGGCCAGGTAATTGCCGAGACGAAAAGAAAGCAGGAGATCATTGACGCCATCGAGAAGATCGGGGCAGATGACGATGAGCTGAGCGAATGCTTGGAGGCTATTACGCAAAGGAAAGAGGAGCAGAGGCTCCGTGAGGAAAAAGAGGAGCAGAGGCTCCGGGAGGAAAAAGAGGAACAGAGACGTCGTGAGGAGAAAGAGGAAAGAGAACGTATCGATCGTATGGAAATGAAACGCCTAGAAATTGAACTAGCAAAGGCTCAATCAATGAACGGAGCTAGCGCAGTGGCACGAGAAAGAGAGCGCCGAATGACAGATTTGATGCCATCCTACGCGGTAGGAGGGGACATGGGTCTTTTTCTGGTGCACTTTGAGCGCACGTGCGAGAGGGAAAATTTTGCTAAAAACACGTGGCCCCAGCGCTTGCTTACGCTGCTGCCGTGTGAAGTAGCTGACATTATAGCCCGTATGGGTAAAGAAGACGCAGACGACTATGACAGAGTCAAAGCGAGTCTGCTCAAAAAGTACAGACTGTCAGCGGAGGCGTTCAGGCGAAAATTTCGTGAGATCGAGAAAGCCAAAGACGAGTCATACCCAGAGTTTGCGTACACCTTAAAGGTAAATCTGGAGGAATGGCTTAGAGAGGAGGGTGCGCTTGGCGACGCGGAAAAGACTCTGCAGTGTTTTGCGTTGGAACAATTCTTTCGGCGTCTACCTGAAAACATTAGGTACTGGGTTCAGGATAGACAAGGAGTAGATACTATCACGAGAGCGGCAGAGCTCGCAGAGGAGTACGTAAATCGCCGTGCCCTCGAAGGCAAGGATGTCCCTAGGAGGGAGATTAGTAAATATCGGGCCGACAAGCCTCCGCGATGGACAAAGTCGGGTCGGTATATGCCGAAGGAGGGTTTAGACTCCAAAGGAAGCGGTGATGAGAAAAACAAGAGAAAGGAAGAAGCACCCGAGAAAAGGGCGGAAGGGCAACAGAAAAAGGCGTTCGAGGCCAAGAAGCCGATAGTTTGCTATAACTGCCAACAGACGGGGCATATTTCTTTGGGTTGTAAGAACCCGAAAGTTGTGTTAATGTCACTCTGTAGTAATGACGAAAACATGAAATTGCTAGAACCATACATCCGAGACCTAGTCGTGAATGGCCAACCGTGCCGCGTGCTCCGCGATTCGGCCGCCACTATGGATGTAGTGCACCCGTCCTATGTCGAGGAGAGTCAGTTTACAGGAGAATGCGCGTGGATAAGACAAGCAGTAGAGACAAACAGTGCCTGTCTCCCAGTAGCAAGAGTCCGCATCGAAGGCCCTTTCGGTGTTCTAGACACTGAAGCTGCCGTTTCGGCACATCTCCCAGTGCAATACCCGTATTTGTTCTCAAATAAATCAGAGTACTTGCTGCGACAAAAAGGAATTGGGTTCAGTGAGGGTATCGTACAGGCCTTAACTCGATCCAAAGCAAGGGAGCTCGCCGCTCAGACAGTTTGTAAAGATCCGGTGGCAGACGAAACAGCTTCAGCGGCAGAGCCTTCTTTACCTGGCACGAAACTGGACCGCCCTATAATGGAGCCTCAAAACACAATATCTAAAGAAAGATGTAAGAAACCGGATGAATCCGAGGCATCTCGAGAAGTAGAATGCACTATAAAGCTGTTAAATGTAAGTCCTACAGAACTGATAGTGGAACAGGAAAATGACTCCACTCTCCGTAACTTAACGCCAGACGCGAAGGAAGGGGTGGCTAAGCAAAACATTCAGTTCACCAAGAAGGGGGGCGTCTTGTACAGAAAGTACACAAGTCGAAAAGGAGTTCGGTTTAATCAGCTAGTCGTACCGTATCCTTTCCGCGAGGAGCTGCTGCACCTGGTCCACGGAGGTTTGTGGTCAGGGCATCTCGGCATCAAAAAAACAAAAGAATGTTTGTTACGGGAGTTTTACTGGCCCGGCTGCTTTCGGGAGGTGGAGGCATTTGTAAGAAGCTGCGACACGTGCCAACGCGTTGGCAAGCCAGGGGATAAGGCTAAAGCACCTATGAAGCTGGTCCCCATTATCACAGAACCGTTTCGCAGGCTAGTTATAGACACAGTGGGTCCACTTCCTGTAACGCAGTCCGGGTACCGGCACATACTCACAGTGCTCTGCCCGGCCACGAAATTCCCGGAAGCAGTACCGTTAAAGGAGCTCAGCTCGGAGGAGGTAGTTAAAGCGCTTTTATCTATCTTTGCACGTGTAGGCTTCCCCGCAGAAATTCAGTCCGACCAGGGATCTGTTTTTACAAGTGCACTAACCTCGACATTTCTAGAAAAGTGTGGCGTTAAAATCATCCACAGTTCAGTGTACCACCCTCAGTCAAATGCTGTAGAAAAGGTACATTCAGTCATGAAACGGCTGCTACGCGCCCTTTGTTATGAGCAAAAAGAGGATTGGGAGGCTTGCTTGCCCGCAGCTATGTTCGCGCTTCGGATCGCTCCTCACGAATCAACAGGGTTTTCGCCTGCGGAGCTTGTTTACGGACGTGCTCTTCGCTCCCCACTTCGCATTGTTCGAGAATCTTGGGAGGGCCGGGCGGACGACCCTTCGGTAGTGGCATACGTGCTTGAGCTGTTAGACCGACTTCACGCAGCTCAAGAACTAGCGGAGCAGGAAATGCGCAGAGCTCAAAACAACGCTAAGCGCTATTATGACAAGACAGCCCGGACGCGAAGCTTTCGAGTAGGGGAAAAAGTGATGATACTGAAACCCTCACTGAAGAATAAACTTCAGGTCCAGTGGGAGGGACCTGTTGAGGTAGTTCAGAAATTGTCAGACACAAATTACTTGGTTACTGGACTGGGAAGGCGTAAAACGCAACAGGTGTACCACACTAATCTGCTCAAACCGTACCAGCAGAGGCATGCCGTTGTAAACATGTCGCTCAATCAACCGGAAGAAATGCCTATTGATTTCCCGGAGTTAACAACAGAAAACAAAGACATTGGCGAGACTATTAGTAACCTGGTAGAGCAGGCGGAGTTGGAGCCAGATCAGAAAGCGGAACTGAAGGAACTATTGTTTGACTTTAAAGAAACATTTTCAGACACACCTGGCAGAACCAAAGCCCTAGTTCATGATATTGAGCTGACATCTTCGGAACCAATTCGTTCTAAAGCTTACCGCGTTTCCCCGAGGCAACGGGAAATAATGGCCGCGGAGATAAACCGAATGCTCGAGCTAGGAGTGATCGAGCCAGGAGAGAGTGATTACACCTCGCCTCTGATCTTGGTTGAGGTCCCAGGGAAAGAGCCGCGACCGTGTATTGACTATCGGAGGCTCAACTCGATTACAAAGGACCAAACTTATCCAATTCCGCATATTGAGGAAAGGCTTGAGCAAGTCAGCAGTGCCAATTTCATCTCAACTTTGGATTTAGTCAGGGGATACTGGCAGGTGCCTCTAACTGAAAGGGCTAGTAGGCTTGCGGCGTTTATTTCCCCGATGGGAACATTTCGGCCGAAGGTCCTTAGTTTTTGATTAAAGAATGCCCCTTATTGCTTTTCTGGCCTAATGGACAAAGTGTTACAGGGTATGGAGGACTTTGCCCTCCCGTACCTAGATGATATTGCTATTTTTTCTTCTTCCTGGATAGACCACATGAAACACTTGCGAGCTGTGCTATGTCGTCTGCGTGAGGCCGGCTTAACAGTGAAGGTTGCGAAATGCCAATTGGGGCGCGCTGAGGTAGCTTATCTAGGGCATGTAATAGGCCAAGGCTACCGCCGGCCGTCAGAAGTAAAGCTGGCCGCAATAGACAACTTTCCCCAACCACGAACCAAGAAAGACATTCGGTCGTTTCTTGGATTGGCCGGTTATTATCAAAGGTATATCCCGCGTTACTCTGACATTGCAAGTTCCTTGACAGACGCTCTTAGAAAGACTGAACCCCAGACCGTAAAATGGGATGGGGCCAAGGAACATGCATTTTCTACGCTAAAGAAGGCACTAAAAAGTCAGCCAGTGTTGAGCGCGCCTGACTACTCTAAGCCGTTCATTCTTCAGTGTGACGCCAGCGACCGGGGTATGGGTGTCGTGCTTTGTCAGAGGGGAGAGAACGACCAGGAACACCCTGTACTGTATGCCAGTAGAAAGCTTTCTGTTCGTGAGGAAGCATACAGTGCCTCAGAAAAGGAATGTGCCTGCGTTGTTTGGGCTGTGCAGAAGCTAGCTTGCTACATCGCCGGTTCTAGGTTCACAATAGAGACTGACCACTGTCCCCTCACATGGCTACAGTCCATGTCATCGAAAAACGGCCGTCTTTTGCGCTGGAGCTTAGCTCTTCAACAATACACCTTTGATATCCATTACAAGAAGGGTAAACTCAACAGCAACGCAGATGGTCTGAGTCGTTGTCCCTAGTACCCCGAGGGCTTCAAAACGATTTTCTGCTTTCTATCCTCGATTTGAGGCCCACTAGTTTTCTGTATTTATCCAAACATGTGTCAAGTGTTTTGTTTAATGTCTTCAAAAGTGGCTGATGTGGTGTTGCGACTCGGCGGGGGCCACAGGAATAAAGTTGAGGTAGAAGGAAATGACTTCCACAGGTGAATCTAAGTCTGGTGATTCTGAGTAGGGAATTGCCGTGTGCTTGCTCGTGTGTGGGTGTGCTTTCGGCGCAGTTTCCGCAGTTCCTCATTGGTGGTGGGCGGAAAATATGGTGGAGAGGGGTCACCTCATCCCTGCGAGCAACGCCCTCTTGGTCAATGATCATCGGATCCAGTGTTCGGGACAAAAATAATAGAGGAAGAGCCGACAAGCTGCAATACAGATCCCGCTGCACAGTACCTGCTGGCCACTGCACCTCGGGATCTTCTTTCCCCGGCGGAGAGGCTGTTAGGACCGGCGCCAGGTCTGACAATGGATCGGCGCTCCTTTTGATGTTCCTTTTGAGTCGCCAAACGGGTGGGCGGCCGGTGTCCGCCATGTATTGTTCCCACCTGGCCGGAGGGTGCGGCGTCCTGCCGCCGCGGCGCCGTGAGCAGTTCGGGAGACCACCGGTGCAGCTTCTTCTTTGGAAGATGACGGCGGCGGCGGCGGCCGGGAATCGTCCCGCTAATTGAACGAGTTGTTCGGCACCCTTTGAAGCTTGTTTACGGCGGCCCTTTCAATGGATGCAGTCATCAACTCCAGACCCCTCGCCCAGCGACACACCTTGACGGGGGGGGAGCCGCGTTCGTGCCACATGGCCGTGCGGTGACCACGCTTCAGTTTTGAACGTTCGCGTGGACCGTGCGTGCTCGTCACCCTCGCGGGTAATGTGTGGTCCGTGATTGGATGGTGCCATCTGTACGCGGTCCCCCGATCTAGGGATCTGGGGAGGACAGACCCTTTATAATGAGCCCCCACGGCTCATTCGGTGCTTTTCGAGTGGAGAACTCGCCATGTACGAAGAACGCCACTATATATCTAAACTTTCTTATTGACCTCTCTCTAATGTAAATAAACGTCTGTTCTCTGTTTTCCCATATAAGCATTGCTTCTCGCTATAAGGGACGAGTCCGATGGGAGCCAGCTACCAACGACGAGACCCACAGGACCCAGACCACAACAGTGCCTAGTCTCACGCCGCAGAGAAGACGCAATGCTGCATGTAAAATATCAGCCGCAGTTAGCAACCTCAACGGTCTTTCTTTTTCTAATTATAGCTCATTTTGTGTCCCATCGCACAGGCATCGCTTGCGATACTAGTGGACTCGATGACTGTGCTACGTTATCTTGCAGATGAGAATACAGCGCGCAGCATGTGCGGTGTGCCCCGCTACGGTGGTCTAGTGGGGTACTCGGCTGCTGACCCGCAGTTCGCGGGATCAAATCCCGGCTGTGGCGGCTGCATTTCCGATGGAGGCGGAAATGTTGTAGGCCCGTGTACTCCGATTTGGGTGCACGTTAAGGAACCCCAGGTGGTCAAAATTTCCGGAGCTCTCCACTACGGCGTCTTTCATAATCAAATAGTTGTTTTGGGACGTTAAACCCCACAAATCAATCAATCAGCATGTGCGGTTTGTCGAAGTGCTGCATGCGGTAGTTCAGACATGATGCACTTCATGCGTGGTGCCTATATCTGCGCGCAGCATGGACTCCAAACCTACAAGCAGGCTCGATAGTGGACATTGTTTGACGCGAGAAGCGCGCGCTCACACCGCCAACCAGCAGCGCAGCGGAACGCAAGAAAAGCAAAATTTTCCACGGCTCCCTAGAGACGCGAGCGACGTCTGCGCGGATTGCTCGCAAAACGGGGAGCATTGCGCGATCCGGAGTCAACTCGGCTGACGACCGACAGCAAGAAGGAACGGTGCATCGGAGGCCGGAGAAAAAGGAGGACGCAGCAACTCGCGACGGAAACGTGGACTCTGCACTACATAGTGGACCGCATACGGGCGTGGTCAGGGCCTGCCCAGATAGCCCGTGGGCATACGGAAACAGCACCGGACTGCACATACACGGCAAGCATCTCATTCAAGCCAGGGTCATCCTTTGCCAAGGCAGTCTTGCCAGTGCCGGTTTACTGGTTAGTACGGAAACACCGTACGGTCGTGGTTGGCACGTAGCTTTTTTGAAACTCTTTTAGCTCCTTGAGTTGCTCATTGCGTACGATTACGCCAGGCTAATAAAGATCGCCAAAGAACCTACATGCCGATCACCAGGGTACGGTGTTTGAGTACTTACCGTACGGTAGACACTGCTAGAGAAGACCCTGTTAAAAAAATAAAGGCACCAAGGAATAAACATCTCGTGCAAGTGTCGTACAATCAAACGAAGCTAAATTAGGACTCATATCGTTCTGCAAGCACAACTGATTGCGCATTATTAAATTGAGGTGATTGCGGAGCAGGGGCCCGGACACGATGCAAGGTGACCTTCTATAAGGTACCTGTATGATGTCCATCGTATATCTTTACCTCCGTTCCTAACCATTGCTGTATGACAGGCGTCGCCTGGGCATCCATGGCGTGGATTAGCTGGGCATATCACGCACTTATCGTAAGGGTTATAAGATAAAGAATTCAAGCAGTTTTGCTAGGACAGCTTCCGCGTTTGTTTCGTCTCAAATAGCGAAAGATGGGTGCGCAAGCTTCGTATGTGCAAAGTCAGTGGATGATTCTGAAACTAAGCAAAAATCCAATAACCGCTTTCTTCCAGCAGAATTCGGAGCTGAGCTTCGGCTTGTTGTGCTATCACCGGCGTGCCCTCGTTTCGCCGCAGGAGCGCTTCATGCACGCGCCCACTGGAGCTCGCTATTTCCCAACAAGCATCGATTGTCTCCGAGCAGCGTCTATGATAATCGTCTCTATATAAAATATGCTTGTTCGAGTCGTATGCCTGCACAAATGCACTCGAGCTGAGCGGCAGAACGCTCGATTTTATGTTTACTGGAGATAAAGTATTATGTCCCCGACTGTACAGTCTGTTACGGTCCGATAACGACAACCCTTTCCTGTCGTGAAAGAGATTCAGGAGCACAAATGCAATACACGAGTGACAGAAATTGTTCCTGGCAGATGAAACGTTCCCCATACACCTGCATTTTGAAACAGCTCTATATCTGTCGCGTACATAGATCGATAAGCTTGCGCGCATGGACACTTGTCTGAGCTGGCAGGTAATTATTGTTCCTGTGCCACGCCACTATCAGTTCTTGGATGAAAATCGTGCGACCGATATATTGAGAATGTTTAGAGAGCGTGCATACGCCGTGGCTTTTGGAAAAGTACTCTCAACTCCGGCTTAATTATACCACAAGCCATGGTGCAGGTGGTTCAAGAACATTTATTCAGAAAAGTGCAGAGTTTCACTGTACAACTTGGGTAATTTCCCTGTTCTGGAAGTCGACTGGAGATGATTGCCGCTCGAGCGTTGAGCTTCCAGTGTAGAGCAGCCAGGACAAGAGGCGTCCTAACTTCTTCTTGTACAAGGGGGGAAGTGGGATGAAAAAATGAAAGGATATGACGCGGTGGACTGCAATCATGTGATAGATGCCGGCCAGGACCCCACGATGCACACAGTAGCCGTGTATACCAGACATGAAATTGTGGGCGGCCGCAGGACACATGAAGATATTGGTCTGCATGCAAAAGCCTGAGTGAGTGAGTGAGCAAACTTTATTTAACTCGCGGATTGAGGCGTGGGCCTAAGCCGCGCCAGGGGCGGTGGAGAGACCCTGTCTCTCAGCCGCCTCCCGTGCTCGCTGGATGGTCCATATTTGATCTGCCCGATCTGAGCTGATCAGCGCGGCTCTCCACCGCGCCCCAAGCTGTTCTGGGGAGACTGCATTGGCGTCCTGTATCTGTGTGCATTCCCATAACATATGCTCAAGGGTGGCGCGTCTCATGCTACATAGCTTACAAGAGTCATCTGGGTATTGTTCGGGGTAGATGCGATTTAGGTGCTTCGGGTTGGGAAATGTTCTAGTTTGAAGTCGCCTCCAGTCAACCTCCTGAGATCTGTCTAATGTGGAGTTAGGTGGTGGAAATCTGCGCCTCGACTTATGGTAGAATTGGATAATGTCGCAGAACCTAAACATTCATAAGCCTGAGGGCCCCGTAATTTATTCTGTGCCGCGTACGTGCCGCTTTCACTTTCCGCTCTCTCGCTGTTTATTGAGCGCTCGGCTGGCTCACGGTGTAGCTCCATCGAACTGCACTCTGCAGCGGAGTGTGTGTAACGTAGGCAATTTCAGTGAGCTCGTCCAGCGAGGCTGAAAGCCCAGTTGTCGAAACGTTCGCTCTAACGACACCAATGATGTTCCATCACACGTTTTTCGCTCAATCAAGTGACACTTAAGTACCATGATAGCGAAGCGGCACTATGGGCGCGTTACGCGCAACGTGCGGTTGTCTGAATGCCTTCGCCAGGCGACCTTCCGCATGTGTGTTCACAAGACAGTTCGTTCGCTATTACGAGTTGTCCGTATCTCGTATAGTCGTGTCGGGAGATGGAGATACCAAGGAACTGTCGAGGAGGGAACAGCACTGGAGCGAGAGCGCTGATGGAGACGGCCGGCCGGTGATGCGCAGTCGACCTTCGGCAGTCAGCGAAGCGAAATTCTCTGTGGAAAACGTCTGTGAATACAACCGAACTCAGGACATGCGGCTCCAATAGATGAATTCCATCGGCTATCCAGGAGGGGGTCCATATCGCGGTCCCGTCGATCGTTCGCTGTCGAGAGAATCGATAGATGCCTGTGTCCGAGTAACTCAAAATATGCATGGGTGAGCAGCGATTGCTTCCTCGAAGTGGTTCTCCGCAGAAGCGGTCGCCTCAACGGCTCTTTCGGAGGGTAGGAGTGTGGTAGAAAAAGGTACACTCGAGCATTCATTTTTTTTTCTTCTTACATCGAGCTTCATTTTGTAACTACACGTTGCGAAGTGTGCAATTACTATTCCTGAGCATTTTCCTTAGCCCGTTCCGCATTGAAAACATTTCGTATTGTCCTTCAGTCAACAAACTGGAAATCGTTTCGTTAAATCATAAGGGTCGAAGAAGTGGAAAGAATGCGGCAAACATCAAGTCACCAAGACGAATACTTGAAAAAAGCGATTTGCGCGTTGTCTAAGATAACCGAGGCAAGACGTTCAGCGAGTTCTACTGTGTGATAAAAGTACAGAGGAATTCCGTACTGAATCGTCGACACTATATTTACATAAATAGTCACCAACCTGGTTGCTTGGGCAAGTTGGCACGAAATACGACATGCTTCACATACATCGCGCAAAACTTGACAGCAAAAAAAAAAAAAAGCTGGACCAGTAAGTGAAAAGCACAGACGGTCGTCTGTGTCTTTTTTCGACTGGTCCTGCTTTTTTTTTGCGCTGTTTTGTGTGAAGTATATGAGCAGTCTATGTAGCAAAGATATCGAAGTGTCACCTGTAAGTGTCGGGATAAAGATACAAAGTTCTAACTTGTGACAATGAATACGTGAACTGACGGAAGATGTAAGAATGAACAAAAATACAAAAAAGTGGCATAGCTTTATACGTAAAGTTTCAATACCTTAATGTACCTGATAAATGAAAAAAAGTCATAATATCAGTATACTACAAGAACTGCAACTCTAAACGAGTAGAGACTGGCAAATTGGAGAAATACGTATCATCTGATCCTCTTGAATGAAGTATAACCATTAATTAGAGCGTCATTTACGCCACTAAGCAACCAAATGATAATTATTGATGGGCTTCACATGCACTCACGAACTCAACAATAAAATGCAAAGGCCAGGAGGCTATGCAACCTTGAGATCTGAACAGTATTCTGCGACGCGTCGACGAGGCTAATTGCTCAAATAAAAAAAAACTGGCATCGCGAACGTTGAAATGTGGTCAGAGGCACGAAATTTAACAGGAAGTTCATGTTTTTTTTAATAGCAACATAGCACTCCATACACACTAAGCGTCCTCAGTCTATGTAATAAGACTGAGCGTCCTCAGTCTATGTATTACAGTCCCCCTATGTAATACCCTCTCACGAGGGTCTTTAGGGGTATTATGAATAAATAAAAATAAATAAATATAGGCAGACTGAGCGTTCAAAAATAAAAGCTGGATTTTTATACGATGATCCGACAGCCTTAGCGTAGGTACGCCGCTGCAACTTCAGCAACGATGAATGACGTCGCGCTCGAAGTGCTGGTGAGAGCATATAGTGTTGCTACGCAGTTAACTATATCAACACGCGAACGGTTCAAGCATCGCGTCCGTTTTAAGCGCCCGGTTGGACACGTGTTATATGTCACAGGAGAGTGTTTTGTATTACTCGACTTGAAAACATTCACAATATACACACGAATATAATAACGGGAGGGAGCAGCGGTAGGCTGACAAATCCTATCCTGAAGGTCCACAATGACAGAAAGAATAGACAAAAGCTACTAAGTAAAGCTGCGAACAATAGTCACTCATTATTCTTAGTTTTTGTTTTTTTTTTCTTTTGGAATTACTTTTCATTGTGTACTTTTATTTATTGATGTGCACTCTATTATTCAAGTTTTCATTGTTACTTGATCAATAGCGCGTGTGAACTTAATTATGTGATCTTTTCTCATACCATGCCAGAAAGTCAAAGCATTATACGAACCCGAGCCTTACAATGAGTGTAGCTACGTCAAACAATTCTTACAGAGCGTCTTGCTATTTGTATATATATATATATATATATATATATATATATATATATATATATATATATATATATATATATATATATATATATATATATATATATATCTATATATATATATCTATATATATCTATATATATATATATATATATATATATATATATATATATATATACTCCGCTCTCCGTAAAGCCAACTCGAGTGCTGTTGTCACCTGTTTCCTGCTGTCAGTAAGACGCGGCGTCAACGAAAGTTCAGTGCTTTCTTTTCGTTCTTTTGTAAAGTGCAGGTGCTCCGTTCCGTGATTGGTCCACGGCCTGTGCACATCAATGGCACTAGAAATTCTTTCTAGCGCATTTTGATTGATGTGTGGCGTTTAATGTCCCAAAACCACCATATGATTATGAGAGACGCCGTAGTGGAGGGCTCTGAAAATTTCGACCACCTGGAGGGTAGCGCATTTTGCAACGACACATGTAATAATATTCATCGCATTTGGGAACTCACGCCGGCTCTCACTAACTACTTTTCATGAAAACTCACGACGCAATAAATTGTTTTAAGAGTGAATTCCTGATGTTTTGAGTGTTATTACTGGAGGCGACGCGGGCAACAAGTCCCGGCTGCGGCGGCTGCATTTCCAATGGAGGCGGAAATGTTGTGGGCCCGTGTGCTCAGATTTGGGTGCACGTTAAAGAACCCCAGGTGGTCGAAATTTCCGGAGCCCTCCACTACGGCGTCTCTCATAATCATGTGGAGGTTTTGGTACGTTAAACCCCACATATCAATCACTGCGGGCAACCAATGATTATTTACGAAACGGGAAAGTCTGTGCGCATTCTCCCGCCAGCTGTTTACGTTACTTTACAATTCAACCTTTGGTATGACAATTTTGTTTTCGAGGTCGCTTCCGAAAGTGATTCGTTATAAACGAGCGCCTTAGTATAGCATGCGCAAGTTAGCAGGGATACAACGGTGCATTTACGATGATCTCGTTGTGCCGGCTGAACATTCTACAAACAATTTAAGGGCTGAGTTCACAAAACTAATCCCGCTGCTGTTTATTGCTGTTCGTGAGCATCCCTTACCCGACCTCTTTTCGCTCATATAACAGGTGTCCAGCATCGCGATTGGTCGAAATTAGCTTCGCCTTCTTTTGCCCCCGGATATGAGGGCCGAGTTTATTGGCCCCGACCGTCGACAGCCGCTGTGGCGTGCATGGCTCTCGGTCCAGCAAGTCGCTGCGCGGTCACCGCGTTCCGAGCAGCCGTTGCGGCTGCAGCGCCGTCTGCGCGCACGAAGCGGTACGACCGCTCCGACGAGTCGGTCGGCCAAAAGGGCCGCGCCGGCCACAGTCGAGCGACTGGTGCGCCCGCGAGAGATACGCGTCAGGCATTGCTCCGCAGCGTCGTTGACTCTCCGCACACTCTGGATACGACGCCACACACGTCTCCCCTGTGCGGGCCTGCGAGCCACCGGACACACCATGCGCCCAGCACGGGGAATCGGTGAGTGCCGCCCGACGAGGCGGGCTACCCCGCGTTTTTTTTTTTTTCTATTACGAGCGTGCAACTTGCGATTGCCCCGCATTCGAGCGGCCGGATCGGCTTTCTGTACCTGTTTATCGTCTTGTTAACGAGCGCTTCAGTGGTGACAATGAGGGCGCGTGCAAGAGGCGATGTTTCAGGGCGCGCGATGGCATCGAACGCAAGGCGGCCAAAGAAGCCAGTGGCGGCGTCTCGTACGAAGAAGCGGCGCGTCCTACGCCCACGCGTCCCCATTCCGACGCGCATCATGAGCAGCGCGTCTATTTAAAAGGCGGCGCAACCCGCGCACAGCCGCCCGGCGTCAGGCGGTCTGCTACTCACGGAAATGCGTTTCCTACGGAGGACGCTGCAGCCCGACGTGCTTTGCAGGCATGTCATAGCGCATCGTCCCAAGAACCACGTCGCTTTGCTTCCGAATCTTGTATCTGAGAACGGGCCACTGCGCTCATACATTGATAATGTTTGCAGTGACGTTTTCTCTTTCATCAACTTTTTTTGCTTCTCGATACCGCTCGCGTTGTGGTACCGACTCGAATTGCGCACAGCCAGCGAGTGTGGTAACTTCGCGCTGTTCGGGTTGGTACCATGAGAACGTCACTTAGTCTATCGGCCAGGTGTGACGTGGCGCGAAATCAGCTACCGCGCTGTCGGTGATAAACCGTCAGGGAATATCAGCAGCAACTTGTCGCGCAACGCCTACGCGATATGGCAGCCTGGGTGGCCGTATACCTGCCGCATGCAGATATGATGAAGACGACGGAAGAACGCTCGTCTTGAATGTGAGCGTCGTATACCTTAGTGCCCAGCGTGACGTTGTTTAGATTACCGTGCATGCAAAAAGAACCCGTCGAAGATTGCCTTTTTTTTTTCAATCTATCGCGCGAACTATGAAACGACATTCGTGACAATAAAGATGGGAAGGTGGGCGACTATACGTAGTACGAAAATTTCGATTGATATGTGGAATAGAACGTCCCAAAACCACCACATGAGTATGAGAGAAGCCGTAGCGGAGCGCTCCGAAAATTCCGACCGCCTGGTGTTCTTTAACGTGCCACCAAATCTGAGCACACAGGACTTCGGTATTTTAGCCTCCATCGAAAATGCAGCCGCCGCAGCCAGGATTTGATCCCACGACCTGCGAGTCAGCAGCTCAGTACCTCAGCCACTAGACCACCGTGGCAGGAGCCACAGTACGAAAATTTTCACCAAGCGCTTGCAAGAAATCGGATTGAGGTCTTTGGCCCGGCTCGGAAGAGGCTGTGATGGCTGCAGACATTCCAAATTTGTTTTCGATTTGAAGGGGTGGAGTCTGTTTTTATTTATTTATTTAAAAATAATCCAGGAGCAGCAAGTTTGGTGGGTCCTGGTCGGGCATATATGAAGCCAGAAGAAAAAGGGACAAGAAGAGAGCAGAGTGGATTAGAGAACCAACGGGGTTTAAGGATATCATAGCTGAAATCAAGAAGAGGAAATGGCCATTTCCGATGGAGGCGGAAATGTTGTAGGCCCGTGTGCTCAGATTTGGGTGCACGTTAAAGAACCCCAGGGGGTCAAAATTTCCGGAGCCCTTTACTACGGCATCTCTCATAATCAAATGGTGGTTTTGGGACGTTAAACCACACAAATCAATCAATCAGGAAATGGACATGGGCCAGACATGTAGCGCGTAGACAGGAGAACCGATGGTCATTAAGGGTAACTAACTGGATTCCCAGAGAAGGCAAGCGGGTTAGGGCGAGACAGAAGTTTAGGTGGGCAGATGAGATTAAGAAGTTTGCGGGTATGAATTGGCAGCAACAAGCACAGGACCGAGTTAGCTGGCGGAACATGGGAGAGACCTTTGTCCTGCAGTGGACGTAGTCAGGTAGATGATGATGATGGCGTGTTCTGGGTGCGAAGGAGATAAGCAGGGTGACGGGCACTTCCATGCTGAGCCCGGCGCGGCATAACGCCCCCCGCGAACGCAACAGTGACGGCGGCCTCTGGGGCATCTCGACGCTCTACTTTGTTCGGGCGAGGCCACGCGTCTCCCTCTGCATTGCGGAAGCTCCTGCGACCCTGGCGCGTTTCCTGGCGGCCACAACTGGCAGCGCGAGCGAGGCGGAAGAAGGCGTCACACCCCATAGCTGGCTTGTGCAAGTGGACGCGCGTGTGCATAATACGCAGAGCGAGGCCATGTATTCCATAGGGGTACAGCTCGTCGATGAATGAACAACCCGCCGGACACTCGAGGTGCAGTCGATAAAGACTGTCATTCAATGATTGATTTGTGGGGTTTAACGTCCCAAAACCACCACATGATTATGAGAGACGCCGTAGTGGAGGGCTCCGGAAATTTAGACCACCTGGAGTTCTTTAACGTGCACCCAAGTCTGAGCACACGGGCCTTCAACATTTCCGCCTCCATCGTAAATGCAGCCGCCGCAGCCGGGATTTGATCCCGCGACCTGCGGGTCAGCAGCCGAGTACCTTAGCCACTATATACCACCACGGCGGGGCAAAAAGACTGTCATTCAGGCGATCGCGCAGTGCGTCAGATCAGTGTTGATAGGCGTGTGCCTCCCGTAAATTTACTTTGCTCTCCGTGAAAGTTGTTTGTTATTGTCTTCCGCGTGTGTGTGTGCGTGTGTGTGTGTGTGTGTGTGTGTGTGCGTGCGTGCGTGCGTGCGTGCGTGCGTGCGCGCGCGTGTTTAGATTCTGCCGCGCAAGTCAATACCCTCGTATAACAATCATGGCATGACACGAAGGAAACTCGAAGCCGTTTTCACCTCGTGTGTTGGTTACAATCCTCGACACTGTCACGTTGCGCCGAGTCTTTCTATCTAACGCGATGCGGCGACGATACGCCGACTGTCTCTCGGAGCCACTTGGAAGAAAACGCGAGGCCAGAAATAGCCGGAAGCGCGCCTTCTCCGAGGCCGAGCCCTCTCAACAATCAAGGTCAGGTGAACAGCTGAGGTGTCGGCGACGGTTCGACAGTCGAGCCCGACGCTGCTGTCAGGTGCGACACGGAGACGCTGCTAAACGCTGCCCGCAGGCGGTCTCCGGCAGGAGGGCTGCAGGTATACGCACACTGAGCGTATAGCCTCGTCTCAACAGGGCCGTGACTTGTGTGTACACAACGCTCGGGGAACGCCTCGTTGGACACGCACCGTCAGCCAAGAGACGCATGCTGCGCAGCACGCATCACTGGAGCGCGATAAATGCGCGCGCATTCAGGCACTCTGGTGCGCGCGTGCGATTAACAAGACGGCTTTGGACCTCGCTGGTCCAGCTTCATAGTTGCGCTCCTTGTTGACGTAAAAGGCTGCGCTTTTGGGAGTATGCAATCGCCATCAATATGACTGGCGACACGGAAGCACACGAGCTCCAAGATCGCGCACGGCCTCCACCGGCCCTCATTTTCACAAGAAAACGCTGCTCTCCAATTTGTAGATCATCCCAAACAAAACAAAATAGTATTTAGGTACGGAAATAACGGCAAGTTGAAGCCATGTGAAACCTCTGAACTCCTGAGGCCACGCGCTCCCGTGTTGCTAATCATATTGGGCGTGACTGTATCTAGCTCATGCCGTAGTATGCTATACTCCGTGTAATGGCTATGCGGAATGGCTCCTTGGAATGGCTATGCGCAGCTTGGAAGCGTTTACACGGGACATTAAGACTCATTATGGCTGTTTAATTAGTGTAGAATGAGTGGGTCGGTCGCGTACTTTTGCGACCGGGGTCTGCAGGCACTGGAGGTCCGGGATGAAGTTGTCGAGGCAGGAGGAAGAGAGACTTGAAGAAGGTTTATTTACATTATGTACGTGGTGAGCTCTTATACATGACGAGCTCTTTCTTACATGGAGAGCTCTCGAATCTGGCGTTCCTCTTCAAGTCTCTCTTTCTCCTGCCTCGACAACTTCATCCCGGCCCTCCGGTGCCTGCAAACCCCGGTCGTAACAGTACTACGCACGTCGTCAGAAATCGAAGCCATGCACACCCACGTGCGTACGCCACTGAAACGCCGCAGCCATACTATCATGGCGGGTTCAGTTCACCATCATAAGCTTACTAATCTTGGGAAACTAAATGCTTCAGCGGGGCACGGTAGATATTATCTCACGTCGAGGTCCAGATACACGGGTATACAAGGTGATGAATGCTACTGCCGACATTTTCGCAAAAAAAACTTATCCAAAAGCCTGTCTGGAATCGTCTGTGAGCGCACTTGCCCGCGCGGTGTATTCGAAGCTCGCTTGCGAAGGACGTAACACTTGACACGCATGAATTAAGATGCATGCATGCTCTGTAACCTGCGTTCGCAATTTCCGCGGCCATTTCCCCGATCTTTTTTTTTTTCGTCTCAACGTGGCTGTCATATCACGCATTTTGGCCGAGTTGTCTTTGAAACAAACTTTCCGTGTACGTGTACACACAAGACAACAACACGAAAGCATAGAAAGAGAGAGAGAGAGAGAGAGAGCACACATACGTATGCACAGCCGGGGAAAGAGGGGTCCCGTTTTGAAGCTGATGGCGCTCCGAGGAGGAGGAGAGTGCAGTGGGCGCTGCTGCATCCTATTTCGAAATCTCGTCGATGACCTTTGCTACTCGAATAATATCTTTATGGCCGTGGGATAAGAGAAGGAAAAAATAAAAGACACCGTGACGGCCACGGCGCTCAGAGGTGTTGCGTGTACGTTTATAGCAGGTACGCGCTTGATACGCCGCTGCTGTCCCTTCAATTCGCAGCTGCGGCGATTCGCACAGCGCGGCAGATATGCCTCCGGTAAGAACCTTTATTACCGGCTGCAGGCAGGAACGCCAGCACACGGGACATGTGCGGGGAGTAAAAACGTACTCCTCCCCCACCCTCCTCTTTACAAGAGGTCCGAAAGTGGCTACGAATCGATGAAGAGTGCGGCGAGGCCGACGCAAACTGCGGAGAAGTGCGCATGCATATGGCGCGCGGTTGCCCCAAGGACGACGCCCCTGTTGCACCCTGACGAGAAATAGATCCCTTTTGCGGGCATTCCTTTCTCCGCCGCGCACGCTGTAAACCGGCCCCAGCGCAGCGTTCGGGACGCGACCGGCGCCCCTTGGGCAAGCGCGGCGCCGTTCGAACGGCGTTCGTCGAGCGAGCCCGGCGGATGAAATTCTCGGTGTGCTTCGCGGGAGGGCTTTGTCATGGCACGCGTTGTTGTATTACAACGCAGCCTGGGAACAGGATACGCGCGTGTCCTAACGGGGCGTGGCTCGCGAACTGACACGGCAGGCCCGTCGGAGAGCCCATTACTCGAGTCCTTAACCTCCTTCATAACCAAAGTTTATCTTTGGTAATAGAAACCTGTCTGTTTGGAGAAGATAGAAGAGGTCGAATTAAGTATTCGAACATCTCTGCCCTGCGCGCCACAACGGAAGTCGACCCTCGCTCCTACTCTGCTTTCATTGTAGCAACGAGTCACCACGGCGTCACAGATCTTTCATTGCAGTTCTCTACTAAGGAACTTATGTGCGCCGCCTGTGGTTACTGGGGGTCGGCAGCTTGTCAACAAGGCTCTTGTTGGGTTTGTGGTCGTATATAATCTTGCAGGTTGTGAGCGAACAAAAAGAAGGAGCCGAGGACAAGCTAGCATCAACAAAAGCACGCCGTTTCCGTGAACATTGGTAAACCTAACGCGTTGGAAACCATTCGCTTTGACTCGAGGAATATAGACGTTGCTCTGCTGCTGTGCACACGGTCGCAGTTTCATTTCACGGCCTGGTGTATTTGCATTTAAAAGTGCCTGTTGGTGGACGGGGCTTCCACCATGGTCCCTCTCATGTACCATTTTGATTTTGGTTTCCCCTGAATTGTTCGATTTAAATACAAATCTACCGAAGACACAGTGTTATATGTGGTATACACACACGTATACTCACTGTAAAAAAAAAGCGCCGATGACGCTCATCTAACGTTTTGGCTTCGTTGTAATGTCACCTATTCACTTTTTCTAAGTAAAACGAGTGAGGTACTTGTGGCTGCGTTTGCTTGCACTGATTCGGGCGTATCGGTATATATACAGCGTGGCGCATTTCTCCGGTCCATTCCGAGCGAATATTCCGGCCGCTCAGCGTCTGTCCGAGGAGCGAACACCGACAACGATTCGGTTTGTGCTCCCTCGTGAATTGAGCACTGACGCTCCGAATGAACCGGCAGAATTCGGCCACAGCCCGCCACTCATGAAGTAGTAGGGCAGCCTTCTGTCATTCTTCGCAAATTTAACAAAGCCGAACCACATATACGAGTTTGCGCTGGCACCGTGAAATATCTCGCTCCATTCGGGCACCCTTACTTGCGTAATGAGTTTGCCTTTTTGTTACACTTTATTCCGGGTTTTTACGCGCCAAACGCACGATCGAGACTTGCCGTAGTAAAGGGTCCAAAGTCAAGATTAACTTTGGCCACCTGGGGGGCCACCTTGCGTTTGTTGCGGCTGCAGGTGCTCTCGTGAGTTGAAAACTCGTGTGGCTTGCGCGTGAAAATAAAGAGGTTTCGCTGACAAACTGCTAAAAAAATGGCTGAAAACGAAAACAAGATTTTCTGGCAGCTGGCCCTCCAGAAAATGTATGTGGTCGTCAGTTTTTATGTAGAGAAAATGATGTAGTCGGAATATATATATATATATATATATATATATATATATATATATATATATATATATATATATATATATATATATATATATATATATATATATATATATTCGTGCTGGTAAATCTGGTATTTGTACGGCAGAAATTCTGTGCCAGTACAAACTTGTAGCGCTGCACCTGTTTCAGACGACGGTACCCATGCGTCGTCCCACTAGCCAGTCGCTGCACCTGGTGCACTCGACAAGACTTTTTTTGTTTGTTTGTTTTAGGTTGGTTTCATTACCAACTGGTTAAACTACAGCAAAACTCGTCAGGCACCTACAAAATAGAAATGCAGTGCTCGCAGTTAGAAAACGTCGTCTGTGTGGGCTCGAACTGTGGATCATGGCACGGATCCTTACAAAACAAAACCGTAATTAGAGCAAAGCTTTAATAACGGACACTTCCGAAGGACTGGCAATCGTAAAATGTGATCAGTAAAATGAAGCATATCAGTTTTCTCCGCTATGGAGTCCGTATACGGAGTCCCTATATGTGAATGTAACACTATATTGACTTTGGGCTGATGTATACGGTGGCATGAGCCGTATCTGCGCGAAGAGCTCGTGTGACTCTGTGGAGGCTTGTTGTTGCTCCGGTACCATGCAAAAGCTCGTCTTCATCGAATATTGTGGGCACGGGCAATTCACATGTGCTACAATTCGATTCTCTTGTTTCATGACCTTTGGCGCGTGTGAAGTGACCGAATTTGTAATTTTTTTCTACATATTCCCGACTCCTTTACCACAGTGCAGATGAAAATATCTTACCGAAACGTCATAAGTGGACTTCACTGTAAAAGGCGAAACTTACGCGAATTTCGTGGCGTTTTTCACGAATAACGTCCGTTGACCAGCAGTGACTCGCACATCAGCGCTCGTCACGTTACGATTAATATGCTCGCACATGGCGCAACCAGGGGCTGTATCGCGTGAGCGTTACACGAATTCGTGGAAGTAAGCATGCAGCATTCGGCTTCATCCTCGTATTTCGCCGATTAACGGCTGCGTGTAAACCGTTGCGTCGTCAAATGACCCGATCCTTGTGTCGCAATTGTGGCATCTGGCGAGTCGCTCGCTGCGATGATCTATGGTGGCTCTGCTGGCCCGCACTCCTCCGCTCACGGAGGAAGGAAAAAGGTAAGGAGAGGGCATGCCCAGCCGGCGCAGGGCGTAAAAAATGTGGCGGAAATGACATCATGGCGGCCATATTCACTAGGCACAATGGCGGCGTTGCTATGGTTACGTGTTGCGCAGTGAAGCTGGTCTAGCAGTGAGCGGCCGCGGCTGGCGGCGGAATGTGTGCCTCCCCAGGTCTCGTGCTGAGTCGTGGCGGACAATATCTGTGCTCTGCGCCGCGTTATTGGTTACGCAGTGTTCTCCTGGCTGTTACATTACTCTTAGCAACGTTTACAAATCCCTTTGTCCATCACGGGGTTTCAACAGTGCGTAGAACAAGTGCATATCCATGTGTCGTGCGGCTGATGACGCGGATATGAAGCAGTTAGTGTTCAGCGAAATGCTCAGCGAAATTGCGTTGGGCACCATGACGAAGCTGAATGACGACGAACGCCTTGCAGGTCAGTGACGGTTGAGCAGTGCTCCTGCTTGTGACAACGGACGGCGCTGTTGAGCCCAGCAAGACGCCATGAGGACCATGTGCACATACGTAGTTTCGTGTTGTGTGTGTACAGTAACAACTTGCATGTGCGTATTAAAACAACTTTTCTGTTCCGCTTGGTACACTCACCACCAGCATTGCATGTAATCTCAACGTAACAGCAACCACGTTCAACTGTCACTAGCACCGTGCTCGAAGTCACCACGGTCGCAGAATGCTGACGCCGGTGAGTTTCACGCGGAACACGGACACAGTGGCAGGACGCTGCGTCAGTCGCGTGGCGGAATGCAACCGTAGAAGGCGCACGACCGATCGTGTTGTCTGTACAGTTGCTGAATTAATGACGTGAAAGCACTCGCCGTTGTCAGTGCATCTAGCGCGCGTTCTCTCGTAGTTGCTTCGTTGTCGGCGAGCTGTTGTTACTCCCTGTTATTACTCGGACGAAGCGATTTCGCTGAAGGTGTCCCGCTGGCTCTGAGTGATGAGCCCAGTTCCATTAGTTTCGGATCGTCCCGACACACGCGCTGCGCAGGCCACGTGCTTTCCGAGCCGGAGAGGGAGTCGCGCCTTCTGCTTCGCATTCATATGTAAACAAGAGAGGAGAATTTGCCTAGTCAATATGGCCGACTTCCGGCTTCATCGCGGCTTCACAACGAGTGACGTCAGGGCCTCTCCTTACCTTTTCCTTCCTCCGTGCCTCCGCTTAACCTCCTCCTCTTCATCGCAGCAGCAGCGCCACCCAATGTTCCCCGGCGTCACGCGACGACAGCGGTTGCGTCACAGTGCGCTATCTGCATTGCGGCTTGTTGGCACGGGCCTCCACTTCTTTGTTTCCCGCTACCTCTGACTTTGTATGGCTTCCACGTTTTAATCCGACTCGCGTCACACGTTGCGGGGCTTCTCGAGAATTCCACCGTAAAGCGAGGCCGATCAGTGAGTTGACTGCTGCTTCGGCTAGCTGTGCGAATCAAGCGCGAATCTAGCCTATACGTCACAGCTGAAAAGCAGCAGCATCGGCGTGTATGGTCCTGGATGTTTCTCATTTGCTGGTCGTGTTTCAGCGTGTGAATGTAGCGTAGACGAGAGCGGCCGATATGCAATCTGTACGCGCCAACAACTTTCGTGCAGGCGAAGCGATGGCGGCCGCTAAAGCTGCAACTGTCCACTATGTCCGTTGTGACTATAAAAGCAACACGAAACACCTCGCAAAAACTTCAAAGGTCACACTCCTTCTAACGTATACACCTCGCCAACGCAGCGTCGAAGACGTCCTTCAGAGCACTTACGAGTACTTGTTTGCACTCCTGTTTCGGTGGTGATCGCTTCTGGCAGTGGGTCGAAAGGCCTCGCCCACGCACTTGTCAAGGTGAGGCGGCAGCGTTGTCCGAACTGCAATGCCCGATATAAGCTCCTCTTACCCCGCCCTGATTCGCAGGAGCACGCAGGAAATACTAAACCGCGATATGATTGTGAGGCACGCCGGAGTGGGGCACTTCCGGTTACTTTTCACCACCTGGGGTTCTTTGAGATGTGCCTAAATCTAAGCACACAGAGGTTTTTCCAATTCGCCACCATCGAAACGTGAGCACTGGGGTCACAAATCAAACCCGCAACTTAGCAGACGGTGGGTTCGTGCTAAAAGCGAGATCAGGTTGGTGGAGACACTTTGAAACGTTCGCTCTCGGCTGTAACGTTACAAGATCAGAAATGAGCGATCTAAGGGGGACACACGTCTATGAGATCTAGATCTAGCCAAAATTACGCCACCATCTCAAGAGTGCGCAGGATTCCCCTTCAGATGGGAGCGAAGGGTAGTCGCAGCGCCCCCTTCCATATTATGTCAATGTACGGGGCTAATTTTGGGCCCCTCCCCTCTTAGACAACTAGTGGGGGGGGGGGGGACATATATATTTATGTGTGTGTGTGTGTGTGTGTGTGTGTGTGTGTGTGTGTGTGTGTGTGTGTGTGTGTGTGTGTGTGTGTGTGGACTGCTTGTGAATTCGGGGTGCTGAAATTGGACGTAATTTTGGCATACACAGCCTTCCAGACGGAACAAACTCACGTGGCTTTTTGAAGTAACCTCACAATATGTTGTCGTTAATTTTACTTTTTTGTATAGCCAACATTTCGCGTGCGCATAAACTCTGTACAGAGCAATTTCAGTGATTTCACACGCCACCTTCGAAACTGTGCGATCGTTGTGTATAATAAGTTCGAACTACGAAAGAAAAAAAAGTTCTTTGCCTCTAGTTTGTGATTACGGGCATATGAGATATTACTGTAAAGTAAAGCAGCTATTGATTATATACGTTAAGCTGCACCAGCGTATGATCCCGAAAACAAAGCAGCTTGCAATCAACCCCCAAGGGCGCTGAACAAGCACCAATCACACCTACACTCGCACTCCACAAAGCTTTAAGTTGTGCCCGTTGAGACTTAATTTTCGGGAGTATATATCGTTGAGAGGAGAAGGTGGAAAGTGGTCTGTACCTCTCAGTAGCCCAAGAGACGACGCTTCGAAATGCGAGTGAACATTGGGCGTGATGCTCTCCCATCGGTCTGACCAGGTTTCTCCGCTGCGAGCGTACGTGCGTGCATGCCCGTGGGAGAAGAGCCGTTTATCGGCGAGACCGCACACAATACAGCCGCCGCCCTAACAAATAAAAGGAAAGGTATACACATACAACATGGGCCGCCTCCTCGCCACCTTCCCTCTTCCAACGTGACGTTTTTGTGACGTCACGGGCCAATGATGTCAGTCTGGGAGTCACGGCAGATATAACCGGGGCGCTCGAACGGCATTCGAAGTTTCCGCTTGGAGCTTTTCCTGAGACTGTGTGCCGCCGTTCGCTCGCACGGACTCGGCCGCTCTGTGGCGCCGCCCGACGCACGTGTTTGACGTTCACCGACCGGCCATCCGCGATGCGGACCACTTCTGCCAGGTACGTCTGAACGCCTGGACAGCTTCCCGTTCTCGGTGCAGACGCGGGCGCGGTTTCATCTCCTGGTCCCAACAGTGGGTGTTGTTGATCGCAGCGTCAGCCCTTGCGTTCGTTCTTCTCGTGATCTCAGTGGTGCTTCGGGAAAGCGGGAGAGCCATGGCATGAGCTCGTCCATGTCACCCGTCATCGTGACAAGTCTGGTGTTAAATGCGGCCCTCGTGTAGTGCTTAAGGCGATTCATTTAGCTTTCTTCTTCTTCATCTTCCTCTGATGTTTTATTCCAGTGTTTAGTATACTGGAATGAGTGGATAGCTGTGCCAAACGTTCGAAGCAGTGCGTCTTACGTATGCATGTGATACGTGTTGAGGAACAGAGAAGATTGTGCTGGCATGGCTCCTCATTGTTCCGGAAAGAATGCGTCTCTTCACCAAAGCAGCGACATGCAGTCATCCTTTCAGCCACATTAGGAAATGGGAAGGCCACCCATGAAGCTTTGTTTTCTTCTGTATACTTGTACACATATGCAAGGTGCGAGGGTTTCCCCTATCCTACTTTTTTTTTTCTCCATATGAATTGCTGGCGCAATAATAGGCAGTGAAAAAGAGTATCTTCGCTGTAATCTACGTGAGATAGAAATACACGCTATACGATTCACATGCATACATATAGTTTGCTGACAAACAACCAACGTAATGACCATCCATGAATGCGCAGTTTCGTTGTATATAGTTTCAACCGACGCAGGATTACACAGTGTACGAACGAGAAAAAAGAAGTAACAAAATCGGATTGGACAAAAAAAACTATTAGAATATTAGAAATTACATGCAGAAAAAAGTCCATTAGTGAGGTAGTGTAAATATGCAGTATACAAAGAATGTGTAGCGAGAAATCGCAATGTGTCCACCACATAATGTGAACAGTAATTCGCCACACACGCACGCACACAAACTCACGGAAACAGAGCATAGTTCGAAAACGCGATCCTGTTATATGAAGTACTGGTGCCCGAATCTTAATTCGTCTACGGCGACCGAATTAGGATTGGGGAGCAGTGAAAAAAACGTTCATTTAGTTGCACTCAAAGTGAGCGTCGTTAAATTCATTTGGTGATACAAATACGTGGAGCCATTCGCTCCCTTTTGGGCCGCCGTGGAGGCTTGAGCTAGTTTTTTTTTTTTTTAAGCATTGCGCAAGTAGAGACGCGAGCTATCGTAGAGATAATCCGCACGTGTGACGACTTCGCGCTCGAATGACGCAAGAAAAAAAAGGGGGGGGGGGAGCAGTGTGTATGCTGTGGCGCTTGAACATATCACCGCTACATGGGACAAATATTTCATGTAACCTTAGGCTTTGTAGTTATTTATTACTGTAGAGAATGGAAACGTTCTCTAATAATGCATACAAATTACACACACTCACACGTATATATATATAAATATATATATATATATATATATATATATATATATATATATATATATATATATATATATATATATAGTGGGAGTAATAATTCAATGGGCCAGTTAGACTTCGTGAAGGTATGGGATATGGCACAACGGGAGCGTTGTCAACAAGGATAAATATATTTATTTCCCAACAGTTTCGGGAGGGGTCCTCCCTTCATCAGGGGATGAGTTATGGATGAGTATAAATCATCCCCTGATGAAGGATGGACCCCTCCCGAAACTGTTGGGAAATAAATATATTTATCCTATATATATATATATATATATATATATATATATATATATATATATATATATATATATATATATATATATATATATATATATATGCGTAAAATACTCCCATTCTTCAAGTGTAATATCAATGCAGAGCAAGCATTTTTTTTTTTGAGGGAAAATGCTGATGAGTCCTAGTTGTATGGTCATTAGTGATTCTAATACTCAGTGTCTCCGGTTCAAAGAAGCAGCGCGCGTGCCTGTGTAATGTACTGCACATTTTTTTTAATTTCATTATTGCCTTTCATATTTCTTTGTAATGCTTCAAAGTCGCCTTGACAGCCACTGAACGTATGTCAATGTAAGGGATACCGCATGTGGCAGGTCGAGGGTTCGAATCCCGGCTGCGGCGGCTGCATTTCCGATGGAGGCGGAAATGTTGTAGGCCCGTGTGCTCAGATTTGGGTGCACGTTAAAGAACCCCAGGTGGTCGAAATTTCCGGAGTCCTCCACTACGGCGTCTCTCATAATCATATAGTGGTTTTGGGACGTTAAACTCCACATATCAATCAATCAATCGGGATACCGCATGTGGTCACTCGCCATTGTGAAGGGAATACTCGGGCGGCTGCGCTCGGAGCGCCACTTTTCTGGCTCACGTGGTTTTGCAGTAATCCCCGGCTATTTGTAGAACGACACGTTCGCGTGAATGTAGCGCGAACCGCAACATGGAGGAAACAGCCCTCATTTCTGAGGGTGACAACAAAACAAACGGATGCACGGGTGAGGGGAGGGGGAGGTGAGTAGCTTATTCCGCGTCAGTAAGTACAACATTCAAACGCGGCAGAAGTTCGGGAGATGGTAGACGCTTGGAGATGCGAAATATCCTTGGGACGCGGGGCGTCCCTGGTGCCAACGTTTGGATAAGCCTAATCCGAGGTTGCAACTCGAAGACAGCTCCACCTGTCAAAACGTTAGCTCCAGTGACACCTTGTTCACCGAAGAATTTTCGCCTCTTCAAAAACAGTATTGCGTTTAAAAGTGTATGGGTTCGAGCCACTGATCTCCACTAGAGTTGAGATCAGTGGTTCGAGCCACTGATCTCCACTAGAGATCAGTGGTTCGAGCTTGTTGGTACGGGTTCATCTTCGCAAATCATCGCAAAAATGAAGAGACGCCAGGAAACGCGCTCTTTCCTGTGTGTTTATTCCTTTCTCTTCGTTTTTGTGCTTTTTAGCGAAGACAGTATTGTGTCCTATTGCCGCTATATATCAGGAAAAATATATTGTTAATATGTACTTTGAGAAATACATAACATCGATTGATTGATTGATTTGTGGTGTTTAACGTCCCAAAACCACCATATGATTATAAGATACGCCGTAGTGGAGGGCTCCGGAAATTTCGACCACCTGGGGTTCTTTAACGTGCACCCGAGAAATATATAACAGTCTAGTGACATGTTAAACATGCCCCCCCCCCCCCACCCCAACGCCCTCTCCAAAAAAATCCTTATCCCGGCGACATTATTTTTTTTTTCCGGGGCGAAGAGTTGTATCATACTTTATGTATGTTTGTGCGTGCGTTTGCATGTGTGCGTGTATATATAAGCAAGCAAAATTGAAAAAAAAATCTGGGGTGGGTCAAACCCCTGCCTCCCTCTGCTTCCCCCAGTATTCTTCAAAATCGCCGCCTATCAATACTTTGGTATATATCTCTGAATAAATCTACCGACGATCGAGTCAAAGTCCACAATAATGTTTGCGCTCAGAGTTCGGTCTGCAACATTTCAATGTCAGAGCAATGGAACACTGAGCTGTCAAGGACTCAAGGTACAACACATTGGTCAGCAGATTGCAGCTACTGATCGTTGAAGATACCACCGAAGTATCTTCAACAATCAATACCTGTTGATACCTCCAAAATGTCTTTTTGCTTAAGTGTTTTCTTATGGTAAAAAAAAAGAAAAACTACTATGCATATGAGGACAAGGAAGCAGCGTTTGCGACCGCCGCGGTGTGGTTATGTGGGAAAGTGAGATGGCAGGCGCGTTTTCTCTAGCAGACGACCGCTTCGCTGTGTCGAGTCAAGCTTAGTAATTCATATCACGGTAATAAGAACGCAGTGTGTTTTGTGATGGATTAAAAACTGCTTTAGCATATTCCGAGCGAGTGATGGTTTATTGAAATTACGTTTGAAGATCGGTTTACTGTCACGTGACCTGACGTGCCTAACGTTATGGCGTTGTAGTGTTGTCATGGCGCTGTGCGAGACGCCGCCGCTGTGCTGCTCCTGCGATAACAATCTATGCTAAACTGAAGACATAACTGGCAGCCTTCTAGCGCCACGGTTACATCCGTGCACCACCATGGCTTGTTCTGGTGTCTCGTGACAGCTCACTCGGCTATTCCATGCCTTGCGCCTTCAACGGTGCCTTCTCTTCGTATGCAAAAATGTGGACTCTGAAGTGTGAGTTAACACAGCGCTAGTTTAGCTGTAAAGCGAACGTGAGACGACGCCTGTTATTGGCTGAATTGACTTTATGAGCGGTCGTTTACGATGTTGCGTTTTCCAGTGACTACGTTCCATTTTGTGAAGTTGTATCGCGTAGTCATACCGTTCTGCTTTCTCGTTCCAGTTCTTGGGCGTTCTCCTCGTGAGTGCTTTAAGAACAGCAAAGAAAAGTTTTTGCACCATGACAGCTATTCCGGTTGGATTATTCTCTAGGTGAGTGTTCATGTGTGAACGCTTTTGTCTTTTTTTTTTCTTTACGCTGTGTAGTAGTGCTTGTAGGCGTGACTTAGAAGAGTGGCGGTTTGGGCTAGTTGGTATGACATCACGATAGTTATAGCGCGAGAACAGAACGACGACGAAGAGACAAGAAGGATCGTCTCCTTCTTGTCCCTTCGTCGTCGTTTTGTTCTCGCGCTATAACTATCGCCATATCGCAGGCGTGAGCTATCTTAGCAGGTTAGATGCTCGTTGAGATTGCTTGCTAGAATCGTCCATTTCGTAAGGCCTTAGCGTCTTAAACGGTACTTCGAGTACAGTAAGCTTATATTGGGGCCATGGTTGCTGTCTGGCAATTTTCAGCAAGGCTCTAGAGGCATGGAGCAAGTTTAGTGGGAAAGCTGGGAGCCTAACTCAACAAGATCTCTTCCCATTGTTTCACACATTGGAGATCTACCCAACTGAATCACAAGGTAATTATTTGCTTCCCAAAGCCTGATCCCCTCCTTTTTTTCTTTTCTTTTTTTGCTGTTTTTCAGCGCTCTGTTTAGTACCCATGCAGCAGCTCCTCCTTTTTATTTATGTGCTTTTTGTAAGTTAATTTGCCATGGAAGTGGACTGAGAGCGGAGTTCTGTAAATATCTGTGCAAAGGTAAGCAACAGCACTTACGTTAGTGCCGCATACAAATTCTCTGCCTTCTCAACCCTTATTGTTCATTTTGTCTTAGTTTTCTGCTGACTGCGCTTTTTGCCTGGCATCACTTCCCTGATTTGTCACATTTTGCTTCAAATATTTGAATTGCTTGTTAGCTTCAACATGAAAGCCGTCTATATCAACATAATAAGTTATTCTTAACTCACTCCCAGAGCAGAGTTTCTGTTTCTGCAAATTTTCCTCATAAGCTGCATGTGCAGAAAATATTCGTGTGGTTGTTGTTGCAAGATTACATTGTGCCCAGCCAATTGAGAGTTTATTATGTAAAAGTCCCTTTCCAGCATAATGTTATTACCAAGTTCTTACCTATTTTTGTGTATAATTTTATGTTTTGACAGTACAAATAGAATTCTGCCTCTTTACCTTTATGAAATTATGACAGAACATTCTATAATATTGTATTTTACGGCTCTTCTTGTTCTTATTTGTTATGTACCTATTTCTAGCGTACCTCTTGAAGTGCACTGAGTGCTGTCTCATGTTATAAAGTTTATGCAGTGAAGGACATAGGCCTTGAGATGAAAGTGGTTCCTTACATTGTAGTGCTTGCTCCTGTGCAGTTTTATCTGCCTTTGGGGTGATTAACTGTAACGTTTTTCATCTAAACGCCTCTAGCTTAGTGTGCAAATCCAAAGTATTCATGAAATGTTGGTTAAGACATTTTTCACAAAAGAATATACCATATGTCTTTTTTTTTCTTTTATTTATTGCAGTTCATGAAATGTGGCAATGTTCTCACACCCATAATAACTCTTTTACTGTGGGAAGCCTCTGTTTCTTCGCTTCGGAAATGAAATATGCGCATGACCGACGGTAAGCATGAGACTGGTTGCATAATTTCAGAAATGCAAACCATTCATACTAGCTAAAGCGCTTTTAAATCGGTTGACCAGAAACGAAGTATTAGAACACTTTAAACTGTGAAACGAATGGTATGGAGTCTTCTGTTGTTCAATTCTGACCCACACCCTTGTCAAATATGTTTAGGTTACCGAGATCCCAGCCTCTCTCAAAGTCTGCAAAGGATGTACGTAAACTTCTCATGAAAAGGAGGTCAGAATCTGGTAAGTGCACTATTTTATCTTCATCTTTTTCACAGATGATGGATTACATCTTGTTTATAAATAACTCATAAACAACAAATAATATCAGCCACACAAAGACAGGCAAAATTATCTTGTCAATTATAGGCTTTCCTTCAGAAATGTGCTTTAACGAAGGACAGATATCTTTATCCTGCATGACAAGTTTTATCAGATATGTGAAATTTTAGGTTTCTTATTACGCATAAAAATTCAAATCCAAATGAATGTTGTAGCCAAATTAGTTGTTTCTATATAGAGAAATAAACAAGCAAAAGACAAAAAAAAGCGAGAGAGAACATTATGCTAGTAAGTATGGCAAGCTGTTCTTGCTGGTGTTTCAGTGTTTTGTTTCTTCAAGAATTATTAGTAAAAATTTTTTGTGTACTTTTATGTGAGGGGCATGGAAGAGCATCTAGTAGGGTTGGATTTTCAGTTTCTGCAGTTTGCTCTCAAGCCTGCGTAAGTAAAAAGCTGTCTGCTGACCTCCGTCAATAAGATACACACATGCGAGCGCTTCTTCATGAAAAAACAAATTAAGACTGTGACAGTACTTCATTTACCATTTAGTATATGGCCCTACCTTGCCTTTGGGAAATTTTCAGTCGCATAAATACGCAGAAGCATGAAAAACCTCTGTTGCTGTAAGTTTATTATATAAAACATGGCAGAGAATGCAATGTGCAAGGTCTCTGTGACAGTTTCTTGTTCTTGAAAGCTAATATCCTTCCTCCTCCCTCCCTTCTTTTTATTGTTTCAGTGGAGAGCTCATATGATGGTGAGCATTGCACGTGTACTTACAGCATGCTTTACACAGTTTTGTCAGGCCACTCATTTTGCAGTGAAAAACTTTACTCAATTTTTTTTTTTTTTTTTTGCTGTCCTTTTAGTTTTCCTTGGGGGTTCTTGCAATCCCACCACATGGAGGAAAGATGTTGCTATCCCAAAGCTCAAGTCATATGGCATCTCCTACTACAATCCAGTAAGTACAATGTGTTCGTGTCGTTGTTAGGCTTTTTTTTTTTTTTCAAACTATTGCTCTTATATTTTCCTAACATGCGAACTATTTGGAATATTTCCAGCAGGTGACTCAGTGGATACCTGAACTGATCGAACTTGAAAACCAGGCAAAAGAGGTATGTAATGCAGTTCCCCTAGGTTCCTGTTCGCAGGAATTTTCATCTTGTCAGTGGAAAGTGCTTGTGATAGTGTGGTGTTGATGTATCATCGTCACTTTATATAATTTCTTAGGAATTCATGGGTTTCTCCTGTTTTCTTTTTTGCTCTTGCAGAATGCTAAAGTCATGATGTTTGTTATTGACAACCAGACGAGATCAGTTGCTTCTATGATAGAGTCTGCTCATATAGCTGGTACGTGCTACTTCTTAGCATTATTGTGCACCATTTTGTTGAAAAATTGTGTATTCTAGATACCTGTCCCCTTTTTTTTTTGTGCGTGTTATTCGCAGTTCTTCGCAGTCCAGCAGCAGTTTTGTGCATTGTACTGCATCACTTGTATTGGTATTATCATTTCCAAGCACATTTTGCTCATAAAATGACTTCTGCTTTTAATAAAAAAGCTTAACAGAGTCCTAACAAAGTAATAATTGAATGGCTTCAGCTTATGGCCTCATCAATTGACTGCCACAATAATTTTGAGAATCTGTCAAGTATGAGAGGAGTTAAGGCTCGTTCACACTGAAGGCGGGGAGGCCAAAGGGGCGAGGCGGCAACGCGGGAACCAGGAAAAATCTCCCCTCCAGGCGGCGAAAGCGGGAGAAAAACTAAGCGGCTAGGCCGATCGCTCTCTGAGCAATTTTTTGCCGCCTGCCGAGGCTCGCCGCTTTGCCGCAGCCAATCGGAACTCCACGCAGTGGAGGCGCGGTGGTGGCGCGGGTGTACATTTGGGAGAAGCACTGACACATCATAGCGGCACATGCTAAAAATCGCGAGATGCCTGCCTCCTCTGCCGCGCAGCCAGACGAAGGAGGCATGCGGTCTGAACAGGCTCACATACTCGCCGCTTCGGAAATCCCGCTTTGCTGTGCCGCCTTCGATATGAATGAGGCTTTAGTGATTTGTTGCAAACTCTAAGCTCTTTCTTTCTCCTTTCGCACCAGCGCAGCGAGTGTGCTGAAAACTTCGTGTGTGTGGGGTGTATGACAAGGGGGCAAGAAGATGCATGCATTTGCACTTTCTTTTCTTCGAACACGAAGCCTTCCTTCAGTGTGATCGCGAGTGCGTGTATGGGCATGTAGTGGGATCTCGCGGTGGCCGCATTTACTACGCTTGCTGCTCACAATGCTCAAATCAGCCAGTGGCCATTGAATTTGGGTTTATGGCACAGCCATCTTGGTTTACAACATCATGTGTCGAGAGGAGATGGAACGATTTCTAGCTGTGTTTGAGAATTAATTGTAAATTCCAGGTCATGTGCTGTGCTATAGTGTTTGGTTCGCATGTTCTCAAGAGCCTCGACTACTGATCAGCAGCATTTTCCGACCATGCTGAAGAAGCATTGCAGGGCCCCTTTAATGTTCATTTTTGCCAGCCATGACTGACAGCTGACCCTGTTTACAATATTCTATAAGTGCATATAACAGAAAGCCTATGCGAAGTGCAAACAAATTACTTAGCGATTCCTTTTGCTGCCACTCAGCAAACCACCTTTTTAATATCTTTTCCTACTTCTCACTTCTAGTGAAAATGTGCCAAGGCCACAGGGAAGTGGGGGAAACCCTTAATTACAAGGCACCTTAATAAAGCCAAGTTGCCAGCTCTATGACAATTTTTGCATACTGAATTAGTTATGGCATGCTGTTTCTTTGATGTCTTCTTGCGTTGTGTAGTACTTGTGTGTATCAAGCAGGCCATGTAATTAAAGACAGATTCGCTGAGCTTCACGCCATTATTATTATTATTTTTTTTGCTATGTTCTTGTTGAGTACATTCATGGCTTGTCTAGACAGCTTTATGAAACAACCACATTGAATTGTTTTCCGATGCTTCAATTTACCTACTATGCTCTTTGTCCATCCCACATACAAAATAGCTATGAATGCAAGAACACTTCATTGTTGCTAAAGCCAAAGTGTATTAATGTTGCTGCAAGAAACTGACGCTCTTACACAGTAAAAAACATATGCAGACATTGCTTACTCATGTTGCAGGGCTGCTTGTTTGCTTAAGTAAATCACCTGGCAACTCTGTGGTGCATCATTTAATGTGTTGTAGGCAAATGGTGATGCAGCTCTTGCACCGTCACTTGCTCTCTCTCTATGTATCTAATGCTGAAGAGGCCCTTCATGTGCATACAGGTACCAGGCGCAAACTGATCCTTATCCTCACCGAGCAGTCCCCACCAGGCAGTCTAGTGCTCGGTGAGCCTATATCGGAGAAAGAGTACCGGGACCTACAGCAAGGCCGCAACTACTTGCGGGACTTAGTCGAGATGCGTGGCATACCCGTCTTCCATAGTATGCCCGAGGCCCTGGAAGTGACCAATCGCTGCCTCAAGGAGGATCTCTGGCCTCAGGATATCCGAGGCTGCCAGGACCTTGTCCAAGTGCCGCACCTTGCCCTTGGTGACAAGTACCTGTGAGCACGCTGTCCCTTTACTTAGGCATGAGTACAGATTGCCACATCTCTGTCCAAACTGTCAAAGTGGTGTGTTCTATGGCAGAAGCACTGTTTAAAGTAGATGCTGTAATTTGGGTGGCTCTGCTGGCTTAAGAAGGTGGCCATATGGACACACAAGCCGCGCAATGTTGAAAGCCATACCTTGAAGCTAGCTACTTTTACCAAATTATGCTTTCGGTGTCATGTATAATGCCGGCTGAACGCTGCAGCCAGGATTGTGGCAGTCCGTACTTCCATAGTGCTGAAAAATTCAGTTTGTCAAAGCTTTAGCTGTACCAGAAATAAAACAGCACAAAAGATAAAGTGTAACAAAAAGCACACTAACAACAGCGGTGATTTGTAACAAATTTACTTTTTGTGCTGTTCTGTTTTGTTCCTTTTATGCTGTACAAACATGCCCAAGCTTTTAATTTAGCTATACTTCAGACAGATCAAGCCAGTAATCATTAAGAAGTCGCAAAAAGTTAGTCCGCTTATTTTTCTGCGTGCAGACATAGTCGTGCATTTTTTTGTGTGAAGCAAGTTTTTTGGATATTATTGCATGTTTCTTGTTTTTTTTTGTAGGCTCGTTTTTTCATTAGCTTTCATATCCTCCTTCCCTGCTTCCTTCAGTTGCCTTATTTGTGTTACCATGATCCAGCCCACCTTAATATCATTACATTTGAAACCTGTGTAAAATGAGATCTTCTTTCAGTACTGTACAAGGTTCATCGTGCAGAAAAAAACTTTTCTCCATCGCCTTAAGCTTGCAAACAGAATGCTGGCATTTAAGCTTTGTGGGTTATCCTAAGGCAGAATTTACCTAAACTTTAAATCATCTGTTATGCACATTTGACGTTGCAGGCATTTCATGCACACCAGAAACTTCTTTGGATAGTTGCCTGAGATTTCTCCTAGTTCAGTAAAGTCCCATTTTTAAAAGCACTGGGGTAATTTTACCAATTTTTTAAAATTTTGCTTGGTGTAATGAAATGCTACAGTAAAGTATGTCAGTTGTTAAGTTAGATAAGCTAATATAAGTCTTGCTCATGGGTGTGATCAGTTTTATGTTGAAATCTATATGACTAAATTGGGTGCATGAATAACCCTAATAGAAATGAAGTAGGCAAATTGCATGACAGAAAAGTGAAAAATAGTGGCCATAGCAGAAACCTGTCATGTTGGCTGGCACTCAACACCAACATATGTGAACACATCAATGTGTTTGGGAAAGTAACTAAAAACTTGATATAGCAAACACGGATACAACAAAATATTGGTTATAGCGAAGTAAATGAAGAATAGCTTTATTATAGGTAGTGTTATGAATGTATGTTTATAATGAATTTTCGGATATAATGAAGTATTTTCATGGCAGATGTGGCTTCGTTATAAGGAGGCTTGGATGCAACTTGCATTAAAGCTGTTGCAGTGTGAAGTGCCCTAAGTACTTTAGGCACGTGAAGGAAGGAAATACTGTGGAAAGGCCCTATCGTATGCCAATGCATTGGGAGAAGTGTGCCGGAAATCACATCAAATTTACGGGGCAAACAAACCGGCATGGGGCAAACAAAATAGCAGACGCTCCGCAGCGTGCTTCCGGCACTGGTTAGCTTCTGTGCGGACTTGTAGTCCCAGTGTAAACTTCACATGTATTGTATAGTTTGCATGAAGCAAAATGTTGCAAGCACGCGTTTCCCAAACTGTTTGTGCGTGGCAGGCCCGAGTGTGGCACGCTGAAATACTTCGTGAAGTGTTTTTGTGCAACAGCACAGAAAGCACAAGTACAAGTCGTAATCAAGATCATTCAGCCCCTGCATCATTGTATTCGAACTCACACGGCAGTGACTTAGGCATGCTGCTCGCTGTAAGTCCTTTTTTTTCTCTTAGCCAGATTTTTCTATCTACGGGCTGATTAGCAGTTCTTTGCTCGTGTATATGGGGTTAGTGTAGCAATGCACGGTTTTAAGAGCTTGATTCGTAGCTGTTCTGTGCAATGCCAACTAAGTACTTGACATAACCTCTCGTCGTAAAGAAGACACTTGCATATGCAATCGTGCACGTAAAGTGTGTAATTCTAGTGCGCACACAAGTAACACTCATCGAGTGACACCGCACACTTAGCCCGATAACAAGAAAAGTTTATTACCCTTCCGTATGAACAACACAGCTTCGAAAAATGCTATACGATGCCTACAACACCAAAAACAAAAGTTTGCATGTGTTCTCAGTTGACACAATGAGTAAGAACGAACAGAGCATACGGCTGACAGCTCCACATGCAAATACCATGCATTATTGATCAGCAGTAAAGCAAACGTACATGAAAAGTGACATCAGGTACATGCGGCAGTGCACATGATTCGCACCGAGTATACACAACATCTGGGCATTGCACAGCTTTCCTAAAAATACGCAAATTTAGCAGCATTTGCAAATTTACTGGCCGCCGGCGCCGCTTCCAAGGTTGCTGCTCCGCGGAAATCGTGAAGTGTTTATCTGCTTATCCGATGGGAGACGGTGCCGGTGTTTGTGATGTGGCGGCTTTACGAATATAATGTCATGGCCTCTCCTTAGTTTTTCCTTCCTCCATGCTTTAAGCATGTTCTTATTAGCCCTTTCATTGCAATAGTGCTTGACACCACAGCTCATTTCATTTGGAAGCGTCTGTGTGGAAGCATTGTCAGATGTGCAAATTTATTGTCACATTCCTTAGCACATACAGCCACGCTGTTATGTCCTCCCCTTCTCTTGTTTTCCATTGCAGCAATTTATAACTGGAGGTCTTTGATCTTGCAGTCAAGATCACGTATCTCTCTCTCTCTCTCTCTCTAATTTGCAAAATGCCTATCTAGATTTGATTGTTGTACTGCATTGCCTTTATAATTTGACCACACATTGCATTGTTAAAAATGGTTGTTAAGTGAGGGTTTTAAACTTTGTTTGTACTGTATGTGAAGCAGTTGTTTGTAAAATGCTATGTAACATATAAATGCCTCAAAAGCTGTTGATTTTGGATATCTGCTTACAATTCAACACATTTTCTTTACCATTTTCAGGAAAGTTCAAGAAGCATTTAAAAGCTTCTCTTCAGATGATGGGAAAGTTCGCATAAGAGATGTAAGCACTGTTTTTTAAACTTCAAAGTCTGTTCTTAGATGCACGTTCTAATTTAGTGCACCCGCCATGGGTGGTGTACTGGTTATCGTGCTCGACTGCTGACCCCCAGGTCACAGGATTGAAACCTGGCTGTCGCGGCCGCATTGTCAATAGAGGCGAAAATGCTTGAGGCCCATGTACTCATATATACCAGGTGCACATTAAAAAAACCCAAGTGGTCAAACTTTCTGGAGCCCGATCATAGTGGTCTTGGGACGTTACACCTCAGCAATTACTATTAGTAATTAGGTACATTGATGTCTTGTTCTGGTGTAAGGTACACATGTGTGTGCCTCCTTCCATGATCCTCTTGCCACACAGTGGCTTGCATACTCATCCTTGTCTCCACCATGAGTCACCTTGTGGTGCAGGACTGTCGTATATGGGAACTAGTAACTGTACACCAGACTACGCAGGCTATGCATGTGAAAAGGTGTAAAAAACTTGCTTGTCAAAACAGACCATAATCAAACAAGATTCATCTCAGTGGACAATGTGTTGCCCATTGGGTGTGATATGGCCATAGCTGTTCAGGACACTAGTTGAGGAGGAAGGCAATGATCTGAAAAGAGGGCCATTTGTAAGCCCATTGCAATGAAGTATGGCTTGACTGATATGCTCTGAATTACCGTTAAACTAAATGAGCCCTGAAACTTAAGGGGCAAATCTGACATATTTCATAGGTTCTTTTTGCATCACAGCCAGGTATAGTTTTCATTTATTTAACTAATAAATTATAGTAATGCTTTTACTGAGACATGAGAAAATACATGTAATGTCCAATTTTTTTCACTTGCTACTTAGAATATGAAATTGTCAGAGAGAGAGAGTAAGAAATTTTGGCTATTTTTACATGAGATAATAGATTTCTTGTTTCATGCAGTGGAATAGCATAGTAGTTGTTTGTTCATGGGAACCTTGTCAACGTATTGGAAATGTTTTCTAAATGTGTTAAAAAAGCATTTCATGACCCCTTTAATTTTATAAAAAGCTTGTCTTAGAGAACCTGTATAATCAAGGAAAAATGTGTGTAGTTAAAGTAAGTGCAATAAATACATAAAACTTCATCGATCACATTCGTTCATCAGAAACTTTTTCAGCATGAAAAATAGGCATCCCTTTGCTCTTTCCGTGTTGTGAGGTAAGAAGGCCAGTGAAAATGTTTGAATTATTGTGGAATGCTGGCGAGGCAGCCTCCACCTCAAAGTTGTGCAATTTTTAACAGTGTTTGTAAGTGGTGCCTCGTCTACACAACTTGCTTCTGCTAAGCTCAGGTACCAATGTACACTACTTTTGTTTTTCTTAGGTCAAAATGGCATTCAAGGTGCTGACAGCGAGAGACCTCCCACAAGAATGTTTGGAGACACTCAGAAGCACACAGCAGCCCACTGTGGCTGGTAAGATAGTTGAAGGGGACATGGAGGACATTCCCATCACATTTGATCAGTTCTGCCTCATTCTGTCGGAGTTCAAGCATCAGGCAAGGACTCCCTCTCTACTGTAATTTTGTCATGCTGGCAATGCGCCGATCTCTTTTGGCATTTGTGTCGCCACTTCAGAAAGTCAGCCAGACTGGCTAAGCTTTTGGCCCCTCTTCTTTCTTTTTTAGACCAAAAATGGCACCTGGCTTACAGAGTTCCTAACTTCCATTCAGCGTCTCTTCAGTCAAGTATACGGTATGCTCTTCTCGAATTGGATTTTTACCACCATTTATTGGGTTTTTACCTGCTAGCAGCACCGACTTGCTTACAAACATGGCTCAATCAATCAATGTAGATGTTATTACAATTGTGGTGGCTTTACAACTGCTTATTTTAGACTTATGCAATACAGTCATCAGATTCTTTGTCATTATGCTTGGCATAGTGCCATTCTTGCAAGTCAGCGTCATCAGAATTGGTGGCAGTGATGAATTGTGTTGAAAAAAATGCTCGAAGAATGGTTGTTAATATCTGTAAAGAGGCTATTCATTTGTTTTTTGTTTTTTATGAAATGTGCACCCCAACAGGTGTTTGAAGAAACTTCTCTGTTAACAAGAGCAGCAGTGCGAAACAAGGCAGTTTTTTACTTTCCTGTAAATATGTCTGCACAGTCTGCATATAGAAGATTCGTTTAGCATAGTAAACTCGGTTAAAAAAATTGGTGTCAGTACACCTTTAAATTAAAATATACTAAATAAATGAGCTAAATCTTGAGTGGCTACGTAAATTTTGAACCAATAGTTACTTATTTGCAAATTTGTTTGCCTAGATCTGCTGCAGAATTCTTAGATCACTATATCATATTTGAGCTGATCTGTACGAGCCAATCTGCCACATGTTATAGTGAATATCACAACTTTTCACCGGATGAAAAGGAAAACATATACTTTATATAGGTTTAAAGTAGAAATAGGGATAGGAAATTGTTATTTAGTTTATCGTTGAATTTATTACAGTGAGGCTACCAGTAATTATTTTGGCACTGGCATTGTATGTAGCAGAAATGCTGCAAATTTCGGATATCAGAACAGTAATGTTTATGTGGTTGATCTGACTATAATTGCATGTAGCTCATCAGCTTGCATTTCTATTGCAGTAGTTTACACTGCACCATTGGAATGTGCATTGTGTTCACTAATGTATCAGTGGCTTCCCTTATGCAGACCGCATTGTTCCAAGGTCAGCCCTATCTAGTGGAGCAGCAGATGCCCCGTTACCACCCTACTGGAGTCATGTTTATCTTGGAGGCTCCGCGAAAGACTGTAGTTGGAGAGATGATATTGCCATTCCACTTCTCAAGTAAGCAGACCTGCTTCTCTAGGTGTTATGCTCCTATGTTTCATGTGCCTAGAGTGCTGTGTGTAGTTCACCAAATGTTTCATACGCTTTAGCAGCTGTGTCGAACCTGTTTGCATGAAAAATTTATAGCTTCTGAAAGCGTGAAAGACATGTCAAGAGCCCTGTTAGAAAAGTATCCAACTTTATTTTCTTTTGCGAGCACCTGATAGATTTGAAACAAGCGCGCTTCCATCAACCCACTTTGAACCTTCATGTGCATGCATAAATTTTTCCACCTGCCAGTAGCATCAGACGCTGGGATGCAGCATTTGAGTGAGGTAGTGTGCATTGCTCTCGTCAGTTTTTCGTTGCAAGGAAAATAGCGAAGCGACTGGAGCAGCACTATAGTTCCAAAGTGATCCTAAGTGCTTTCTTTGACTCCTGCGGTGTGGTACATCAAGGGTATGCACCACAGCATCAAACAATCACCAAAGAGTACTACAGGGATGTCCTCTTTTGCCTACGTGATGCTGTGCGACGCAAGACACCCAGGTTGTGGTCAACAGGAAACTGGCGCATCCATCACGACATTGCTGCTTCACATTCCTCACACTTGGTTAAAACTTTATTGGCGAAAAGTCAAACTCCTGTAGTTCAACAGGCTCCTCACACTCCTGGTATAGCCCCCTGCGACTTCTGGTTGTTCCCAAACTCAAGAGAACATTGAAAGGAGAGCAATTTTATACAAGGGAGGACATTATGGCTGCAACGACAGCTTAGCTAAACTCCATTCCGAAAGAGGCCTTTTCAGAATGCTCCCAACGAGTAATTATTCAATTTTGGAAAAAAACTCCGGTTTTCAACTTAATCTCTTCTTGAGAAATTAAGTTCCTTTATGTTGCAGTTGGTTATTTACAGCGTGACTGAAAATGAAAATATAAGTCACAAGTGCTTACTAACAACTGAATGTTCTTACGGCTCAATCTTCCTTTTTTTCTGCAGACAGACTTGCCATATTAGCCAACAGTGTTACAAAAAAGAAGTATATAAAAAAATGGTGACATGTTCAAGCTAGACCAGGTACAAACACTGATGCACACCTGTGTCAAGCTAGGTAAAACTCATTCACAGATAAAGTGTTATCTGTTGAAAGTTTTATCTTTGAACATGTGTGGAAACTTAAACTTCGCTAAACATTTGCTGCGATTTTCAGATGACATATGCCCTTCGGCAATAATAGTGACAAATTATGAAACATAATTGCAGACTTACAATGAAAAGGTATTAAACAAAAAGGCTGAATATGAATATTCTTAGGACAATGATGATGTTGAGCAGCCTGGTAAAAGAGAAAAAATCACGATTGGCCACCAACCCTTGAAGCTTATACAAGTGTATGTATATCCAGATTAATTACGAATAGGGGAGCCCACTCATGAAAAGGAAATTCATTGAACAACAAGGAGGGGCAGGCATTCCCAAATCATGTAAAACAGTCTGCCATTGTAGATAAAGCAAAAAGTGTACAATGATTGCATACTTATAGTTTTAAAATAGGGGGCTGAAACTTGGAGGTTAAAGAAACCCACGAAAGATTTAATGACTGTGCAGCGTAAATAGAATGGAAAATGATAGGCGTAACATCCAAAAAATCAAAAGACAGAAAAGTGAGCCAGAAAGCAAAAAGGGGTAGCCGATATTCTAGTTCTAATAAGCAAAAGAAATGGACCTGGGCCAACCAGGTAATGCGTAGCAGAAGTAACCACTTGTCAGTTAAAGTAATTGAATGGATACAAAGTGATGGGAAATTCAGCCAAGGACAGCAGAGAGTCAACACGCAACAGTGAGTCAACTGTCAACACTAAGTTGGTTTGCCAGCATATTTTTAATACAAGCACCAGTATGCAGCAGTATCAGTGGGAAATGATTGCATGAAAACAATTGCTTCTCATTGGAAATGTACAGTTGTAGCATACTCAGTATCAGCTGTGTTGCTTTGTCTTAAAAGTGAGAAAGGTTGTCTATACACAAGTATAATGTTGGATTAGGCTATGTGCCCAATTTTGTTGTCTTTGTTGCTCCCATTTTCCAATTTGTATTTTGATAAGACAATTTTAGCACAGTACAGTTGTCATCTGGGCAAGTTGTTTTACATTTGGACAAATTTCATAGGAGGACAGGACACAAAGACAAGCAAGTGGAATCATCTAAGAAACTGTTGCTTCTTAGATGATCCCATGCCAACTTGCCCAGCTGTCAACACTAAGTTGGTTTGCGAGCATATTTTTAATACAAGCACCAATATGCAGCAGTGACAGTGGGAAATGATTGCATGAAAACAATTTTCTCATTGGAAATGTACAGTTGTATTTAGCATTTAGCATTTAGACATTTCATTTCCATCAAGCTCTCAACAAGAACGTTGCCAAAACTTTCGAAGACATTCTCGCTATGTTGAAGCATTTTGTTTTTACATTTTGCACATCCCGCACTTCTTTCTCCTCATGCTTATGCAATTCTTCGTTCATCCAAGGGAACACAGGCTTTTCCTAATGCTGTGTGCACACCTTCAGCTGCAAAAGATATGACTTGTCATTAGAAACTAAATGCCTTTCTTTTGTTACATTGATGTATGTATAACCAAATTTATTTTCTCTTGGTTGTGTTCAGGAAACATGGACTGACACATTCCATCCCATTCCGTTCCCCGTGGAATGCTCGCCTAAGCCCCCTTGAGATGCACATCATAAACAGTGCTCAAGTATTGCTCTTCGTCATCACAAAAACGGCACGTTGTGTAGCCGAAATGCTTGTGGTTAGTCAGCTTTCCTTCACACCGATAATCTTAGCCTCTGAAGTTGTATTTGCCACAGATGCTCTCATCTATATATGCACGTTCGTTGTGAGCAAGGGGCAGTTCGCTGGCTGCTTCTGCACCTAGCATTCAAATACATACTCAGTTTGACTGCTCTGACAACTTGAATACGTAACCTCATACGGAATTCATAGCATATTTTTTTTTGCTTTAAGTTGAATAAAAAAAGCTGCATTTTCTATTTGTAGTAGCATATGCATTTCTGGCCTACTTTTCATGTTGAATTCCTAGGCAACTTCTTACTCTGCTCTATGCTGCTGCTCATAAACCTGATGTAACTGTGGTTGAAATGCTTGCTATTCGTTTACGAAACAAAATCGACAACTTATGCAGATCTGTGGCAGTAATATTCATTTATTTTATTTAACTATACTGCAGAGTATGCGTTGCACATGTTACTGGTTATTATACAGTACAGCATCGGATGCCAGTTCAGGGTTGATGTCATATCAGCAACTTGTAAAAAAAAAATCTGAGCCATGTTACCACATCTTATTACTTTCAGTGCTGAGAAAGGATTTCCTATTTTCCACTACCAGTGGCACAATAAAAAATCGTTCTCTTGGCACAGGCCATGTTGCAGTTTTTACTTTCTGCTATGCTACTGCTAGGTTTCACTGCAGCATTTTCAACAAACAAAGAGCAAAGCACTGTTGGCTGCAAACAGTGGCACCATCATTCGACAATAGTTTTTTTAAGGGGTAGTGTTGCACAGTGTGCACCTCTGTGTTACATATACAGTGCAGTCAAACACTGATATCAAGATTAAAATAATTTTCTTGGTGGAGTATTTTACTGCTGTTGTGAGGCCTAAATTGTAGTACAACAAGAGTATCAGTTAAAGTGAAGTAAATATCTATCTGCATGTGCCTCCAAATTATGTATATACATATCGTGGTAAATAAAATCCGAAACACTATTACTTATAAGTTTTTCAGACCCCTTGTTTATCACACTCGTGTGTGTTTAGAGATTTTCCTGCAGCACCACAGCTTACTTCTAGCACTAAAATAACATTATCGAAAATTCTAGACAGTGCACAACATTTCAGGCATAGCCCCGCCGCGGTGGTCTAGTGGCTAAGGTACTCGGCTGCTGACCCGCAGGTCGCAGGTTCGAATCCCGGCTGCGGCGGCTGCATTTCCGATGGAGGCGGAAATGTTGTAGGCCCGTGTGCTCAGATTTGGGTGCACGCTAAAGAACCCCAGGTGGTTGAAATTTCCGGAGCCCTCCACTATGGCGTCTCTCACAATCATATGGTGGGTTTGGGACGTTAAACCCCACATATCAATCAACATTTCAGGCATAAACCACATCCACAATGCCACATAAATGGTGGTTATGAAGCATATTGCTGTCCCATTAATAGGCTTCAAACCACAGCTTTGGTTTGTGACAAAACAGCGCTGGTTAGGCCTCATCACCTAAGCAGTGTGGCCAATAAAGCAGTTCCCAACAAGCAGATGTTACCAACAACCGTAGATGTTACCAGTAATCAAACATGAAGTCATACACACAGGTTAGACTGACTGCCATAGTAATGATGTGTGGATCTATGCGGATGTTGCCTAAAATGCCAGTGGCAAGCCATTTGGCAAGCATCTTAGCATGGTGAGACTAGATTTGGCTAGCCAATGTGCTGATTCTGCGTGATTACGCAAAATGCACAGTTGTATACTTGCAGTGATATATACCCTGACATGGTAGTTTTGTGCATGTATAACACAGACATCAAAAACAGACAAAATGTATCCGTCCTTCGCATGTCATGAGAACAATCATGGCACCAGAGTCCCTCTTGTCACTTCGGTGCGAAACCCTGTGGCATTAGCCCGCAGAAGTGCTCCACAAGAATGTGTATTGATGATGAGGAGTGTTAAGTGGCACAAGGACTGCTCTTGGCGAAATGGTGCTAAGTGATAGATTGTGAATCTCTGATGTAACAGTAAATGGTGTAGGGCATTTAGTAATCTTTCCAGTGGAAAGGATGACCTTGTTTTAGGTCTTCATGAAAATATTTATATTTTTGGTGGTATGCGGTATTGCAATAGTACACTGCTCTTTTGGCACTTGATGCATGAAATGCTGATGATGAGTAGCATGTGACACTTCATAGCAAGTTTTAATTGACTGATGTTGTCAATGCTAATGTGCAATGCTTCTTTTCTTGCCAGGCGGTGCACTATGTTGGCCAAGGCTGCAATGTCGTCCTTTGTATTCAGTACCTGGAAAGTGATGTGGTCATTGATGGAGAAAGGGTAATTGGCCTTTTATTTCAAGAACTTGCAGTCTGATCATATATGAAGGTATACATGTACGTAGTAGTTTTCCGAAAATTCAACTTCAGTTGGTTCGATCTCAACTTTACGCCCCACTTGGCATTCATACAGTTATGTGGCACCAAACTTTTGTTATTTCGATGCTGAAACTAGCCCATGTCGAATAATTTAAACATGGCTGGTCATCTCACAAGCACACAACCCAAACGGTGACTGCAGTGACGGTTTCAGTAGCAGCAGTCCAAACTTCGCAGCTCAAGGTATAGCGAGTATGTCAACCATGTTGTCACCCATCAAAATTGCCTATTTTCGCCCAGCTGCTCCAGGATAACTCTAATGCAAGAATGGTAGTTCATGAGTTGATTTTTGTATTTATGCAATTCTAAGGTGTGACTTTTTCTTGGCTGATTTAGAGTATTTATTGGGCAATGCCGGTAGCCATCTACAACAATCGTTTTGGTAGTTTCGGTTTTCAAAAGGTATCCAGCAGCAAATCAAAATGAAATGTTGCTATTGATATACAACTTTATGACCGAATTAGCATGTTGGTCACAAGCTGGAGTAGGAATTAATGCACCATGTGCATACTTGGATGAAATTTGGTTGGCCTAAAGGCCTAGTGGTGATGTGCTATGGGGCTGTTCAAGTTATGTCTGATTTATCAATTGGCAAATGTTGCTAGTGGTGTGTTCATATAATATGTCCATGCAGTTTCAGAAGCTTGTGTACAAACTATGCACACAGTTGTAACAAGACTACTGTTTGCACATTTGCTGCACATAAAACCCAGTTTTTATCAATGTGACTATGGGTGGAGACTGCATAGTTAGGGAGGCATGCAACTTAAATATAAACTTATTGTTTATTACAGCCGATTTAAATGAAATTTAATTTGTTATCCACGTGTTCATAAACAGTGCCTACACATTTCTGAAAGCACACACAAGATTTACTCGGAGCAACTTGCCATAGCCACTGCAAATGAACTCCACATTGCGAACAACATAGTCATGAATAGTAATCGTGCATATATGAAGGCATATGACCAAGAAAGTGCCACTGTTCTTGCTCACGACCTCATGTTGGTTGAATGCGAGCAAGTGCCAGTTTACTCTTTGGTATCGCAGGTTTGCAACGCTAAGCATGCACCAAGAATCTTCAGCATTAACCATGCTGTACCAATGTGTGTCCGAATTAGCATAATTGTTGCCTTTAAATATAATGCATATGCACAGTGGGACATGTCTGAATCATCTGATGGCTTGTTCTGTGTGCAGTATTAAGTCGAATTTATATGTTGAACTGATTGGTACACGAGAACCACTGCTTAGTGAGGCCAGTTGCAGTAATACCACAAGCAGCTGGCTGCACTTTTGAATGTCATAAGTACAAAATGTGCCAGTGAATGTGCACTTTATTTCATATTTTACTCCTATTAATTCATATGCACTGCTAAAAATTGTTGTGGAAAAAAATAAATACAACAGTATGACCTATACAGTACTGGAATAGTATGCATGCGGCACACACGTCTGAATTTATGTAGAATATATGCAATGCTTTCTTTACTTCTGATGTAGCTCTCCGAACTGGCAGTTAAAGACTACAACCGTGGACGAATGTACCTCTCAGACTTGGCGACCAGAGCTGGAGTTCCTGTGTTCAGTGACATAAGTGAGGCAGTGCTGTGTGCTGCAGAAAGGTGCTGAGGCAACTGGCTCCCACCCCAGTTGTTCCAAACGTCCAGTACCAGCCTCTTCAATATTCACCATTTTAAAATTTGACAGTACTGTCAGAGTGGCAGTCTGTTTTCCTTGAACTTGTAAATGTGCTCATCAAGAAGTGAAATTGAGAACCATCACGAACATGTAAATAAGAACATGCTGAAGTCTGTATAGTCATTTGTACAGTTTCATTCTTATAATTCACCCAATGAAACATTTCAGTCATACTCAAAATAAATTGCATTTACCAGTGTGTCAATGTCTCACCCTCTACCCAGCTATAGCGATTCCCAGCCATAGCAAATCTCTCCACTTACCAATTCTCACATGCTGGCCAAGATTCTAGAGAAGTGTAGGCAAGATACACATTTTGTACAGTTGCAAGGAAATATTTCATAATACGAGGATGCCACACTCCCTCCAGGTCTACCACTACTTCACTACGTTGTTTAGTGCACTAAATTTCTGAGTTCTTAGCTCAAAGAATAATTGCTGCATTGCATTGGAAAACAAAGGTACGATCCCAGCCGCAGCAGTCTCATTTCAATGGAGGCAAAATGGTATAAACCCGTCTACTGTGCAATGTCAGTGCATGCTAAAGAACATCAGATGGCTGAAATTTTCGAAGCGCTCCACTACAGCGTCTCTCATAATTATATCTTCGTTGTGAGACCTAAAACCCTAAATATTATTAGAAAACGAAGGTCGCGCTTGGACAAATTGCAACCATTTACTGCCGAGTTGCTTGAATTTGCGACATATCCAGGAACTTCCGAGCAAGTCGCGAAATGCTTGCCACATTTATGCCGGCTGTCAAGTGCTCTCGAGGAATGTAGCTTTCAGCATGAAACATCTAGCGCCATCTTGTGTAAGGTATTCTATGCTAAAATGAATTGTTTTGCAACTAATGGCAGAGTGCTCAAAGCATGTGCAGCAGCTCTCGCTTCATTTTTTATCACCTGGGGGACATAAGTTTTATCTTCAATAATTTTATTTGGTGTGCACGCATCCAAATTGGTATATCACATGCTGAGTATCGCTATGAAGTACGTTTTTTGCTGCAAGGTCCTCACTTCTATGGCACATTGAGAATTCAAGATATAGCTAAAAGTATGTATTAAACTTGCATTTTAGATAGTGGCAGAATCAATTAAAGGTTGCTATTTAGAGCTGGAAAATCAATATTCTTATTTTGTTTGGCAGTATAACTCGGGCATTAAAGGGTTAAATGAACAGATGGTCTGATCAACGTCAAGTCTATGCAGACAAAAAAAAAAGTGCCTGAAAATTAGTTTTCTGAAGTTGTCTTCACTTGACACTAAGATGAGGATACTGTTTACCATTTCGCTGCTGAGATAGCTTGCAAGATTCGTTTCAGTGAACACGCATATACATTGCCAAATCTAGATAGCCAATATAGCTCAGAAGGTAACTTACACGAATACTGAAGTTCGTATGCATCACTGAGTGCTTATATTGCACCTGGTGACATTGACATTGCCCATGGGATGACTAGAAAACTCTGTCACATTGCTGCAGCAGCAGAGCTCCGAGCTGAAGTCTTACCGAAAAATCCTGAAAAAGCACCACCATCTGAGCAAATGCCCAACACTCTTTTTAATGACCAAGCAGTTGCACCCCCCACCCCATTTTTGCTCACTCAATTTTTATCTTCATCCAATAGGGACTAACAGTGAATAAAAGCATATTCAAAAGAACATTTCACAATAAGCACGAATGTGCATTAAAATTTTTAGCATCTCTTTTACCGTCATCTTGAATTTTTATCTAAAACTGCAAAAAGGCCCTTTTTGAAATCTTATCAAATTATCTTTCACCAGAGAGAAGTGCTGAGGGCAGGGGGTGCACCTGATGAGGCTTTTACAGGAGCCACTATTGCCTTTTCAGTTCGCTGCTTCACGTGCCATAGGAAAGGCTCGCCAAACATCGCATAGGTGACGGCATCATGAAGCACATGCAACAGACAGAAGTTTGTGACCCCACGATGCCGGCTGTGCGGAAGTGGATCACAGTTCTGTGTGCTATGTGGTCTTTCTTTTTACCACGTTACATATGCTATAGGTGGCATTAGCTGTACTCGGCGGCTTCCTTCTCCAAGCTCTCCAAAACCGAAACTGGTTGACAATGGCAGCAAAAAAACACTGGACCAAAATTCTTGTGTCTGCATTCATTAAACGTGCAACCCGCTTTATAAGCATGCTCTTGTATTTCACCCCCATCACTGGGTCAACCGCTTAGCAGGTACAGACAAAATACCACTACTCTCCACATTTGAAACTTGTTATACTTGCGCCACTATTAGAGCCCTGAATTAATGTCTGAAATCGCTAACTGATGAAAACTTTTAGTAAAGTCACTAATAGAAACTAAGGCAACAAGATCACACAGGTACTGGTTTTCTTATCTTGCACTAGCGAACGCAGCACTGGGCAACTTTTCGATTACCTGTGCTATCACCCAAGGCAGACATGAAGGGTTTCATTTTTCTTTCACTATTGAATCTGGAGTTCTCACCGCTAGGTAGATGTATAGCCCTCGATATCTGCGGCTGCTACTAGAACTAGCGAACTTACCTATATAAATTTCACTCTGGGCACCAAAGTGGCGACATCCTACTTCCTCCCCATGTGTATAGAAATGCACATTGCCATTTATAAACTTACAATGCACTGGCAAAGGCAAAATTAATAATGCTCTGCACTAGCTCCATTTCACTGGGCTTTAGCAGTATTGTGTCCTGGAGTGGGTAACACGTTTGCCCGAATTTCTCGCACAGTTGACAATAGTGACACTTTCATTGCTCTAAAGAACTAATCACTGCAAATAAAATCTTCCGTAACAGCATTCGACCTCATTGTCTCTCACACAATACAAAGATTCGATTCTTTTCTCAAAACAATTTACATGCACAAGAATGGCCAACAAAATTGTGGTCTCAGACAGCGACAGCACTTAGCCAATTTTTTCACGTGGGCTTTAGGTAAAACAGTTACCGCAAGTTTCTGTCACTTAGCCTCCCTTCTGTCGTTCATATTACTTTGAAACAAAAAAAAATTCAGCAGATCCCACGTACCTTGGAAATCGACGTTACGTGAAGCATGCACAGGGAAGGCGACCGTGTTGTAATTTTCTTTATTGAGCGACACGTTATGAAATGGCTCTAAATATACGTAAAAATGTCGTACAGATTGAGGTATGTTGAACAGTCACGCATTATACCGGGCGTCCCTGTTATCACGCAGCACGATTTAAAACAAAAACGGCGTAATGCAAAACAAACCCAGTGCTTAAGGTTCCCAGTAAACTAAAGTAGCCTCTACTAATTTTTTTGTTAATGACCATTAACTTATTTGTCATAATTATATTTCCAACTCAAGAAGTACTGGTCTAATTATCAAAATGTCTGTGATGCAGCAGATGTGAACTTGTGGCAATTGCACCTGTCGGTGCTACTTCCAACAATGTATTAATTACGTGCTCATTTTTTTCTGTAAAGAATGCCCGCAAAATATGAAAATTAACACGTGACTATGCTCACAACCGCAAAAGAAAGCAGTGCCCTCAAATAATCTTACCGGAAACAACTGCTTTGCCTCTTTTCCGTTGCCAAAGATAGTATCTTGCACATTGGCAAGGGTTCAGGTCCAGTGCCAACAACCTGTGTCGCAGTTTTGCAGGGACTCTTTCCTCTTGATTGTATGTTGCGATTACCATTCATTTCTCACGTTCAATTGTGCTCATTGGTAACGCGGCCAGATCACTGTTCTGAGAGATTACATCCTGTGTAAGATCAAGGTGGGGCGTTTTTTTGGATGGGAAGTGGCAGATAGTGCGATCTACATTTTTTATTTCTATATTTCCTCCATTGCTACTGGCAATCTCAAATTGTGTTTGAGGGTGCTTCTTTCTGATGAACGCAGCCGTCTAGTTGCGTGCTATTTTTTGTATTTCTCAGGCTTTATTAACAGAAAAAAGTGAGCACACAATTAGGACGTTGTTCAAAGTAGCGTAAACAGATGTCATTTTGACATGTGCACATCTGCCTTATTGACATTTTGATAATTAAGCCAGTAATTTTTGAGTTATAAATATGATTATGACTAATTGATTGTCATTAATGCAAACATTAGTAGTAGCTACTGCAGCACACTGGGAACAATATCCACTACCTTTGCTTCTTGTAACGCCATTCCTCTTTTTTAAAATCGCGCTGCATGATAACCGAGACACCCTGTATAACCAGTTTACACTTGCACGACGCCAATAGCAACACGAGAAGTGGTAAGCCGACATATAATGCTTGTGCTTGCATGAATGGAAGCCTAGGACACTGGCTACATGAATCAACTTCAGTGGATAGCACTTAAGTACAATTGACGTTTACCCGACGAGAGGGCTGTATCATAGGAGTACATATGGAATGCTTATAAAATTGCATAGCCAGCACTGCAACCACAATCAACGTTTCACCAACATTGTACCTGAATAGAGTATTTCTTCATAACAGTACCAAGACCTGGTGTGGCTCTGTGGTAGAATACTTAATTGCCATGGAGAATGCTTGGGCTCGATTTCAGGGCCCTTGTATTTATTCTTTGCATTCGTTGATTGATATGTGGGGTTTAACGTCCGAAAACCACCATATGATTATGAGAGACGCCGTTGTAGAGGGCTCCAGAAATTGCGACCACCTGGGGTTCTTTAACATGCACCCAAATCTGAGCACACAGGCCTACAATTCTTGCATTCGTTAGGTCAACGCTATAATGTTAGCTTTTTCTTAACCTCCTCATTTTAAAGTTATCAATGGACATGAACTGTAAATCACCTGTGGCACATACCCACCCATGGGTATGTACCACACATCTGGGGGAAACAGTTCGACTATCATATGCAACAGGATGCAACAGCCGAAATAAAATTTGGAGCAATTTTTAAAGCAACAAAATCTTACTTTTGGAGCACTAAAATGCAAACTGGCAGCAGGTTACAGGAAATAAATTATCTATTTTTTTTTTGTCACGAAAGATCGAATTTGGAGCAAAGAAGGCTTACATTTCGAAAAAAAAATCATGTTCAAGCCATTCAACATTACCTTAATCATGCAGAGAAAACATAAGCACTGCTGTTTCAATAAGACTAGTATTCCGATCCACCCCACTGAGCAAGCAATGATAAAGTCCACATTAGCACTTGCCACGTCTCAAATCTTTTGACAGAATCAGTGAATTAAAAGGTGAATATGCCAAGCTAGCGACCTTGAAATTCGTGGATTTGTAGAACTGAGGAGTAGGGGTGGCAAAAACTATTTTTTTTTTTCAATGAATGCCAGTAACTTTTTCAGACATCAGCAGTCATACTACTGCTAACAATTATGCGGTAGTATACAGGCATGAGTAATTTAATGAAATTTGCTGTCTCACTAGTAGTGCCAACAGCCCCTTCCAAATCATAATAGGTTTTTCTACAGGACACCGGTGTATTGTGGCGAAAGTGGTTTAAGCAGTGTTCTGCTTGGGTTAGACCAAGTCAGTCAGTCAGTCAAGAACTTTATTAAATGGTTTTGAGGAGTCTAAGCCACCAGGGTGTCCCAAGGAACATTCTAGCAGCCGCTACTGTAGGCGACGCCCAGGTCGAGGCGGGAACGTGGGGGTGTTCTTGGGCCCTCTGGACTGCCTTTTTAGTTTCCGAGACTGGGGCTACTGAGTGCCTCCTCCCAGTCGGACTCACCGGTGAGAGGTCCTCGAGGTAACGCAGGACATTGCCAGAGCATGTGTTCAAGTGAACAGTACACTTCTGAGCAGTCAGGGCATTGTGAATCTATGTCCGAGTTGTTAACGACCGAGTCGGCCCCGTGATGGATACGATCTCGTTTGTAGCATGCGAAAAGCTACCTCTTGCGTGCATTCGAGCTTTGCATGTGGTTAGACCAAGGCCAATAAATTTTCTAATACCACTATGCCCCCCCCCCCCCCCCTTTTAGGGGCAAAGCTCCTTAAGCCGTGGGTCTGTACCTCCCTTTATGTATGTAGTAGTACGTAGCCACAGGTGGCACATACCCGCTCTAGAGCGGGTGTGTACCACAAGGGATGCGAGATGGCGGTACTTGGAGTGTTCACTAGATGAGTGCACAAACGGACAGAAGAGACTAGTTTACCACTGTAGGTAGGGGGCACGTGGCGATAAAAATGGTAAATTTGGCCAAAATGTTGTTTTTCAATGAATTTTTTTTCTGCAATCCTGATGCCATATTTTACATCATGGTAAAATAATAGACCAATATAAATAGTACACATTGATAAAAAAGCTTTTACTGGTAGGCTGTCGCCAAAAGCTGTATGAAAATTGGGCTTTAGAAAATGTAAATCTGCTGCTTTCCCGTGGCACAGAACCTCCATGCTGGTATCACTGTAATGAGGACAGAACAGAGCTCAAAATAGCCACAAAGCTGCATTCATCCAATAAAAAATAAAGCCAGCTCCCTTCAGAGTTTCGTTTCCTTGGCTTAAACTCCATTTTCACAGCCTTCGGTCATTCCTGTGCCAATTCGCAACAAATGAAGATAGTATAGCCATTCCACTTTCTGCACTTGGCCCCCCTCCCCCCCCCCCCCCCCAGACATTAGTGAATGCAGTAAAGCTGGTCATATCTGTGTGCACATTATGCACATCTTTAAATTGGCTTTTTGTAAAAGTTGTTAGTAACACAATATGTCCAAGTAATTTCAAAAATTATTTGTATTTACTTAATCATTAAAACGTAAACCACTAACATTACGGCCCAGAATGGATCCTCGAGGGTATTCATATGCGAAGAAGTTCATATGAAGCGTTCCTGGCTATGGCAAGGCATTTTTGTCTAGAACTTGCGCTGATGGGTATTCGTTGCAGTCAGTGGACCGACAGGCGCACAGCTTTGTTACTTTATCTAGTTGATTGCATCTCAGGAGTGTCTTGACCTAATAGGATTAAGGTTAGCGTGGTTAGGCTACAGTGGTTTAAGGTTAGAGTCAGTGCGTTTGGATTGATTGACGACTCAAACTGCAGGAGGCATTTCTCGCTGAAGTTAGCGCAAGTGAGAAAATTGAGGCTGGTCGAGCATTTTGACGCAGTGTGGCACACTTTAAGCAAATTTCATGGTTTTGGTGCAGCTCAGCACAAGAATGGGGAATTGTACCAAATTGGCACAGCTGTTGCACCCCTGCCTGTCACATACTTCTAAACAATGCACCAGTACCGAGCACTAAATTGTTTGCATACTATGCTACAGATATCTACCAAGCAGTGAATTTTGTCAGCAAACTGAGAGGCAAGCTATCAAAATATCCAGGTGAAAAAAATATTCTGCCGCAAGTCATCTTGCAGTTTTAGTGCAGGACAATGCATGCAAAATCTTTAGTAGCCTGCACAGCACTGTATATTGTATGCTTATCAGATATGCAGGGATGAAGTGACATAGTATTCCACAATGTTACTGCATCATGCATTATGACAATGCCTAAGTTCTCTAGAACTATTCAGGGTGCACTGCTCTTGGACTGCAAGAACAGAAACCAAACATAGTTTGTATGAATGTGGATTATGTAGCAGTTTAAATTTGCACAGTGCATAAAATGTGCACCAGTTAGATTCGCATTCAAGCTGGCACAAAAATGGGCAAGAACCAGATGCATAATCCTTCGTGCTTTATTGCAGCAACTACATACAGCAACTCTCCTCGTACAATTAAGTGCCCATCACATTTTCAATAGAAAATAATCGAGGCAACAAAAATGCACAGAATGACACTTCTGCAAGTATCCCGGGGGAAGAAAATTGGAGGAGAAGGGAAGGATTTACGACAGCCACACAGATCCTAGATGAATCACATGGCTTCCAGCGCCTACACTGAACTACAGTACCTTCAAGGTAATTAGAAGAGTCCACACAAACGTAAATGCAGCGCAATGCTAACTGACAGATCACCACACAACCTTTAAAAAAGGGGGACGGGAAAAAATCCGAGCACATGCTTTTCCCCAGAAGTCAACGGACAAGACATTGCCATAGATACCAGCCTGCTGCATGGCAAAAATGACCGCACAACACTTCCATTGTGACAACATCCAATTAACTTGGTGGCAGTTTATCACCATTATAGACACTAATTACACAGTATAAACTGATAAGTTGTCACAGCACTCCCAAATGTACATTGTGCACCCAATACTGTTCTTGCCACATAAAGCATTTTTAAACACCACCAAAACGCCTCCAGTTCGTCTGTAACAAAACTACTACTTCAACAAATGGTGCAGCTACAATTACGCTGCGTACTTATTGAAAATCCTTATCAAAGAAAAACAGGGCAATCAAAGCCTCCTGTTCTTTTGCAACAAAAGTAGTTAATTCATTCAAATGGCGCAGGCACAATTGCGCTGCATACTTATACATTTATTTCATTCAAATGGCTACAATTACGCTGCGTACTTATTGAAAATCCTTATCACAGAAAAACAGGGCAATCAAAGCCTCCTGTTCTTTTGCAACAAAAGTAGTTAATTCATTCAAATGGCGCAGGCACAATTGCGCTGCATACTTATACATTTATTTCATTCAAATGGCTACAATTACGCTGCGTACTTATTGAAAATCCTTATCACAGAAAAACAGGGCAATCAAAGCCTCCTGTTCTTTTGCAACAAAAGTAGTTAATTCATTCAAATGGCGCAGGCACAATTGCGCTGCATACTTATACATTTATTTCATTCAAATGGCTACAATTACGCTGCGTACTTATTGAAAATCCTTATCACAGAAAAACAGGGCAATCAAAGCCTCCTGTTCGTTTGCAACAAAAGTAGTTAATTCATTCAAATGGCGCAGGCACAATTGCGCTGCATACTTATACATTTATTTCATTGAAATGGCTACAATTACGCTGCGTACTTATTGAAAATCCTTATCAAAGAAAAACAGGGCAATCAAAGCCTCCTGTTCTTTTGCAACAAAAGTAGTTAATTCATTCAAATGGCGCAGGCACAATTGCGCTGCATACTTATACATTTATTTCATTCAAATGGCTACAATTACGCTGCGTACTTATTGAAAATCCTTATCACAGAAAAACAGGGCAATCAAAGCCTCCTGTTCTTTTGCAACAAAAGTAGTTAATTCATTCAAATGGCGCAGGCACAATTGCGCTGCATACTTATACATTTATTTCATTCAATTGGCTACAATTACGCTGCGTACTTATTGAAAATCCTTATCACAGAAAAACAGGGCAATCAAAGCCTCCTGTTCGTTTGCAACAAAAGTAGTTAATTCATTCAAATGGCGCAGGCACAATTGCGCTGCATACTTATACATTTATTTCATTCAAATGGCTACAATTACGCTGCGTACTTATTGAAAATCCTTATCAAAGAAAAACAGGGCAATCAAAGCCTCCTGTTCTTTTGCAACAAAAGTAGTTAATTCATTCAAATGGCGCAGGCACAATTGCGCTGCATACTTATACATTTATTTCATTCAAATGGCGCAGGCACAATAGTGCTGCATACTTATACATAATTTAAAAAGACGTCAAAAGAAGGCAATCCCTCATGCTATGCCTGATCGTTTAGGATCAGGCATAGCACGAGGGATTGCCTGCCTTTCTTTCCTGCCTCCTCCTCCTCTTGTAAATAAAGATCTAAAGCATGCAACAAAAAAGCACTGGAGGCATAAATGAAATTGTTTCCTACACAAGAACCAAAATAAGTTCTTGGTGACCCAATCTTCTACCATTCCTGCTTTAGAAACACAGACTCAAAAAGATACATTCAACCACGAGAAGGCGGCAAACATGCTTAGGGGAAAATCCATATTATAGGGCAAAAATAAAAGACCCTCCAAAAAAGGGAAATATTTGTCATTTCAAGAAAGCATGGCAGTCTCCTGCCCATGAAAACACGACCAGCTACAATACAGGCATGTTACACACTTGTTATTACACTACAGGCATGTTGCACATTGTTATACATATGTATAATATTTATACCATCTGAAGCTCGCCAGACCAATTTCATTACCCTTTTCCAGAAAACAAAAACTCTCAGGACAGAGAAGGGGGCTATGAATTAGCAGTAGCATTGTACACTTACGCTCGCACACAGATAATTCCCTTGTTCGCCCACTGCCCCCATCAGCACACATATAAAAAAATGAATTCCTATCTTTGATGCCTTGCTGAAGGCAACAGGTGACCGAAATGTAAAATTAGACAGGGAGTGGGTTAGGAGAAACCACATTTTATTAAACCGTGGACCACATCAGTCCTTTATGGTAGCAGGGACAGTGTAGGCAAAGACAAAAATAGGCAAGTCAGCACGTGATTTGCCAGAGACAACCAAGCGGCGGTGAGGGCCTGACAGGCGCCAGCCAGTCCCAGCCCAGCTGGTGAGCTTCACTCCTCAGCTGCCTCTTTGGGAGCTTTGTCGTCGGAGCTTTCGTTGACCACATCTTCCGTGGTGGGCTCAGGGGCCACTGGCTTGGACTGGGCAAAGAATAACTGCGCTTGTTTGACCGCCTCAGCCTGCTGCTTGGCCTGCTGGTCACTGGTGGGCAGTTGACGTGCTGGTGGCTGCAAACATACAGCAACTTTAATGCTACGCAGTTTGGTTTTACTTTGCCCCTCACCAAGTGCATGCCTTAAAAACTAATGTGCCCTGGAGGGTTGCCGCACCTGCTGAGCTCGTAGCGCAGCTGCAGGTTGACCCCGGGCCTGTTGTGTAGAGGTCAGCGTCAGACCCTGTTGGGGCCTTTGAATAGGCGCAGGATACTTGGTAGGGGCTGTCGGCGGGGTGCCTCGTACCAGGTTTGCATGCAGTGGCAGCACATGCAGTGGTGGTCGCAAGGAACTTCCCTTCGGAGTAGCCCCTGTGGTGGCTACACCGGATGGTGCAGACTGCCGACCCTGGCCGAAGGCGAAGGGTGATCCTGGGGGAAAGGCCTTGTTTGCCTGGGTCTTGGGCTGTGATGTGGCACCAAAATCTGTGGCAAGCTCCAAAGATTTGAAGGGCGGCGGATGGAAGGTGCGATGAAGGGGTGGCTGCGAGCCAAAGGCCAGTGCTTGGTTCTGCTGCTGAGATGGGTAGTAGCCACCCTGGGATGGGTAGTACGAGGTGCCCAGAGGTGCCCCCCCAGGAGCTGCACGGCCAGATCCCAACAGCTGTGGTGCAGTTGGTAGGCTTTGCTGGCCCAGCACCTGACTTGTAGGCCCCGTCTGGTACGTGGGCTGTAGCCGCAAAGCAGCTCCAGTGGCTGCAAACATGTCGGGCCCAGAGTGTGTTGGTGGAGGGGGCACAAACATGCCCCCTTGGTTAAAACTCTGGTAAGGTGGAGCTGGATAGCCATGAGTAGCCTGTGAGAACTGGTGGGCTACAGGACGGGGCACAGGGTCCTGAAGCAGGGTCTGATACAGTGCCGCTGGCTGTGTCATCTGCAAGTGAAATGGGCACGTCTCTTACCTATTACATTGTAAACTCGGACAACATGCATTCTGGTGTTTAGTCAGTTAACGATGATCAATCACAAATAGGTCAGGGGATTGGCTCTAAGTGTTCATCACAATGAGTAAAATCATTAGAAATGCCCAGTGAACAATTAGCTTTACCTGTTGGGTGCTTGTAAATAGCAAAGCAGCAGGAGGGCTAGCCACTGCCTGTTGCATGCCTGCCACCTGAAGGTTTGCCATGGCCCTTACATCCAAACCAGCCAAGGACGATGCTGCTGCTGTTGGCGGTGGGCTCAGTGCGTGCAAAGCCCTCACCTAAAATACACAACACACTTTAGGTCCTTCGAACAAGTAAAACCTTCAAGTTATGCTATTTTAAAAGGGTACCGACACAAAATTTCGTGGCACAAAGATAGCTTGCGGGACCGATTTCTGTAAACATAATGCACACTACATGTGTACATCTGCAAAATATCAACAGTGAACATAGCTTGGAAGGTACTTCACATGAATTTTAAGTTTGCGCATTCAATTGAGCAAAGTGACCCATGGTGAACCCCCCACTTCCCTCACGTCATCACTGTATGGTCAATACTAACTATAATGATGTCTTAGCAGACATTTTTCTTTTTGCCACGTTTGCTCCAGCTGACTACTACAATATAATCTCGATGATACAATTACAGTTTATCCAAAGTTCAAGGTTGTTTGGACGAACACAGTTATACACAACGCACCATAATTCGGTGTTAAAAGGACAGTTTCCTTAGCCACCGCAGATGATACAACGGGTGATTGACTTATGCAACACTGCTTGTCTGTGGGAGGAAGGCTTAGTCACACTAGGCCTCAAAGGAAGCGAATGCGCTAAAACTTGCAGGAATTACCCTTGCTTTGCCGCGGCACAATTTTATTCCTTTTAGGAGGCCTTCTTGCGAGACAGCGAAGGCAGAAAAGCCCGAGAGAACTTTTTCAGCAAGTAGTAGTTGACTCCAACAAAGTTTTCATTCACCTTCACGACCAGCTTGAACTTGTTTTAGTTTATACGAATTCAGTATAATGCGAATATTCCGTGTGCTTCCTTTGAAATATTATGGAGATCCCACTGTACTCTGAGGCTCACTAGTGGTGCAGGTGGGTACTATAGCCCTTCTCGCATCCTGTACTCCGAGGCTCCTCACGCACCTATGGCCGCGGCGCAAGCGCCGAGAATTTTGCATTTAGCGACACTTTGTCTCGCTTCCTGTTCGAACAGACTTGCTTGATGCGTACGGGGTGGAATTGAGTCAGAGCTCTGTGTCCGGACTCCTCACATTTTTGAGGCTCATACTACGATGGCTGGAAACCTGCTCTCTCCATACAGTGATTAATGATTGATATGTGGGGTTTAACATCCCAAAACTTACAAGAGACTTCGTAGTGGAGGGCTCCAAAAATTTCGACCATTTGGAGTTCTTTAATGTGCACCCAAATCTGAGCACACAGGCCTATAGCATTTTCGCCTCTATTGAAAATGCAGCCGCCACAGACAGGATTCGATCCCGCAACCTGCGGGTTAGCAGCTGAGTACCTCAGCTACTAGACCACCGGGTGGGGCTTTTCCCCACACAGTGAGGTGACAAGTGTTTGGCAGTGCATGCATGTTTGACTTATTTCACAAGACGCCAGTTGAAATGTAGGAGTAACATACAATAAATAAGTGAAAAGGTTTAACATCCTAACACTAAAATTGAGCATTTTCGCCTTCATCGAAAATGTGGTCGCTGCAGCTGGGATTTGATTCTGCAACCTGTGGGTCAGCAGTCAAGCACCATAACATTTTGACCGCCATGGCAGGTCCCCACAGCCTACATCCATGTATTGTCTTACTGCTTCACAGCCACACACACGCAACAAGCTGAAACCATTAGGAAAGCTAGTGTGAAAAAAATCAAAAACCAGCCCAGCACCTCTTGAAATAAACAGCGTAGTTCGGAGTACACCACTAATATGCTGCTGAAACAAATTGCAGGGTGTGCGAACTGGTTCAACAGGTGCAGGGAAATCAACAGTTTCACTGTACTCACCTTCGATAAATTCTGCTGATCCAGCATGGTGTGTGCCTGGTGAGTTTGCCGCATCATGGCCTGTTGTTGCTGCTGCTGTTGAGGTGTCTGCAAGCTACCATGGGCCTGTGAATGATGATGGACTGCCAAAGACAAATGCTGCTGAGGCTGCTGCTGGAGGTGATGGTTGTGATGAGGGTGGTGGGGGTGACCACTGGTAGAAGTGTGATGGCCAGCACCTACTACAGATGCCACATGGTGCGACAGGGGGGACGCTGTAGCTGGCTTTAGTGGAGACACAGATCTGCGTGCGCCCACAAAAATTAAAATAAAAATTAGATGCTCACTATTGCAGCTCAAACAAATGTTAACACCTATTAAAAAAATATCTGAAATTCCGAATATTCAGACACCTTTACACTTGTACAATTCCATAGTGAACAACTGTCGGGCATGTTTTTCATTTCTCTACGATTACAGACAACAATGGAGGCAGAAAAGTTTTTCAGGAGAGAAAGCGAGGATGGCATCCCTTCGATTTGGAGTGGGGATCTGGCAGACGGATATTGTGGAGTGCCATTTTGGGCTATATATATGCCATGAAGAGCGGCGACGGCGTAGTGGTTAGAGGATCCGCCTCGCATGCAAAGGCCCGTGGTTTGAATCCCGGTGCGGCACAGTTCCCAACCGGATAAAAAAAAATCCGCTTGGTGATGGAACTGCATTAAAAGGCCAGGGGTTCAGCCTCATCAGTGACCACTGTCGGTAATGCACTCCCTCACCAGAGAAGGATTGGCCTCCCTGGTGCAGTATCTGGCCCCTACCTCCCCTATGCATACATCAATTAAGTCACGGCCCTCAGTCCCCAGCAGCTGAGAAGCAACTGACCACGGCGGCAGTCAGATCTGCAACGCAGCAGAGGGTGCTATGAATCTCTGGATCCGGACAGGCCGCCATTGAAACCTGAAGTTGGCAACGTTTAATGCTAGAACCTTATCTAGTGAGGCAAGTCTGGCTGTACTATTCGAGAAGCTAGAGGACATTAAATGTGATCTAATAGGGCTCAGTGTGGTTAGGAGGACAGATGAGGCCTATACAGTGCTACAGAACGGACACGTCCTTTGCCATCGGAACTTGGCTGACAGAAGAGAACTTGGAGTGGGGAGAATACTATAGCATTAATGAAAGGGTGGTAGGTATCGTAATTAAACTCAATAAGAGATGAAGGTGGTACAGACTTAAGCGCCTACGTCCAACCATGATGACGCGTCAGTTGAAAGCTTCTATGAAGACGTGGAATCGGCAACGAGTAAAGTAACAACACTGTTTACTACGCTGATGGGAGCCTTCAATGCAAAAGTAGGGAAGAAACAGGCTGGAGACCAGGCAGTAGGAGATAATGGCATCGGTACTAGAAATGCCAGAGGGGAGGTACTATTAGAATTCGCAGAACGCAATAATTTACGGATTTTGAATACCTTGTACCAAATACCTTGTACCAAAAGTGGACACTGAGGAGCCCTAATGGCGAAAATAAGAACGAAATAGACTTTATACTGAGTGCACACCCAGGCGTCTTGCAGGATGTGGAAGTGCTTGGCAAGATACGATGCAGTGACCATAGAATGGTACGGTCTCGAATTCACTAGACTTGAAAAAAGAACCACAGAAACTGATACGAAGAAGCCGATCAATGAGCTAACACTAAGAGGGGAAGTACAGGAATTCAGAGTCTGGCTTCAGAACAGGTACTCTGCTCTTATCAAGGAAAACAGCCTTAGGGTTGACGCAACGAATGCTAATCTGACGAGTATCATTACAGAGTGTGCAGTGGAAGTTGGAGGTACTGTAGTTGGGCAGGACACTGGCAACCTGTCCCAGGGAAACTGAGAATCTCACCAAGAAGCATCAAAGCATGAAAGAATCATGTACAACAGACAAAATAGAGTTGGTAGAACTTTCGAAGTTGATTAATAAGCGTAAGGTGTAACATGGCGAGAATTGAACACGCTCTGAAAAATGGAGGAAGCGTCAAAGCAGTGAAGAGAAAACTCGAGATAGGCAAAAAACAGATGTATGCACTAAGGGACAAACAAGGAAGGCAAAGTACCTACCAATATGAATAAGATAGTTAAAATAGCGGAGAACTTTACAGAGATCTCTACAGTAGCCAGCACAACCACGACCTTTATCTACAGTAGCCAGCACAACCACGACCTTAATATAAGAACTAGCAGTAACCCAGATGACACCCCACCAGTAATGATAGTAGTAAGAACAGCCTTGGAGAGCATGTAAGCCTTGGAGAGCATGTAAAGAGGCAAGGCTGCTGGTGAGGATCAGGTAACATCAAATATGCTGAAGGATGGAGGACAGATTGTGTTAGAAAAACTAGCGACCCTATTTAGGAGGTGTCTCCTGACGGGAAGAGTACCAGAATCCTGGAAGAATTCTGACATCATCATAATACATAAGAAAGGAGATGACACGGACTCTGAAGAATTACAGGCCGATCAGCTTGCTCTGTATAGTATGCAAGATATTTACAAATGTAATTGCTAATAGAATGAAGACAACATTACAATTCCATACCTGCAAAGTTCAAGGATTCTGAATCCGGGAGATTTCCGCAGCAGGAGGGGAAGGGGGCTGAATTATTTGCTCCTATTTCTTTTGCATAAAAAAAACCAAGGCCAAACAAACAAAAGACATCGCGACAAACAAGAGGGGGTGGGGAGGGGTCAATTGCAAGTGCAAACATCAGCATTGCGGTCAGCTTGGAGTGGCCGAACACACGAAGGTAGGGTTTCCCACTAAGGTGAGAGTCTCGAAGGATCAACACAACTAGCAGAATTTATTTCCTTCAAAACAGCTCGTGTATGTCTTACTAGGACACACGTGAACGGACCTAACGGCACAGATGGCTGCTGCAAAAGCGCAGGTCAAAGCTTTGCTACCTACTAGATTTGTTTGACAGGGACACCAAAACGTGTCTGGCCCCTTTGTTATTGACAGTCTAGGCTGGTTTTTTGCTGTCGCCGCCATTGCCGTCATTCACCGTATATGTACACTTATCTATATATATTGACACTCTAAAAAGGAAAAAAGCCGCCCAAGCTCGGTGCCCAGCTTGTCGCAATGCGCCAACGCGCACTTACCTCTGATGCGTGTACTTTGCCCCGCAGATGCGAGGGGGGGGGGGAACAAGCTTGTGCGTGCGCGGTTATCTTTCGGTGGGGAGAATCGTGTGCCTTCAAAATTGCGTTGGTTGCTGGCCCGGCCCCACAAAGGTATCTTCGGTCTATGCACAGGCCCCGTTTGCAAAAAGAGCAAGCAAGGTATAACTGGGACACTTGTTAGTTTGTACTCATCTGTACCTGTGATTACGTATCGAGCATCGCTTTTTTTGTTTTGTTTAAACAGGGCGTTAAGTGCCGAGCAGTAAACGTTAGTTCGCTTTCATCTTGTGTGTATTGTTTTCGTGCGTCATTTGTGCGTGAGCTGTGTGCTGCGCGTTTCGGTCTGCTTGCCATTCTCAGTGTTACATACCAACTTGTTGCTGTCGCATTCACTGCTTCAACCTTGCGGCAAAACTGGCTTCGCCATAAATAATGGCGTCAAAAGCGACCATGGTTTTGTCGACAGCGGTTGCAGCAACAACAATCACGCGCACTGTAGAAGACGGTGCGTGCGTCGGTCACACGCGTACTTGTGAAGCTTCGAGTACGCTGCTCTCGGCCTTTGTTCGACGGTTTTCGTACTAAAGTTCGTATCACCCTCCGAGATTGGGAAATGTGTTCGGCACATTAGAATTTAAGCCCAATAGACATAGTAGAATTTCGCTGAGGAATTTCATGAATTCGTATCTGCCGCGGTTTCGCATCATTGAGCTTCTACTGTACGTTTAGATGTGAACCACTCTTGAACTGATTCATAATAAAATGGGGTAGGTTGGAAAAACCTGCAGCAGATTGAGCTGCTTTTTTGTCAACGCGACCGGATAACACACAAACACCGTACAAACGGAAGAAACGGTCCAAATCCGGGAGTCTGCCGGCCAATCCGGGAAACTTGGCAGGTATGGAATTCAACCAAAGGAACAAGCAGGATTTCGAACAGGCTACTCAACAATCGACCACGTTCATACTATCAATCAGGTAATAGAGAAATGCTCAGAATATAACCAACCACTGTACACAGCCTTCATAGATTACGAGAAGGCCTTTGATTCAGTAGAAACATCAGCAGTCTTGCAGACACTGCGGAATTAGGGCGTCGACAAAGCCAGGTAATAGAGAAATGCTCAGAATATAACCAACCACTGTACATAGCCTTCATAGATTACGAGAAGGCCTTTGATTCAGTAGAAACATCAGCAGTCTTGCAGACACTGCGGAATTGGGGCGTCGACAAAGCACATATAAACATCCTGGAATAAATCTACAGGGGATCTACTGCTACCATAGGGCTTCATAAAGAAAGAAACAGAATACCTATCAAGGTTGTAAGGCAGGGGGATACAATCTCCCCAATGCTATTTACCGCGTGCTGACAGAAGGTTTTCAGAGGCCATAGAATGGTAACAGTTAGGCATAAGACTTAATGAAGAGTACTTAGTAACCTGCACTTCACCGATGACATTGCATTGCTGAGTAACTCACGGGACAAATTGCAACTCATGGTTTCGGAGTAAGACAAGGAGAGCAGATAAGTAGGTCTTAAATTTAATCTACAGAAAACTAAAGTAATGTACAACAACCTCGGAAAGGAGCAGCGCTTCGAGATAGATAATAGTGCACTTGAAGTTGTAAAAGACTGTCTACTCAGGACAGGTAATAACTGTGGAGCCGAACCACGAGACTGAAGTAACTAGAAGAATAAGAATGGTGTGGAGCATATTTGGCAAGCACTCTCACAACTATCCCTCAAGAGGAAGGTATACAACAGCTGCACCTTGCCGGTACTTAGCTACGGAGCTATGCTCAGACGCGGGAAATTCAACATATCCACTGCGGGTTAATTAGTTCGCTATAAAAAGGCCAAAACACATGCGATTCCTCCCACTTCCTGGCTGGAGTTCGACATAGCCAATCATTTGTTATATTCATGTTCGTTATATCGACGTTCCGACTGTAGCAGAGGAGTGGACCATAAAAACCGAAATGTAGGAGCATTTCGAAAACAGCCATACAAAGTTGACACCTCATGCTGTGGGTGACCTAACTTAGCATTTTTGTTGTGTCGTGAATCCATTAGAGATCCATGTTCATTTTTTTACTTTTTGTTTTTGTCCTTTGGTGGCACAGGACAGCTTACTGTAGTGTTCAAGAAAACAGTGATCGAGTTCACAAAGGCAAGAAATCTGGCCTGAAGTGTGTGGGCCATCTGCTGGGATGCTAGCACATGTCAATGCAAGCAGGAGCCGTGCATCGCAAACAATAACTGGAAGTCCATCTCTGCAGGAGTGTTCTCATTGCTCCAATCTCACTTAATACCCTTTGTTGCTTTCTGCGATGTTGGCCTATCTGGTTACAACTGCACCTACAGCTACCAACAGGCAGATCGAGTAAACTACAGAAGCATTTGCTACTGGCCGGCGCTGAGGGATCGCATCACGTGCAGCAATCTGAAGAGAACTTTGTTTCAGTGCCAGACTGCAGCATATCTAGAACAAGAGACTGAGGTTGCAGACTTAATGCAAGAGCTGTGCTTATTGCTGACCTTGACCTTGAACTTTCTTTCGCTGACAGACTGCAGCATAACAGGAGACTGAAGTTGCAGACTTAATGCAGAAGCTGCGCTCATTGCTGACCTTGAAGCGCATTTCCAGGGGGCTGCGACGTTTTACAGAGCTTACACTTGAGCTAATCTTCTGGCTCTCTGCCACATTGAACTTGCATGTATGTAAACACGCGTGCCAATATTTTTTTTTTTTGCTTCTCAATTTTAATTAAGTCATTCGAAGTACCAGGGTTGACTTATATTCCAGTTATTACAGTAGTCATCACTGGTCATTTTGGCACAAAATCTCACGACTATACTCATCCACAGCAGGAAAAGCGTTAATCATGATACATGCTAAAAGAGGTGAAACACTCACCCAAAGGCAGCTTCACTAGGTGCCTGTGTTGGCTCTGTTTGACCCTGCTGAGCCATGCTTTCAGTTGCCGTGCTGCTCGTCCCAAAAGAAGTGTCTGATGAAGCAGAGCCTCCAAAGGAGCCAAAGCTCTGGGCCTGTACTGCAGCACTGCCAGTGTCGTCCCCCGCAACCGAGACTGCACTGTGCTCCAGTACTGTTGGCAGGGGCCCCATGCTTTCCCAGACCTGCAGAATGTTGTCTGCTATTCGCACAAAACCAGCCACAAACCAGACTGTGTTCATTTTGTCACTGCCATCAGCACGTCGATGGATGGCTATAACAGTAATCACCAGTGTCATAGTTGGTGAAGACATTTCATCATATGGCAGTAGATCAGAACGTATACTCAGTTGATACAGTCAATCCCGAATATATAAAACTCAGACATATAAAATTATTGGCTATATCGAACAGCTGAGAAATCCCCTTAAAATTTCCCACGCAAAAGTATGGGATCGATGCACTCGTATATTGACTTCTGCACAGCGAGACACACGCCATATCGCACGCTGCACCGTGCCTTGGCACAGAAAGTGCATTTTTCTTGGCAAATATTGATCAATCTTCAGCCGCGTTCTAACAAGTTCCGATTCCTTTTCGCGTGTAGGTGGCGAAACGACCATGTTATTCTATCGCGCCACTGTGGTTAATTTGTTGCACAGCGCTTGCGAGTGCATCGGTAATCTACAGGTCTTAATGCGCGGGCATAGCGTTTTTCAAAAAGACCGATTGCCAAGGACACCTAAATGAGATTGTCAAGTGACTCGGCGTTTTCGTTGCATTCCCTTCCTTGTTTGTTAGCGCACAATGGCACGCGATCCTGAAAAGCATGGCCTTCGAAATACGAAAACTCATTTTTTAGCGCTTCTGGTTTTAAAACGCATGCCACACACAAATGTGATGGATGGCTATAACAGTAATCACCAGTGTCATAGTTGGTGAAGACATTTCATCATATGGCAGTAGATCAGAACGTATACTCAGTTGATACAGTCAATCCCGAATATATAAAACTCAGACATATAAAATTATTGGCTATATCGAACAGCTGAGAAATCCCCTTAAAATTTCCCACGCAAAAGTATGGGATCGATGCACTCGTATATTGACTTCTGCACAGCGAGACACACGCCATATCGCACGCTGCACCGTGCCTTGGCACAGAAAGTGCATTTTTCTTGGCAAATATTGATCAATCTTCAGCCGCGTTCTAACAAGTTCCGATTCCTTTTCGCGTGTAGGTGGCGAAACGACCATGTTATTCTATCGCGCCACTGTGGTTAATTTGTTGCACAGCGCTTGCGAGTGCATCGGTAATCTACAGGTCTTAATGCGCGGGCATAGCGTTTTTCAAAAAGACCGATTGCCAAGGACACCTAAATGAGATTGTCAAGTGACTCGGCGTTTTCGTTGCATTCCCTTCCTTGTTTGTTAGCGCACAATGGCACGCGATCCTGAAAAGCATGGCCTTCGAAATACGAAAACTCATTTTTTAGCGCTTCTGGTTTTAAAACGCATGCCTCAGAGGCTACACATTCAACTTTTTCGCATCAAAGCAGCAGCTGCCAGCTACAAAGCCACAAATGACAGACATCGATATCGCTAACGTGTTGGTGGGAACTCTGCGTTGTCTTTTGCGCCTTGTGGACCTCGCCTCGTTCCTGATAAATCTTCAATCAGGAGTTCAAGCGAACGTTGACCCACACATAGCAATAAACGTTAAAACTGGCACTTGGAGCGACGTCATGTAAACCAGTCTTGAACTTCACTTTAGGGCCAGGGGACGACTTCGGGTGCGTCATGACCGCTGAAAACTGTGTACGGAGCCTCAATAAATTCTGCGACCTATCTGCGTTTCCTAGCATCATCTCCGACAGCAATGAGAGACTTCATCCGTGCAGATGACAACGTAGCTGTTTCTGACTGCATCGATGCTGAGATCATGGCTGCCGTTGCTGGTGCCGCGAAAGTGCCAATGCTTTCGCTGCCGCTGCTAACCAACCTTTTGCTGCGCTTTAAAGCCTGCACCAGCATTCTGCGTTGATCAATGCTGTTGTGGCCAAAAGAAGTGATTTGATTGATTGATATGTGGGGTTTAACGTCCCAAAACCACTATATGATTATGAGAGACGCCGTAGTGGAGGGCTCCGGAAATTTAGACCACCTGGGGTTCTTTAACGTGCACCCAAATCTGAGCACACGGGCGTACAACATTTCCGCCTCCATCAGAAATGCAGCCGCCGCAGCCGGGATTCGAACCCGCGCCCTGCGGGTCAGCAGCCGAGTACCTTAGCCACTAGACCACCGCGGCGGGGCCCAAAAGAAGTGAATTCTATTTCAAAAGCTTCAATGATATTGAGGATGACTGAAACTTGATGGCGTGCAAAAAGCAAGACAAGTTTACAGAGTATTTTCATGCGACATTAAGTGCAGTAACTTGCAGTTTGCACCTTATTCATATACTGTGAGTGAATCGTTATGTTAACGCTTGTAACGATTTCCTAGGCCTGAACTCATTTAATGGGGGACACAGGTCTAAAAAGGCCGAAAGTCGCAAAAAAGCAGACTTTTTGAAGTTGACATTTTCCGAATCTGCAACTATTTTCGCACTTATCTGAGAAGTTTCAAGTTTCTTGCCTCATTATTTCTGGCACAAAATCAATTTATAACACCCCCTGAGAGATGAATCTGAGCTCAAATAGACGCTGAAGTTGCGCTTTTTCCACGCCGAACCGTTGCCGTTACACACGAGCTATCGTGGTCATCTTGGTCTCGTTTGGAAGGGTCGTTCTTCATCTTCAATTTCCCGCCACCAGCGGCTCACCTTGCTCATTGGTTTTTCAGCAAAAACGCGTCATCGAGAAGCACCACCGCCCAATTCTATTGGCTGCTTGGGGCACGTGACAAAACCTAGGCACCCCATTGGCCAAGTGGCATTTCCGGCGTCTGCTTTTGAATCGTCACGCACACAGACATGCGCCATTTTGTCATGGTGATGTCGACTGCCTGCCGCAGTAAAAGCGCCATTTTGTCATGGTGCTGTCGACTGCCTGCCACAGTAAAAAAGTTCCTCGCCGCACTAATTTGTGAAGCGGATGTGGAGATCGTTCGTTCGCTGTGAATTTCAGGAAGAGCCCCGCTATCACTCAGCACAGGGAGGATAGCAAACTCGCGGTGTTCACTGGTGTAGGCCTAACTCACGTACGAGCTCGTCGGTTGTCGACAATGTCGCCGAAAGCGGCAGTGTTTTGGAGCTTCAACAGTTACAGGACGGTAAGTAAAAAACCAGAAGTGAAGCTACGAGAGATAGCAATCTTTGCAACGACGGAATGGATGCGCAGTCTTCATTTTCATGTTTCATTCATTCATGTTTTCACTGGCACTATGTTGTTACTTGGAGCAACTACTGTTGATGATCCAATCGCACGAGTTTTGGCGATCAAGGTGGTGACTGTCTGATCACCTTATTTCTGCAGCCGAAGTATCAACTGTGCTCTCACACACTGTCCTTAAACTTTACATCACTGTATGGCTCTGTCGAACTTACATTTGTCAGGTCAAGCACGTTTGTTTTCTATTGGTGTTTGGCTTGTCTAGAAGCTTTACTTATGTAATGCAGTTGTGACAAATTTTGTATTATTGCTGCACCTATATACTTGGCACTATTTATATTGATAAAAAAATATTTTCAAGAATACACGCATGTGTGTCCATGTTTTTGATAAATTTTTATTACTCTCAATGTGCGTGCTGGTAAGGCAGTGTGATTCCATCACGCTGATCTAGTTAGCATAATTTTAAACTATGCGAAATTCAAAACTTTTTCAGTAAAAAGCGAGACCCCCCCCAATCCCTGAAATAAAGACAAGCTAGAGCGCAACCACCATCCCAGGGCAATAAATTGTACCAACTAACTTATCACTAGGAAGAGCAACCATTAAATATATCTAATTGCTATAAAAATGAGCACCAAGTAATAATGAAGAGGCACACACATTCACCCATTGCACTACGAAAGCACACAAAGAGAGTTGTTACCTTCTTTACAGATGCTATCTTCAGATTCAGGTCATCCGTAGAAGGCGAAATAGGAGAGTTGGCAGAAGTGATTTCACTGGACAGTGACCGTGTAATAGCTATGTGTTTGGCCTGCTTTTCATCACTAAACTGGGCCAATTCAGAGTCAAATGTAAAGTCCAGCTTCATGTCAACGGTGTCTTCACCCTGCACACAAGAAACAAAGCAGTTTTCAGACAAACTCCTCAATCAGTGTTTCAGCTTTATGATTATCTGAATAACCAGTACATGCAAAATAAAAAGAATATAACTATTTACTCTTGACCAAGCTTCGATTTGAAATTATTCAACCAAAATCAATATTCACTTCGAACAGAAAATTCACTATTCACACAAGGCCATAAAGGAGATATTTATCAAGAGCTTCCCTGGAAAATTTGGCGGAGGCAGGTGAAGTAATCCACTCCTCTGATCGCTAACAAATGAAATGGTGTACAAACGATACTGCTTTGGAATACGTTGAGTAGACGCGAATGTCGTGAATTTAGGCAAGGTTGAAAGTAATGCTGAAGAGGAGTAGACAGGATCAAAGTCTGCAATCAGAGTCACTTGAACTTGCACTCACAATTTATTTTTTTTTTTTGAACTGTACAACCTCAGTCAGACTCCAGCTCACCAAATACTCACCCGGACTCATACACACGGCTTGACCCAAGATTGTGTGAATGGACTTATGATAGATTTTTGCCGACCTACGATTGCGGTTGATGCGAATTTGATGATGACAAGAATTTTAAGGTTGTGTAAGATGGACTACATTATATCAAATACGCCATGATTCAGTGTTATGCGAATGGTTTCCCCAGTCACCGAAATTGACAAATACGCGGCTGACCGCTACCCATGAACGGCACACAACAGGGCTTGTCTCCTGGAAGGCCCGTTCAACACTTGACTTCAAAAAGAGCAAATGCTGCAAAACTCGCTGGACTTTCCCTTACTATGCAGCCGAAGTGGCCGGAAAACCACGCCACGAGACCGACACGAGAAAATTGGGATGTATACCAATTTTTCCGCCCCACGATAGCAGGTTGCCTTTTTGCTACACGGCTTTGGCTACACAGGCTGCACTAGCTCTCAACAGCATGGAGCAGCATTTCTCTCTTGGAGCAGTTTGGAGCACTTGGAGCAACACTTCCATCACTGAGGTGTAAACAGTTTTCTTTCGGTGCTTTGGATGCATAACTAGAGCTCTACGAATTTCAATGCACAGGAACCGAGCAAAATGGAATAAAGCCTGCTCCAACGCGGTCATTTTGGTATCGAAAAGCTGTCGCATTTGGCTTCTCTTAATTGCTCAGTCAAGTAACACTGAGCTGGCCACTTTCACACAAAAAAAAGAAAAAAAAGTAGTAAATCACCATTGGCCACTTCTGATCACGTCGTAAAATGGCATAGTCTGATTGGCTTAGGGCGCTGTATTTGAAAACCTGGCTCGTTGAGGCACCATTTTGGCTAAGGGTACGATCCTACGACGAACGCATTCTGAGGAAAGAAAGTTCCACTCTGTATATCATATAGGCCAAAATGAAAAACAACGGGCTGATGGCACGACATCGCGGGTTTCTACAGGCGATCAGCAAGCGAGCGTCCTTGCTTCAGCACCTGATAATGACGATGGAGGTGATTGCGGTCCGCTCCACAAAGGCTTGGTATCCCACCACTCTGTAACCGATGGGCAAGCAACTCACGGTGCTGGGGCATCCGACATCGTCGGCGCAGGTCAAAGCAGTCTTGCGAGATAAGGCATGCTGTTGTCTGGCTTACAAGCGACAAGCAAGTGACCTGCGAAGATGCAACGGACTGCGATCTTCCCGAGAACGACTGCATTCTTCGTGCCTACTCTAGCCTTGTGTGTGTTGACGCTGAAGCTGTCATGAGCTGCGACATAGTCCAAGTGAGTGCTCGTGAGCAGGTCATGCCTGAACGACTTGAGTGAACACAAGCGACAGCGTCAAAGACTGCGGTTTTCCCCGATGCGATTGACGAGTCGTCGGTCTCCGCTGCGGACACTGCAGCTTCGTATTTGACGGTCTATTTGGAGATCCTGAATGGGCTGCTTCGCCCATTCCCTACGGTTCAAAGTACGCAAAGTATGTATATGGTGCAAAGTGATGCAAAGTATGTGGCGGGTGTGTGAAACTAGTCACGGGTGACCGCGACTACGGCCTCACCGATAGTGAAGAGCGACTGGTGGCGAAGTGTTGACGGCATAGAACTTGCGCAGAGTCTATAGTGTTATTACAGGGCCTTCCAAATAAATATTCAGATGCCTTAATTTTATTATAACTTAATAAAGATTATTGTAAAATATTCATTTTTGCCTTATTGAACTTGTATATCATCCTCGATCTCTGTAGTGCTGAAGAGATTACCATAATTAGGTCTAACCTGTCCTGAAATGTTCTTTCTCGATTTCTCAAAACTGCATTTTTGATCATGGTGTACCGTATATACTCGTGTAAGGGCCGCACTTTTTTTTCGAAAATTTTGCTAGGTGCGGCCCTTACACGAATCAGGCCGATTTAGTACAGGCAGTACAGGCCAAAGGTCTGTACTGTTTATGCAACAGTAGCAGAGTGCAAGAGTCACAAATGACATGCCAGAAATGTTTTTATTCGGATTCCATTTCGCTGTCCTCGTTCTCGGAGGAGCTCGCCTCGGCGTCCGCGTCTTCCCAGAGACGGTCATCTTCGGTGCCGTTCATGGAGTTCGAAATTCCCGTTACCTTGAAGCTTTTAGCAACTACTTCTACTGACATGGCACGCCACGCATTCAAAATCCATTCACACACCTGTTGGAGCGACGCCCGCTTCAGCCGTCCTGTAGGGGTCTTCTCGTGGACGCCTCCAGCCATCCATTCAGAGTAACATCGGCGAAATTCCACTTTGAATGGTCTGTTGACGCATACGTCGAGCGGCTGCAGCACACTCGTCAGGCCACCGGGAATGACGGCCAAGTCCGTACGAGTTGCGGCAACTCGGTTCTTGACGCGGTCGGTCAAGTGGCCCCTAAAGCTGTCCAAAACAAGGAGGGCTTTCCGTTGTAACAGCCCTCCAGGTCTGTTTGCCCAGACGGTCTTAATCCAGTCAACGACCAGTTCCTCGGACATCCAGCCCTTCTCTTGCGCACGTACGACGATTCCCTGAGGGAACTTCTCTTTTGGGAGAGTCTTCCTTTTAAATACGACGTACGGCGGAAGCCTCCTGCCGTCTGCCGTGATGCACAACATCACAGTGCACCTTTGGCGTTCTGCACCAGTCGTGCGCACAGACACACTTTTCGCACCTTTTAAATCCACTGTGGTGCTTTCCGGTGCATCGAACCACACAGGTGTCTGGTCCGCATTCCCAATTTGGGACAGGTCGTATTCATGCTCCCTCCTGAGAGCATTCACGAAGCGATGAAACTTAATGACGTGGTCTTCGTACTCGCGCGGCAGTTTTTGGCAAATCGTCGTTCGGCGCCGAATAGAAAGCTGGTTACGGTTCATAAACCGCGTAGCCCAGCCCCGACTTGCCTTGAATTGTGCCGGGGGTATTTCCATGTGGCGAGCGATGCTGAGGGCTTTGACGCGTATCATGTCAGTCGATACGGCGTAGCCGTCCCTTCGTGTGTCGACGACGTAGTTGACGAGCTCGCTTTCGAGTTGCGGGTACTTGCACTTTTTCCCGCGAAACGCCTTTCGGCTCCTGTTAGTAGCGGCGAGGGCATCTTTCTGATTCATCCAGTAACGCACGCGCTTCTCATCGACGTCGTACTTTCGTCCAGCTTCCCGCTTCCCGTGCTCCTCGGCATAGTCAATCACTTGCAGCTTAAATGCTGCAGTGAATGATCTCAGATGCCGGCCCATCGTCCGTCACGTGCGCTGGCTTCTGCAGGGTTCACTACAACCAACAAAGTGACACCGACGACACCGATCTGAAGTCGCGCTGCCAACGTATCGACACGATGCTAGGAACGATGCCAACAAAGAGGCCGCACAAGGCAAATATGGCGGCGCGCTGTCAACAGCGTGGTCGGCGCGTCGGCGGAAGTAGAATAAAAGCGGAAAAGCGTGCAGCGCCATCTGGCTGTAAATGAACTAACTACACTTTTCTGGCGGGACATTTTGAACTTTTGTTTTTTTTTTTTCGAAATATCCGCTTTCAAAGTTGGGGTGCGGCCCTTACACGAGGGCGGCCCTTACACGAGTATATACGGTAGTTTTGGAGTGACGATATCTCTCGTGGAACTTAACCTATTACAGTGATTCTTGTTTTTTAAGAACAGGGATAAATGGCGAGTGCAGTAGGCAAAGAATTTGAACGAAGAACATGAGAGATGTTTTCAAAAAGTAATTAATTTCTTCAAGGTGTTACTAAAGCATTTTGGTTACAAAAGTATGACATGCTGTAACTTTGGCTAAAATCAGTCTAGAGCATTCATTTTTGTAGCACTGCAAGCTCCTACAATACAACATCATTTTCACATGACACTGTCATTTATTACTACCACCTTTCAAGAAAAAAACGCCTCCAAATTAGTCAATTCAAAAAACAATTTCTCAATATTTTGAAAAGTACTTGCTCCACAGAGAAAGTAATATTTGAAATCAGCAGGTCAAAATACATGAACGATAGTTGTTTGAACAAAATTTGCCAATAAAAAAAAAAGTGGGGTTTCCCCCCTTAAAGGGCCAGTAAACAACTACAAGGTCCAAATATTGTGGTAAAGGGAAATATGTGCACTTTTGCTTCATGAACATGCTGCCGCAAGAATTTCGCAAACACCTGCTATATTAAGGAAGTTGCAGGGGCTAAAACTTAGTGTTCAAATTTTCCCTGGCCCCGCCACCCTTCTTCAGAGGAAGTGGAAGGCGTGGCCAGTCGTCGCGACTCCGCCCACTTCGGCAATGTGACAAGATGTCAGCGATTGAAGTCATCGGTGAACTTGATTATTCGCAACGCACTACCGCTTGCTGCGATGACTGGTTGTTTACTGTTTACCCGGTGCCGTTGCTTCTCCGCAGCCCAGTCACTCGATTTAGAACAGACGACGATTTGCAACAAAACTGCGTTCCAAAACCTGGACATGAAGTTGGCCCGATTTTACTGAAGTTCGAGTTTTTTGGGAGCAGACTGTCACGCCGTCTGGGAGCAGTAACACAAAACACAAATAATGCACTCACTAGTGGCTGCGGTGATCAACAGGTGGCGCGACAATATGCTCACTTCCAAAAACTGGATCAGTAAAGTGTCCCGATTTCAATGCATGGAGCCTGCAGGGATTTCGCAACTCTTATGATTGAATAGCTCCATCATAGCTGTGGGTGGGAACAGGAACTGTTGTTGACTTCACTACTGTTGCTTGAGACCTAAACCAGACCAATCGACGAGCTGCGTCACATCGCCGTTCGCAGAGTTCTCACTGCGCATGCAAGGAGCATTGGTCAGGCGTAGGAAAGGAGCGCAAAAATTGTTTTTCGAAATGGAGGCTTTGTGTGGTGCAAAGCTCTGCAATATTAAGAAAACGCGATCACTGTGGTCTACTCTACGAATTACCAAGGTTATGTGGAGGGTGTAAAAAAAAAAAAAAAGTCGCAGCCTGTTGACTGGCCCTTCAAAGGAAGAAGGAAACAATACAAGGTGAGGGTTGTGTTTTCCGCACCTCTAAAGCTTAGTAACATTTCTTTCGCAGAGCGCGAAAGGTCGCAGCGGTCAGCAGTGGGCAGAGAAAAGTACTATTAGAGGCATGCCAATTGTTTTTTCAATTGTTGTGCAAGAGTTGCGCTAACAGAACTCCTCTTGTGTTCACATATATACATTGGTCAGACTGGTTGATGTATCAACACGCGCCTCAGATAGCATCAAAATATATTGAATGAAGCCATCTCATCACACCTCCCGTTTTCAGTTATGCAAATGCAATTTCATCTTTGAAGGCCTGGTAGTTTTGCTCAGTTTCCCTAACTAGCAGCGCGAGAAATCTCGGAGACTTATCATAAAGGACCTTGTTTAAGTCAATTAACCTTCACTATCCAACACAAGAAACTTGACTTTATTATTCACCTGTAAACACGCGCTTCAATTGTTAGTTCTTTTGTACCTCTTTGTGACATGCTCGATAGACGCACCGTTTTTTAATATATATTTGTTAACACGTGCGATAATCTTCCAGTCGCGAGCGAGCGTTTCCGGTGTGCATATTTCTTTCCTAGTCCTACTTTTTTGTTTTTGCCCTGCATATAGGCTTTATTGCAACCTGCAGTTACAGTGCCAAGGGGAAGTTAGCAGATGCATATGCTGCGAGCGACCCACACTGGTCTAATCAATGTATCTTATTTTATGAAATTGCGCTTACTTCTAAAGCTTTCCGTAAATATTCAAGGACCATACAATTTACTCTTATACAGCATCAAAGGACATTGATTCCTAATGCATCCATGAATTTGTGAACAGTGCTTGCACCTTTTAGGCAACCAAGTTGTAGTGTTCTTTTATTTATGCTAAAGGTGGACCGACGCTAAAGTATACTAATAACCGATGCGTTTGAGCTGCTCAAGCTGGTGGAATAGGCCATCACACTCGAACATTGAAGTTCATGAGTGAATCACACAGTATTATATCACCTCTTGTCAAATCACTTTATATGAGAAGCGCTGGCACGGTGTGTACGGAAAGTTGAAGCGGGAGGCCCGCGCGCTCGTCGCGGCAGCTGCTGCGGTGTACCAACTTTTCAAGCGTTTGCGTGCCCCTTCGAGGTGCTAGTACGCTTGAAAAATGTTTACTAGTTCTTGTTTATCTTCACAATGAGCTTTCCACTACAATGAAAATTTGCACTACAACGAAAACTCCTCTGTTCCCCATCAGCAGCTCATAGGAGTTCTTGCCACAACGAACACTTTATTCTCTGCCGTCCCCCGCTTCAACAAAATTCGACGATGCCATTCCAGGCTAAGATATTTAATTCTTGCAGTAAGCAATATCTAATCTATAACATTTTGATGCACTTTCAGAAACTGAAAATACGTCGATGAAGTCTAAAACAAGCGTTGGCATCACCAGAAACCGCCACTGTTTACCAAGCATGGGTGCCACCATTTCTCAATAGCGATGGCAATGAGACTGCCCTGCTTTTGCCACAGGCTTGCTTTTGAGCTGCAGACTAACCAAAACTAAAGCTCAGTCGCTCAGTTCATGGTTTCCTTCACGCAGCTGCTAGATCCAACCGCTGAACGATGCCTTTTCCAATGCCTATGCTTATCATTCTGTTTGCGCTTGGGCCGTGTGGTAACATGTCAGAGCGGCTGTTCGTCTGCATTATCAACCAGCGGCGAGTGATGGACGATAACAATAGCACAAAATAAGGCAAAAGTCACCGCTTCCCGATACCGCCGCCTCCATCTCAGTGTTGTCGGATACACTTTGATGGCTGACAGCTGCTGGTGTCAACGTGTTAATGCAACTGTTAGGCTATTGTTTCAGCACGCTTTTCACCATGCCGTGGCAATGCATGGGTGAGAATTGCGTTGTGACACTCCTGGGGGAAGAGTGTCACAACGCAAAGCCGACACTTAGAATTTAGGGAATAAAAGTACCTTAGTTTGGGTAGCTCAGATAATGGACTGCACCTACTCCGCTTTACAGGTGAAAGAACTAGAAACTGCTCCTGGGTGCTCACTGCTCTCGTTCTACCACAGTGGTTTAACTCCTGTGTGACCACTGAAACACACTGGCTTCGAAGAGAGCACTTTCAGTGTGCTTTCGTGTGGTCCTCCTTTGCCAATAGAAAAATATTCTAAAATATTTGATCCAATTTCAAGGGTGGAACAGGGTAAATGGGTATGGGAACAGTCCTAACAGCACACTAAAGTGCTTTTTATACCACGGTTGGAGCAGCCAGAAAGAAGGTTTGGAGCGGTAAGAAAATTCAGAGCATATGTAGCCCCGTTCAAAGCACTCGTGAAGATATATTTGTTCAACGCTGCACTTTTTAAAAACTCAGCTAAATTGTGCGACAGCCTCATTAGTGTGAGAAATTATATGGACGCTTCCGGCGGGCTTCTGCCATTGCAGTCATGTTTCGTATAAATTAAATGTTGACAATATACCTCTGCCACGGCCGCTGGATAGAAAACAAGGTGCGGCGAGCTGCGTCGCGTCGCCGTCAATAGGCGAGCGCGTCTGGGAAGAGTTGACAGTTTCGGCCACTTTTTTGAGGAAGACGCTGATGCTCCCACCCGTCGAAACGGATGGCACTTAGCGTTTCAATGTGATTGCGTGACGATTTGTGCGTGTCCTTGCGCTTTTTCGTGCTTATTTTGTGTGCTATCATGTGTGGGGCAGTTTGCCTCGTGTTTCCTGTGATCGATTAAGATTCTTTGGTGCACACGTGCGTGGCCGACTTTTTTATTGGTGCGACGCCCAAAAGCTGTTGTGTGCCGCTGAGCAGCTCGGACGCAAAATAAAAAGACTACACTTAAGCACAATGTATTCCCCTGCGATCTACAGTTTCAAGAAGTGTGCCAGGATGCGTATTATTCGTAACAGAGCACTAATTTATCTCACAAACGAGCTCTGATGCAGATGCGCGCAGCCGCCTTCAGACCACAGTATTTAAATTGTGCGTGCTTTTCGATGGGCCGATACGGCAGCCCTTGGAATCTGCATAGCAATAGCCTCCCTATGAAAAATCTTAACCCTTTTCATTTCAAGTGAGTCAAACGAGCACTATTTATAGAAAGTATTGAGGCCTATACTCTACGACAGATTGGCCCTCCTAGGGCTAACTGTTCACATATGTGGTGTAACAGGTACTCCCAATAACGATTTAGAATCAAACCTGTGATGTGCAGCTGCAAAACGCATTGTTTACGGCCTACTGTGCCCTATAGAAATGCGTGTGAAAGCGCTTCTCCAGGGAAAAGTGATGGCACCCAAGCAGGTGCGAGATGAGCTAGGCCCATCCCACGCCTTCGGCGGCATACAGCAGGATGCATCTTGTTTTTTATCCAGTGGCCATGCCCCTGTGCACCTTATGTTTTATCCGCCAATAAAAGTTTGCGAGCAAGGGCGACAAAGTAGAGATCAAACGATCCGGCCCCTCTTCGGCATTCGGACAACGCGCGCGATCTCCGATATCCCCGCCCAGGAGGCCCGTAATTGAAGCAGAAAGGAAGCGCTCCGCTCGTCTAGAAAGAGCATGAAAAAGATAAATATCTGGGGTTTAACATCTCAAAACTACCATATGATCATGAGAGACGCCGTAATGGAAGTCTCCGGAAATTTCTACAACCTGGGGTTAACGTGCCCCCAAGCCTGAGCACACGGGCCTACAGCATTTTCGCCTCCCTCGAAAATGCAGCAAAGATTCGATCTCGCGACCTGCGGGACAGCAGCTGAGTACCTTAGCCACTAGACCACCACGGCGGGGCAGAGCATGAAAAAGAAAAAAAAAAACAATGAAGGGGGGGAAGGGGTCACTCGAGCGACAACTATGAACTTTGCTTTTAAGGCTATGGTAGCGTGCAGCGCCACGGGAACTGTACTGGCGTGCAACACTGTCTCAGCAGTCATGAGCGGGTGGCTCGCATACAAGGCTGCATCATGCACTCTCACTGCAAAGAGACGGTGCGGAAAGTGTTGCTCTCCTCGAAGTGGCTGTGGGAAAACCACGCTTCGGCGTCTAAAAGCGCCAAACAAGAAAGCCAAGCATTCACGTCAACGAGCATGCTCCATTTCACTCAAGGTTCTCATCTTCTTCATTGTTCTTGAACTGCTTCCATGTGCGTGCTATTCCCGCGGAAGGTTCAAACAATTTACAACAATGGCCATATTTTCATACACTAGCATTTTGTACACTTGTGTGAGATTGAAACCAAAAGAATCAGCTGCCAGCCTCACTTCGTATAACATTACAGTTTGCTACTTTTGCTATTATCGCATTCATTGCTTCCCGCTTACAATGCAACTGTGACCTTTATTTTTAGTTATGTACAGCCACCCATGTATTTTTTTTTCCCTGAACATATGAGCGTCAGCCGCTGAGTCAATAACGCGAAGCACAGCTACCAAATGATGTTTGCAGCGATTACATGCACATAGTGATCGCGACTACGCCCTAAGGATCATAGTTCTTCATTCCAGCGTTCAGTTTTTACGAAACCCGAACTATAACTGTTTTGATAAAACCAAGAAATACAATGTTTCAGCCATAGTTCCGGGCACGGCAACTTGATCGATTTCGCACTTTGCGGCTGAATTCTGATGCTGAGGTGCAGTATGGCGCTGATAGAGTTTGGCGCAGCAAGGGTGGTTCGGAGCAGGATGGTGCAGGTAAGCAAGATTGGCACACAATGGCACAAATGACGCAGCTGTTCCACCCCTGAATGTGCACTCACACGTGAATATACGAATAAAGCACCGCATCTCACATGAACAGCTACTGAAGACTAAAGATGAGCTAATAAAATGTTTAAATCTTATGCTCTAGTCACAGCAACAACTGAAATGAAAACCACAAGGAAAATATAGAGATAAGCAATGCAATCACCGCACCATTGCTAGGAGATAGCGTGGAAAGTTTTTTATTGTGATAGCAATTATATGAACACTTGTGATGGGCTTTTACCGTGACCTTCATATTCTGTGCTAAGTCCAACTTGATAACATTCATCGCTCATTACATGTTATACCCACCGGTAGAAGCGGGTGAGCGGGGTCGATGAGCATTGCTAAAGCAGAGATCAAATGAGCTGGCCTATCGATCGCTGTGAGGAAGCATTCCATAACATCCCTCTGCATGTTATACCTGCCATCGAATGCTCAAGTAGAGAGGAAACGCGCCGCCTGTCCTGAAGGAGAATGAGAAGACACGGGCGAGGGGCTGCTCAAGCAGCAGTAGTGAACTTGGATTCTAAGAGCACAGTCACGATAGCTGGCACATGAGCAATCTCGACAGGTATAAGTGCACAGCTAATATACCCTTCTACATATTGCACCCTCCACAAAATGACGGCGAAAAGAGCACTTCTACCTGTAGTCTCTCACACCAGCGTTATGTAGAGTTATGCAATATCGGATTCCAAAGAGTTAGCTCCCATCCTTACTATATATAACATTACAATTTGTTGCTGTTCATGGCTTTGCCCATGCATTGAAACACAACTTTTCATTGTCTGACGGTCACTATCAGATTGTATGTTGTGCTCGGCAACGGTGCAGTTTTCATGGTCCGATGGTCACAATCAGAGTGCATGCTGTGCTCGACAACGGTAACAGCTCCACGGTTAAAAAAATAGTTACATAATGAGGTATGAACACAGAGGCCACCTCACCTTAACAAGATTCACATAATTGTTCATTTTACTCAAGATTCATACATGGTGTTAAACTCCCGCACGGTGCTAACTAGTAACATGCAGGAATTAAACAACACGGAATAAGGATGCGACTGTGTCTTTTGTATATCCAATGCGTGTTGCTTGGTCAATGGTAAGACTGATGAATTTCACGTTGTAGACGGGAATGGCCGTTTGAGCGCTGGTGGTCAGATTGGTCACATACTTCCTAGCAGCTCGTGCTCGAGCTTTATTACAGAGCTAATTTATTCTGCGGTTGAAGATCGAAGGACTGCCATGCTACTCCCACTTTTACTGTGCTTCATCTGAACACACTTCATTTTTACCATGTCAACAAAACGAAAAACTTGTCTACAAATGGATATGCCCACGCCTCATGTAAAGCCCCTCTGTGGGCCTATGAGATATTCAAGTAAAATAGTAGAGACATAGCCAACAAATTTATGGCACTAAAAGTTACAAAAGTGTGAATCCACAGTATTTTGTTACAGCGGCATAGAACCCCTTTACAATGAAACTGATGGGGCGCAAAAAAAAACTTCATTGAAGCGAAAATTTCATTGTAGTGAAATAAAGAAATATATAGCCGACCTGGGCTAGCAAAACAAAGTAACTTTTACAGTAATACCTCAACTCGAACTCGCATATTTTGAAAAATTGGCTAAGCCGAAATTTTTCGTGGCACCGAACCTTCTTCGTTACGTCTCATGTATTTTTTCCCCTTTATCTCTAAGCATTTCTGCATCGGATTGCGGATATCTCAAAATCTTGAGTGGGAGTAGAACCGAAACTCTGCCACCGGGCCATTACACAAGATTTGCGTGATGCTGCTACGCCTAAAATCCGTCAAATTTTCACTTTTTATTTCTTACCTGGCCGCGCCTGCCACTAAGATATTTTCCGCGAACGTAAGTTTGAGCCTAGCGGCATATCAACTTTGTCGAACAACCCTGTGGCACATCATGCGACTCCCACGCAGCAGGCCTCGCTCTTTGCTTCACGCTTGGCGTAGTGGCATAATTTTTCTCGTCCGTTGGGCTGTGCTCGTTTTTCTAAGGTGTGATTTCCATTCAGTCTATTCTGGGCAACGCACGAGGTACGGATTTAACGCTGACTTTGACGAGTGGCGACTTAGTGCGAGTGTGGCAAGCACGGCGTCCCAAAACCAGTGCAAGTCGCTAATGCTAGAAATGAAGGCTGCCTTAAGGGGAAATGCTACTCGAAGACATTTTTTTTTAAATAGTCACCCTAGAGCAATGAAACTTGAGCTGTTTATGGAACTTTTTATGCTGATTTCAAATATATAATTAGTTTTCTTGTAAGTTACACACTTTTAGCTCTGCAACATGACAAAGTGAAAACCTTAACCCTTTTGCCCTTCTCTTTTCATCCCTAAACTTCTGTAATTTTTTACTATTCATAGCTCATAATGCTTCAAATAAAGTGTAGAGTGCAAATAACTAATTAGGAAGCACATACAATATATGTAATACACGTGAAAATAGTAGACGTAAAAAGTCCATATTTTACCTACCCTAGTAAAGGTATACATAATATTTTTAATATACAATAAAATATTAAAATTTAATAGATAATTGTATTTGTCATTTTTTGGAAAAAATTTGGGCGAAATTTCATGCAGATCCGAGCACTAGAAGTGCCTGAAAAAGGAGGAGCACATAGGAAAAATGGCAAAATTTGTGTTTTGAGAAAAACGAATTTTAAAGTTGAAATTGAGTTTTTATTTATGAAGGATAACATTAAATCAGATGAAATTTGCACACCAAAAAGAACAATCCTTCTTATAGTGGCCACTGCGACTAAAATACGCCAGCACCATGAGTCAGTCCTCCTCGGCTTTTTCAAGCAAACTCCTCACAGACATTTCGCTCACAGACAGGACCATGAAACACTTGCCAAACTTCCTCTCCATCTGGCAGAGCCTTGTGCCAACTGCAAGCTAGCAAAAAGTTCCGACAGGACAGGGAAATCCAAACTAAGTCCAGTGTCATGCCATTTTTAGCCATGCTTGTGCCACATACAGTCGTACATGATGGCAATGTCGTTCCTGCTAAGTTCTCTCGCTGCGAGCTCTTTCGACCTCTCAAGATTGGCACTGACGTCATCCATTGCCACATCAAGAACTTTCCGGCTGACGGGTGTGAATGACTTTTGATGCATTAACTTTTGCAAGCCAACAACTGCCGCGAATCGGACCAGCTGCTCGTAGCCTATTCCTACAGAGCACACCGCACATGGGCTTTCACTTGCAAGCAATGTTTTTTTTTTTTCATTCATAACGGAGATAATTACACGAGAAAAGCATTGTTCAGCAGTGCTGCTCGACAAGACATGGACCTTGCAAATAGGTTTCACAGCACATACAGGCGGGCAGCGGCCCATGGCGGTCCCCGATTCGTACCATGTGATAAGCCAGTCGCAGCACTCGAAAAACATGCAGAAGAGTGCTTTTTTTTATTATTTCTTGCACTGCATCAGTGAGAAACTGTTGGTATTTGAAGAGTGAGTCGACTCATGCGATGAACAATGGCGAGCGGCGGCGCATTATCTGCGGCAAGGTGCTCGAAGACTGCACACTTTCGACCTTTATTAGGCACCATGTGTTCTTTAGATACAATTTTAAAGCATTTCCAGTTAGGTCTCGACCTGTATTATTTTTTCGTAACAGTAGAGGTACTAATCTTATTAAAACAGGCAATAAAAAAATCAGTAATTTGAAAAAAAAACTCGCGTTTTTTTACCCGCATCTCCCCATAATTGTGGAAGTGGAGAAAGGACGCCGACTGAAATCGACCATTGTGCAGGAGTTCGGCATCCTTTTGTCTGCGCTTTCGACGGTGCTGAACTGTGCTGAACGTGCTCAATGGATGTCAGCAGAGCTTCTCCAGCCAGCGGAAGCGGGTGTGCCGGTGACCGGAGAAATGATGGATGCTGAAATCGTTCAAACGGCCACTAACGTAGGGGGCAGCGGAGACGACTCCGATGACGAACCACCTTGAGAGGTGCCGACATCTGCAGAAACAAGAAATTTGCTGCCTTTCCTTCGAAATAAGGTGGAGTGCAGCGGCGGAGAAGATTGTCTGATGCGATGCATGAAGCAGCTGGAGGAGACCTTCCTTGGCCCAAGCACGACCGCAAAGCAGAGGAGAATTGGGGAGTTTTTCTCCGCTAAATAAAATGGCAGTGCAGCAAAATCCAGCTGATCAGTGTTTTTTTTTTTCATTGAACTTTCACGAGAAGAAACATTAAAAACTTCGGCTGAAGAGCCTGTAAGTAGTACAGTCAACTGCCAATTTTTCGGACATGCCTGATAATTCGGACATCTTCGCGGCACCGCCACGAGACCCATAGAATCAATGTATAAGGAAGTCTGAAATTTTGGACGATCGAACCCCGTAAAGTCCAATTTTCCAAACTTTTTGACACGCCGGAAGGTCGGAAACCACCACTGACCTCCACTGGAAACCACCACAACTGCGTCACACGCGATTACGATCGCATAACTGAGCGTGCCGGTCTACTGTGGCGGCATCCGTTGCTTGGACTCGTCGATCGTTAGCGGAGAAACACACACGGCCTCCGAGATTCCTAACACTGGCCGTGTTTGTCCTGCAAGAGTGCTTCACTGACAATCGAAACTATCCACCCGGAAATTTTTTGGCACCAATAAAGTTCCTTTTCGCTTAAGCGCTTGTGCTCGTGCCTACCATTCTGGCTTCCCGCGCAGCGCTTTCGCAAAGCGCTTCACCACTTCGAACTAGAACTGTCTGACACCGATTTGGTGTGGCCCCGCTATCTTGAATGTTTAGCAGCGCCACTCTCGGAGTATCCGAGATACCGTCGCCTGTCGTCGCGTCGTTTTGTTTACGCAGCCCACATGGTGTTTGGCTATCCTAGTGCGTGGTTGTGCGATCGTGTGAAGTGTGCTCTGCAACGCTAAGCCTAGGTGCTTCGACGCTCGTCAGCAAACTCCTCTGTTCACATCCTGAGGATTTCACTTGCCTGCGATGGCCCTCAGTTTGCCTTCGTCGTCCTTGCTGATGGCATCGAAGCGCGGAAAACAGTACCGTCGGTTAACGATGGAGAAGAAAGCCACCATTATTAAGTTAGTGAAGAGTGGCCGATCGCAGGCTGACGTGAGCAAGGAGTTCGGCATTTCCAAGCAAACAGTTGCCGATTTCTCGAGGAACAAACACAAGATCTTGGAAGCGACCAAAAACCGTCTGGTGCCCAAAAGATGAATGCAAGCCAACGTGTTCATCCAAAGCTTGAGGACGCTCTCGTTGTGTGGCTTAATTCAATGATTGCCAAGCGGTTGCCAGCCTCGGGCTGCACCTTGAACAAGCAGCAGAAACTCTCGCGCTTCGAATGGACATCACGGATTTTAAGTTCAGTGATGGAAGCATCGGAATGACCTCAAGTTTAAGATGTGTGGCGAAAGCGGCGCCGTCGACAATGCAGTTATTGCGCAGTATCGCATTGAAAAACTCCAGTCTTTGTTGCAGCAGTTCTCTGCTTACAACATTTTAAACTGCGACGAAACTGGCTTGTTTTACAAGCTGCTGCCGGAAATAACACTCGCTTTTGCTGGTGATGCATGCCATGGTGGCAAGCATAGCAAAGAACGGCTGACCAATCTTGTCCGCAGCAACATGTTCTTGTCCGCAGCAACAGCCAGTGCTAAAAGAAGCCAACAAAAAGGCATGGGTAACGCAGCAGTTGTTCGAGAGTTACGTCCGCAGGTTGGACAGGAAGTTTGAACAACAGAACAGACGTGTTCTGCTCTTCGTTGACAACTGCGCTGCTCATGGTCACATCAATAACTTGAAGGCTATCCAGCTGGAGGTCATGCCGGCCAACACGACTGCTATCCTCCAACCAATAAGCCAAGGCGTTATCCATAACCTGAAACTTTTGTACCGTTCACATATACTCAACCGCATAATGCTGTGCTCGGAAAACGGGAAAGGCTACACATTGACCTTCGGTCTGCTGTCGGAATGCTTGCGGACGCATGGAAGGCAGTAACGCAAGACACGCTTCGCAACTGCTTTCGTCACGCGGGCTTCGTACTCGACACAGAGGCAGCAGACTTGCCTGAAGAAAGTGACAGCGTGACTGACTTGTGCCCTCTCATGGACGATATTAACGACCTCCACTCTGCTGGTGCTTCCATGCCCGCGGAAATAACTTTTGAGCGGTTTGACGACGCTGACAACGAGCTCGACTTCTGTGCAGAGCTAACCAACGAAGAAATAGTCAGGTTATGGCAGATTCAGACGACTCCGATGTCGAAAAAGAGGAACCAATGCCTGCGCCACCTACGACCGCCGAATTGGTGACGATGTCATCGGTGTGCAGTGATGACATGACCCTTGCTCGGATCGAGGAGACTGTGATCACATGCAAGCGAAACACCATTCAAACAAGGATCAACAAGTTTTTCAAGCCACTGCAGCTCTAACACTGGCTGCTCTGACGGCACCTGCTGTCTGCTGAATGCATTTTTTTTATTAACGGCTTTTTTCAGAGCCACCCCACTGATGCTTTGGCAGTTCCGAAGTCTGGTACTTCGACCTTGACTCTCTTGATCCGAGAAATATCAATGAAATGGTGCATTTTTGCTTGCATTGAGAAATATTAGCAAAATGGTGCGTTTTTTTGCTTGCATTGAAAATTATCAGTAAATTAATGCATTTTTTTTGCTTGCATTCATTTTTTCGGACTGCCCGAATTTTCGGACGGTTTTTCGCTCCCTAGAGGGTTCGAAATATCGGCAGTTGACTGTAGTGATTTTGCTAAAGAGCGCTGCACTTTTCCCAGCGATTTGCACAACTTTGCTTATCTCAAAATTTCCCTTGGTTTTTACAACTTTGAGTCAACGAGGTATTACTGTATTTCCAAAATTAGAAAAGGGTCGGCTGCTTCATTTTTTGTTTCCCCAGCAGCAGCATGCAGACGGGATTTTCACACATGCATAGCGGCACCATGTAGAAAAGGCGTGCTGAAACAACAATGGCCACAATGGCTTTTGTGAAGGAGCCCAACTGTTGCACCAACACGCTAACAGCAGCAGCTGTCTACCATCAAAAGGTATTGGACAACGCTGACTGAGACGCAGGTGTGGTATGTTGAGCGGTTACTATGCTTTATTCTATGCTATTCTTATCCACAAGTAAGAGCTAGCTTATGTTGATAACGTGGACGAACAGCCGCTCTTGATCAGTCGCCACATTGGCAAAGTGCAAAAATAACGAAAAGCACTGGTTGAGAAAAAGAATCGTTCTGTGATTGCACCCTGCAGCAGCGTGTAGGAATCTAAGCTTCAGCTCCGTAGTGTCTGTGGCCCAGAAAGAAGCCAGAGGCAAAAGCACGGCAGTTTCACTGCCATCGCTATCGAGCAATGGCGCCCTCCATGTTTAGGATATGGCGGCTGTATCTTGTGGAGCCAATGTGCATTTTAGACTTCGTAGACATAATTTTATGTTCTGGAATTACATTAAAATGTTCAATATTGTGCTTACCGTATATACTCGTGTAAGGGCCGCACTTTTTTTTCGAAAATTTTGCTAGGTGCGGCCCTTACACGAATCAGGCCGATTTAGTACAGGCAGTACAGGCCAAAGGTCTGTACTGTTTATGCAACAGTAGCAGAGTGCAAGAGTCACAAATGACATGCCAGAAATGTTTTTATTCGGATTCCATTTCGCTGTCCTCGTTCTCGGAGGAGCTCGCCTCGGCGTCCGCGTCTTCCCAGAGACGGTCATCTTCGGTGCCGTTCATGGAGTTCGAAATTCCCGTTACCTTGAAGCTTTTAGCAACTACTTCTACTGACATGGCACGCCACGCATTCAAAATCCATTCACACACCTGTTGGAGCGACGCCCGCTTCAGCCGTCCTGTAGGGGTCTTCTCGTGGACGCCTCCAGCCATCCATTCAGAGTAACATCGGCGAAATTCCACTTTGAATGGTCTGTTGACGCATACGTCGAGCGGCTGCAGCACACTCGTCAGGCCACCGGGAATGACGGCCAAGTCCGTACGAGTTGCGGCAACTCGGTTCTTGACGCGGTCGGTCAAGTGGCCCCTAAAGCTGTCCAAAACAAGGAGGGCTTTCCGTTGTAACAGCCCTCCAGGTCTGTTTGCCCAGACGGTCTTAATCCAGTCAACGACCAGTTCCTCGGACATCCAGCCCTTCTCTTGCGCACGTACGACGATTCCCTGAGGGAACTTCTCTTTTGGGAGAGTCTTCCTTTTAAATACGACGTACGGCGGAAGCCTCCTGCCGTCTGCCGTGATGCACAACATCACAGTGCACCTTTGGCGTTCTGCACCAGTCGTGCGCACAGACACACTTTTCGCACCTTTTAAATCCACTGTGGTGCTTTCCGGTGCATCGAACCACACAGGTGTCTGGTCCGCATTCCCAATTTGGGACAGGTCGTATTCATGCTCCCTCCTGAGAGCATTCACGAAGCGATGAAACTTAATGACGTGGTCTTCGTACTCGCGCGGCAGTTTTTGGCAAATCGTCGTTCGGCGCCGAATAGAAAGCTGGTTACGGTTCATAAACCGCGTAGCCCAGCCCCGACTTGCCTTGAATTGTGCCGGGGGTATTTCCATGTGGCGAGCGATGCTGAGGGCTTTGACGCGTATCATGTCAGTCGATACGGCGTAGCCGTCCCTTCGTGTGTCGACGACGTAGTTGACGAGCTCGCTTTCGAGTTGCGGGTACTTGCACTTTTTCCCGCGAAACGCCTTTCGGCTCCTGTTAGTAGCGGCGAGGGCATCTTTCTGATTCATCCAGTAACGCACGCGCTTCTCATCGACGTCGTACTTTCGTCCAGCTTCCCGCTTCCCGTGCTCCTCGGCATAGTCAATCACTTGCAGCTTAAATGCTGCAGTGAATGATCTCAGATGCCGGCCCATCGTCCGTCACGTGCGCTGGCTTCTGCAGGGTTCACTACAACCAACAAAGTGACACCGACGACACCGATCTGAAGTCGCGCTGCCAACGTATCGACACGATGCTAGGAACGATGCCAACAAAGAGGCCGCACAAGGCAAATATGGCGGCGCGCTGTCAACAGCGTGGTCGGCGCGTCGGCGGAAGTAGAATAAAAGCGGAAAAGCGTGCAGCGCCATCTGGCTGTAAATGAACTAACTACACTTTTCTGGCGGGACATTTTGAACTTTTGTTTTTTTTTTTTTCGAAATATCCGCTTTCAAAGTTGGGGTGCGGCCCTTACACGAGGGCGGCCCTTACACGAGTATATACGGTACTACACAGCATCAAATATCAGAGCCTGACTTGCATCGTAAAATTTCGTTAAGCGGGACAGCCGAAAAGAAGTGTTCATTGTGGCGAGAATATTTATGCATAGACTCCTACGGAATGTTGACGGGGAATCTAGAAATTTCCGTTGTAGTGAAATTTTTGATGAAACAGCGTTCATTCTTGTGGGGTTTGACTGTACAACACACAAGGGAAGCCTAACCAAGCAAATTTAACACACAGACTTCATACAGCCCTTCCAGCCCTCGCAACTGGAGGCCTCAGTTGCGAAGACCAAAAAGTCTTATTCGTATTTTATTCTTGCTTTTTTAAGAAATGAACTAACAAAATGCAGTTCAAACACATACAACAATTACAGAGGACTTAATGACGAGCTCCCTGCATAAGAATTACAATAAAAAAATGACCCGTAGAAGGAGTCTCTTCCTTTTCTCATGAACGGTCGCGGGCTACGTGGATAAGTCCTGCTTGCACTATATTCGCTACAATTGAATCCATTTATGTACGAGTGTGCTTGAGCAGCTAGAACAATGTGGAAACGATGTTGTGAAAGGGTAAGAATGTCACAAGGGTAAGAATGCAGAACTTATCTGTTCCATAAGCTTGACGCCCTCAGATCTACACCGTTGGCTAGAAAATGTTCTGGAAATGGCAAGCCAACAGTTCCTTTCAGTCCATTGGCTCCCTACACCTGCCAGAAATCTTCGTACTATACATCCACCCTAGACTAAAAAAAAAAAAAACACTAGCATACGAGCGCTGTTAGAAAAATATCCGGCCCTTTTTTTTTTCTTTTTCTTTTTGTGAGCACCTGATGAATTTGAAACAAGTGCGCTTGCATCAGCCAACCTCGAAGCTGTGAATTTTGTCCCTCGCTGGGATCCAGCGTTTGAGTGAGGTAGTGCGCAGTGCTCCCATCGGTTTTTCATTGCAAGGAAAAGGACAGAGCGACTGGAGCAGTGCTACTGCATCAAATTTTGCCAGAAACTGGGCCAGACTGCTTTCGGTGACGGCGCTGTGAGCCACACACACATTAAGGAGTGGTACAACTGGTTTAAAGACTGCCGCATATCTGGGGAGAGTGAGCCACGCTTTGGTCGGCCATCAATATGTCGAAATGATCAGGTCACTGTCGAAGTGAATGCTGTGGTGACGCCGCACAGTCGTGTGAGTAACTGAAATTGCACAAAAGGTGGGCATCAGCACTTTCTTTGCACATTCCATTACGACTGAAGATTTGGCCATGAAGAGAGACCCTGAAACCAAATCCCAGTTGTCACAGTGGAAGCATCAAGACCAAAGAAGGACTGCCAAGTACGCAGCAACGTCAAAGTGATGCTGAGTTCTTTCTTTGCCTCCAACGGTGTGGTACACCATGAGTACGCACCACAGGGTCAAACAATCACCCACTACAGGAATATCCTCAGTCACCTACGTGATGCTGTGCGGCGCAAGAGACCCGAGTTGTGGTCAACAGGAAACTTGCGCATCCGTCACGACAATGCTCCTGCACATTCTTCACACTTGGTTCAGAATTTCTTGGCAAAAAGTCAGACTCCTGTAGTTCAGTAGGCTCCTTAGTCTCCTGATATGGCCCCCTGCGATTTCTGGCTGTTTCCCAAACTCAAGAAGACTTTGAAAGGAGAGCGACTTAAGACAAGAGTGGACATTATGGCTGCAACAACAGCTAAGCTAAAATCCATTCTGAAAGAGGCTTTCTCTATATGTTTCCAACGATGGCAGCATCAGAGAAGTGTGTGGAGTCCTAAGGGAACTGCTTTGAGGAGGATTAGGCTTTCAATGCTCCAATTAAGCTAGGTTTTTTTTTTCTTTTCTTCGATCAAAGGTCGGATACTTTTCTAACAGACCTCCTACCTGCCAACCTGACAACACAGAAATTACTAAAACCTTCGAAAGGAGGATGGGGGGGGAGGGGGGCAAAATAATAATTTGATACATTTAACGACAAGCTTGATGTTTTTACAGCGAGTGATCGGATCAACAACCCAATCCCTTTGAACACCCCCCAGTCAAAAAAAAAACTGAACGGACACATGTCCGTTCAGAGTTTTTTTGAACTCTGAACACATGTGAACGGACCAATAAGGGATGCTGGCTGTGCAGAAAGCGTGCATCAAAGTTTCACCAACTGAGCACAAATGAATACTACAACTTGTGGGGATCTGAGGCGCACTGTTTTGTTCTTACTTCATGTGTGCGGACTTCTACAGACTACAAGATCCGGAAAGTTGCAGCAAAAAGTATAGGCGGTGCGCGCCACAGCGCGCTACGTACGCGAGGACACTACATGTCACGGCTGCTGGCAGTACCCCTGTCACCTCTCTCTTTTTATGTTGCTGTGGCTGTTGATTCAAGCCCATGAGTTTAAAATAAGCACCGACCACGATAGTTCACTTGAAAGCTGAACGTTTCATTACCGCACGGGAGCCTCGTTGCTGTCATTACACTTAATAATGAGTGCCGTCGTCTGAATTATCAGTCAAAATAAAGCCCGGAAGTCCAGTTCTTTCTCTTGATTTTTGTTAATTTAACCATATTTTGGTATATTTCGTGGCCAGTTGCTTCTGCATGTTCGGCCAGTGCGTTCATCGAAACCTTTCTTGCATCAACATCATACATGTGCCGCTTCAGTGTGCTAAAGATACTTCTCCCTCTCCAAGGTAACTTTCAACACAGTCTGCGCCACCCCGCGCTCTCCTTCCCGAGTGTCGGTCCCCGTGTGTACTCGACCACACGGGTTTCCATACGCCAGTGGTGTAGCCAGGGGGTGGCACACCAAGCCCGTGCTCCATCCCCCCCCCCCCCCCCCGAAACTATATGGTATATAGTGCACAAAATAACAGTCGAACATACTGCCCACCCCTGTTCCTCATCGTAAAACCTCTTTGTAGAAGCTGTTTAACTGAGCCAATCATTCATAATTTTCACCCATATGTGGCTCGATGGTGACAACTGTACAAAATTTTTGCAATAAATATTAAGATAATGCCGCAGAGAAACTTTTCCTCGAGTGAAATTTCACCTTTAGTTACAACTCTGAATGAGGCGAATGCGTGCGCGCGACTCACTCGTTTGCCCGGTATCACAACAGAAAAGTTGCGGTGGTAAGAATGCTGTGTTGCACTTCACAAAGCGGGGAATCCACTTGCGCTGTGCTTCGTAAGGCTATGTGTGCTAAACAAAAACGCCGATTTGGGCATCCTTGTCGTGTCAAGTGGGGCCCTTCTTTAGATACAAACCTATACAATGAATGGAGAAGTATGGTTACGCGACCTTTTTTCAGCAAAAATAAGACTGTCACAAGCATGCGTGAATACCCATTTGATACTTCAATTCGGCACAGAACGAGTCGTTACTTTTTACGAAAGCAGCACGCTCGGCCACCGTGGTTTTCATATATGTGGCCATAGCAGACGACGCTGGCAGTCAGGCATTATGAGAAGCGTAAAACTTTTTCGGGGCAGTTATTTAGCATTTCGAGCAGTGAGTAAAGAAGCTGCACCAGAATTTTTATGACTACCTTGAGGGAAGTACGACACGAATAAGAAATAAAAAAAGGAGAGGCGAAAGCGGCTGCGGGCTGCGCGCAAGAAGGCTGGCGGAGCAATCCAACCACGTACGTCACAGGGATGCGTCCGCATGGTGGCGCCACGGTATGCCCTCGCGCCCAATAGGAAAAGGGGGGGGGGGGGGACCTTCCACAGGATGCAGTGGGGGAATCACTGGTGTGAGAAAAGTGGTCCATGCACGTGAGAATTTGTTATTTAAACTTTCCAAGAAAACCAACAAACAAATTTAAGCAAGTTGTAAATTCTGCCACAAACCATGTAATTTGAATCTCAAGTCCTGCACACACCTTGCATTTGCTAGGCTCAACTGTGTCATTTGGTGCCTTTGAAGCAACTGGTGGCAGCATGGGAGCATTTGAACAGCCTGGTTCCTGCACAAAGAAGGCAACGCGCTGCTGACTGATAAAAACACAACATATTGACATGGAGCAAGATACCATTAAATTTAATGCCAAGTTACTAACACTTTATGAAATCGCATCCTAATTAGAAGTGTCAATCCTATAATGAGAAACAAAAACAGAATGGCTGCACTACCTGTGACTTGGTTTGAGACTCGAACTTGTCCAGAGCTGCGTTTTCTGCTTTGAAGTTTTTGTTTTCAAATATGACAGTGCCCATAGGCTTGCTGGAGTCCACGCCCACAGCCTAAAAGCAAAACAAAGATGCACTTGTCTCCCAATGTACTTTAAAAACTTAAAAAAAAAACAAATGGCACTAGGCAGCTCTGCAAAAACTTGGCAATTTACTTACGAACTGTTCACAAGGAAGAGCTAGGGGATTCTGGCAAAAACGAAGAAACTATCGTTAGCTAAATACATATAAACACAACATATAATGCCAAACAGAAGTACTGCAAAATCGTTAGCTCTTTCTAGTGCAAACAAGATTGGCCAGTATGAACTCTCAGTGGCACTACAGTCACAGTGGAAAAAAAACTTGCTATAGATGAAGCGAGGGAGGGTATACAGTCGATCCCGGATATATCGAACTCGAAGGGGATCCCAAAATAGTTCGATATATCGAGAATTCTAAAAACAAAATATGCATATTTGTCACTAGTCCCGTTAATTCGGGAGGCGATCACCGGGCTAATTCCAAGGGCCGAAGTATGGGCCCCCCGAACCGCACCACGAAAGCGTGGACAATTTAGAAGTGGTCCTTTTTGGCGCGCCTGCGGACGCCGGCTGTGGCCCAAAGAACAAGTCAGAGCCGAGAGTTGATAAACAAGCAAAATTATATTCTCAATAATGGCAGATCGAAAACAAAACACAAGTATGCACACTCCACAATAGTTGAGTCCAATATGTCGCCAATCAAACAACGTACTACACAGTACAATCAGCCACACTTGAAACAACGGACACAAACAACAATGCGCACTACAATGCAGTCGCATGCATTGAACAACGAAGACACTTAAAGACTAAAGAGATAGAAAACCTATCCAGTCCAAAGTTCTTGGAACGAAAGTCTGGATGATACTCTTCCGAGAATCACTCACTCAAAGTCCAGCGTTGTTGTCGTTCCGCTGCCCCCGAAGTTTCTCTTCCGGGAAACCTCGCCGAAGTTTCTCTTCCAGGAAACCTCGCGTCTTCAATTAGCCACTCTCCAAGCTTCAAACGTCTTCGCCGGAAACACGTCGGCTTCACACACGCAGCTGTTGCCACGCGTCTTCGCTCAATAGCGGTAAACACACACACTCTTGCCTGTAGCTCGAGTCGTCACCCCTCAGGTGGAAATCATCTTCTCCTGCTTTGTCTCTACGGACAAAACCTTCGCCGAGTACACGGCAGTATACCCTACGCGCTCTGGCGCTAACTTCCGTCTTCTCCTGATCTCTCGTCTCGGCTGCTCGATTAAATACCTTCCGCGCGAGATTCCAGAAAGTTCTCATCATTTCGTCGGCGCGATGCGCAGCGAAGGCTGGGGGAAAGGCCGAGACTATACGAGGGCCGTCCGCGACGGATGACTCAACCCGGCATAACACGCCCCTTTCCATCTAGAAATTTCGAGTGCTTGCTCGGCCGCCGATGTGGGGTGAGGAGGTTCGTCGGCGAAGCCACGCTTCCGAGGGGAGAAGCGCGCGCCCGGGGAGCCTTGGATTTTTGTTTTCTTTTTTTTTATCGTCGACCTCGCAGCGTCACTCCGGCGTTTCGCCACGAGAATTTAGCAGCGCGCCCTTTTTGAGCGCTCGTTCTGTGACAATATTTAAGACGTAAATTGAAGAATTTGAGGCCTCAGAAATCATTCCAAGAGCTAAAATAACAATTCGCTCAAAAACAAGGTGCGAGCTTGCAGGTTACTCCACTTTATTCTGTAAACTTGTCTTGATTCTTGCACGCCGTCAAGTTCTAGACATCCTTAATATTGCTACAATATCAATGAAGCTCTTCAAATAAGCAAACCGAGTTCCCTCGGCCACAACGTTGATTGACGCACAATACAGATGCAAGCTTTGTAGCGCGGCAAAAGCTTGGTTAGCGGCGAAGGCGTCCACTTTATTCCGTAAACTTGTCTTGCTTCTTGCACGCCATCAAGTTCTAGTCATCCTTAATATTGCTACAATATCATTAAAGCTCTTCAAATAAGCAAACCGAGTTCCCTCGGCCACAACGTTGATTGACGCACAATACAGATGCAAGCTTTGTAGCGCCGCAAAAGCTTCGTTACCGGCCGAAGCGAAGGCGTTCGCACGTTCATAACCGCACGGTCACACTTCCGTGGCACCGGCAACGGCAGCCAAAATTGCGGCATCGATGCAGACAAACGTCGTCATCTGTATCGATGAAGTCGCTGCTGTCTGAGATGGTGCCTGGAAACACTGATAAGTCGCAGAATTCACTGAGGCATCGGACACCGTTGTCGGCGGCCATGATGTACTCGAAGTCGTCACCTGGCCCGCAAGGACCATTTATGACAGTGTTTTACTTGAGGTCACTCAAAGCACCAGTCACAATTTTCATCGCTACGTGCAAGTCAACGTTCAACTCCTAAACGAGGATTTATCAGGAATGAGGCGAGAAGGCCACAAGGCTCGAAAGATGCAACGCCCAGTTCGCCGGAGTTCTCACTGTCGACGATATCAATGTCACTGTGGTTTTGTAGCTCGCAGCCACTGCTTTTAGTGGCTTTAATGTAAAATGATTAAAAAAAATTGGCCTCCGAGACAAGCGTTCTGAAACCGAAAACACTTAAAAAGTACGTCACAAGGTTGCACATTTCGAAGGCCATGCTTTTCAGGCTCGCATGCCATTGTGCGTTAGCAAACAAGGAAGGGAATGAGAACCACATGCGAAAATTGCACTGAGATCACAGAGTCGCATAGCATTCTCTTTCAGTGCCCTCTGCAATTGGTCTTTTGGAAAAGACTATGCTCGCGCGGTAAGAACTGCAGTCCGCGCAACGAACCAGATCAGCGCGATTAAATGACACGGTTGTTTTCGTAGCCTGCGCGCGAAAAAGGATTGGAACTTGTTAGAATGTGGCCTAAAATGCATCAATATTTGCTAGGGAAAATGCACTTTCTGGGCTTCGGCGCGGCGTTCGATACAACAGATGTCCCGCTGTGTGGGAGTTCGATATACGGGTGCACCGGTTCCATATTTTTGCATAGGAAATTCAAGAAGATTTTTCAACTGTTCGATATAACGAATATTTCTATATATATCCGGGATCGACTGTATGATGCATGAAGGTACGCTTTCTAAACCTGAAGAAATGTCTGAGCAGGAAATGCTCTTGGAGCAAACATTTGTGCACTCGCCTGCGTCAAGACAGCCATGTCACGATTGTTTTAATTTGTTTAAATTGATGGTGCAGTTACTACACTACACTTAAAAAGACGACAAACAATATCCTTTACACCTTCCTTGGTTGCACTATTTGTTTCAAACTATTAGCCAAATTTATTGTTCATATGGCATGCCGACATATACATACCAGCAAGAATACACAGCAAGAGGTCCGCAACAGACATAATGCTGGTTTTATTTTATTAGTGTAAAAAAAAGCTTTCCCTTGATCTGTTGCCGATCTTTCATTCATGCAGGTTTCACCGCAACACACATGTGTGTTGTATTGGCATTAGTAACGCATAGTTTCTACGAATGACACCATTCCCTCTACCTTTGTGGGAAATGGGGACGACCACCTAATAGAGCCCCCACCGTTACCCCCCTTGTACGGTACTGGGACTCGTTTTCTAACTTGTTTAAAGGGTGTATCTCGGTTCTGCTAGTGTTGAGAACTAAGTTAGCTACATACCATTTCCTTCCAACTGTTTACACAATGTATTATTTAGAAAAATTTTGCCTCGCAGCTTCAACGCAGCCAGCACACTTCTATTCTGTGAGCGAGGAAGTTGTGCCATAACTAGGCTCCAAGTCAAAGCAATAAGCGGACACACAGTGGATTCACAGGGTCCACTCGCAAGCAAAATTTGTAAAAAAATGCATGGGAATCAGTTTGGAATCTTTGCAGGCCTAGTGCGACTAAGCATGTTGGTTTCCCCGCAAGGCTCAGTTTTTATGCATGCTGGTTTGTCGCCACATTGCCAATTCTGCAATGAAGACTATTGAAGAGCGTTTCGATATGCAATTGGCACCACTTTGTGCCTGATGCATTCTCACACACTTAGGCTAGCACCATGTACACACATGCGCACAATTAGTACAAGGGATATCGCACAGAGCTTAACACTTAAAACCCCCAAATTTACTACCATTAAAATATATGAAGCATGAAGGCCTTTACATTGCAGGAAGCAATTACAGTAGCTACATTGCAGGCATGTACTACCAGCGTTAAATGAAACCCGAACAGCGGCAAGCCTTCACGACAGTGTAGTGTGCGCCGTCCAGTTATCACCGTTGACAGGCGCTTGCATACTGTTCAGCAGCTCTGCGCATATATGCGTGCCTGTCTGTGAAGATAGCTGGACAGCGCCCACTATACCATTGCGAAGGCTTGCCGCTGTTTGAGTTTCATTTGACGCTGATAGTACATTTCAGTGGAACCCCTTTATAAGAGACACTGATGTAAGAGACAAACGAATATAAGAGACACTAGTGCGTTTATATTAAAATAGGGGCTGATAGAAAAAGTCATATGTGGTACCCTGCTAAGAAGAGAAACTTCATATAATAGACAAGAATTGCTGTCCGGAGCATGTCTAATATAAGGGGTTCAACTGTATAAGCATAGTCACTGTAGTGTACACCTAAGTGGGGCGGCAGGAATGCAAATGGGCTTATCCATGCCATGGGCGAGAAGTACTACACAGGGTGCCGCGAGCACGTCTCCAAGGGCAAAAGTGATTCTTGGTGACATTGGTACAACAGGGCCCGGTCACTCGAGCGAGGGCAAAACTCCGCTCGTGTTGGCTTCAAGAGATACGAGTCGACGTAGTACGACCACGTGCAGAGACACCGCACCGCTCTTCGGCCTAGCGTTTGAAAGGGGCAAAAAAAAAAAAAACGTTCGCCACGGGCACAAAGCACCGTTGGCGAAGTCTGACGAGCCCCACACAATAGGAGCCGATGGCCGGAAAAGAAATGCGTGCTCACCCTAAATCATCCCGGAGAGATTCCGACTTATTCTCGACGCGTGCACACGAAAAGTCCCGAGAGACTCTGCGCAAGGCGCCACAGTTGACATCCGCTACCGGGTAAGAGGGATTAATACACACTCCCGCTCCCCCAGCGGGACAGACCGCAGAGGAGGGGAGAGTCGTGTCAGAGCATGAGAACCGCAGAAATAGGCGGTAAAGCCCGTGCAATGGTGGCAGGCTAGCCTCGATTCCCACATCACTTAGTGAAATAAAATAAGAATAAATGAATAACACCTATGTATTATAGCTCCTCATTAGGAATCGTGAGCTTCCAGAGTATAGACAACGTATTATAGCTCCTCAATAGGAATCGTGAGCTTCCAGAGTATAGACAACGTATTATAGCTCCTCATCAGGAATCGTGAGCTTCCCGAGTATAGACAACATGCTGAACCATCAATAAGAGAAATCACGGGCACATATTTTGTTAAGGCTGATTATAGCGAGGAAGAGCACACAGGTGAAATGAGGGTGGGAGTGGGTTCCACGGCAATATGAATAATTGAAGTGTTTGGTGTCGAGGTACATTTTGGGCTAGCTATTCTATATGACTGGCACATTTGGTGCATGATGCACTTGAATGCTTACAGTAGGGTGCAGGTAGGTTGCATTGCAACAAAATGGTGCATATGATGCAGTTGAACATCTGTTGCATATAGACTATGGCCTGCGCTGCTAAAAACAGCAGCCATGCGGTAAGTGAGTATGGAATGCAACATAGGGGAAACCATAGTTTAGCTATGTCTGTTATCGAAAGTTCATCAACACCAACAATAACAGACCGAACTGTAACACAGCAGCAGTGAAAATTATAATAAAAGAAGAAACAGAGGCACCCTTTCCCAAAGGCACCTTTTTTATTTTTTGAAGTCCTGATTCGGACTGCCTTCGCTTACATTTTCCTTATGGCGTATTTGATTGATCGCTCTGGTCTTCTGGTTCAGAGTAGCTAGATGTTAAGGCAGCTCCCAGTCGGAGCGTGAGAGGGAGCGTACCAACTAAACACGTTAGCAATCTCAGAGCAGCGCTTCTGTAGAGCCATCATGCCGCCAGCGCGGGAAGGTGCGGAGCTAACATTCCTGCATTGCATCAACAATTTCACCCTTCAGGGTACATTAACATGTCTGGACGCAGCAGCCGCCTTCCGAGGTTAGCACATAAATTTGGCGATCATGATCCTTCCAGCTGCTATCTTTAGGACAAAGTACGCAGCTCTATGCAAGCTGCTCTAACGACAGCATTGTCTAGCCACCTCCTTATTGACATAGTACATTAACGACTTAATCGATGTGAACTCGCTACACACACGCTCAGAAATGCAACACACGTGCACAAAGTATTTTGCCCCTTGTGATGTCCCTTATCGAAATGCACACTCGTGCTTTTGACGCTGTTCACTTGGTTCACCTGCCGGCAGCCACATGGCTTGCCAGCTTGTGTCACATTATCTGTTCCCCGGTCAAATTGCACGACCCTCTCACTTCGAAGTAAGGGAAGTTGAGAGCAATCCAAGTCGGAAGCTGACACTCTTGAGCTAAGTGCTCTAGGGCGCTCCTGAATACCCAGCAAATACACCTTAACAGTTCTTTAGATGCTTGGCAAAAGCAGCAATATGGCCAACGCACTACCTGTTTTTTTTTTACGCAATCAGCGAAGACTCTTCAGACTGATTTTGCTCTGTTCCGCAGCTGAATGTGAAACAGTTTTTCTTCAGAAGACAGCTCACTGTACAACGAACTGCAATCAACGAGGTCAACCTTCGACCTCTGTGCGGTCGCACCGTTCCATGAACCATGGCAACACAAGTCACTTCAAAATAGGAGCATACACATTTCAGTTGTGTAAACTGTGATAAGGCGCTGTATATATACCGGTGTTTCGAGAAACACCACACTAAATTACTATTGAATATATAGCAGTTCTGAGTGATTTCGACCCCAAAAATATTGTTTCTGAAATTTTCTTTTACAATTTCTATTGAACTTCACACATTTGGTTGATTCTAAATTCGCAATAGAGTAATGTGAAAATCTGAGAATTTTCCTTAGAAAAAAGTTAATAAAAAAAAGTAAAGGCATCAAACCACATTGTGGGATAACACGTCATACAGAAAGCACACTGCCATGAACAGCAAAGCCAAATTTTTCAGTGGTGCACGGCACAGGAAGTTTAGAAACAACGTGCGATGTTGAAGGGCCAGTAAAAAACCCGAAGTCCAAAAATTGTAATGAAGAGAAATATGCGCACTTCTGCTATGTGAACATGCATGCTGCCCAAGAATTTGAACATACAGTGAACTTCAATTAAACTAAATTGCTGCTTAAATGGAACATGCCTCTTATATGTTTAGTTTTGTACTTCAATTACGCACCCCTGTTGATCTCTCATTAAGAGACTCCTGTTAAATGAAACAAATTTTCCTGGTCCCTTCAGGTTTCGTTTACAGGAGGGTGCTGTACGTGTTATAAGAAAGATACAAGGGTTAGAACATCAGTTTCAGCTGGTCTCAAATTTTCTCACGGCCTCCGGGGGACACTGTTCTTCGCCATAGAGAGGGGAAGGCATAGCGTAGACCAACTCTGCAATGTGACACGATATGTCATGGGCGTGCTGGTAATGAATGAATGAGCAAGGCTTCTCCCAAATGAGCACGTGCCATGGCGGCAAAGAGAGAAAGCGTGGTGCGAAAAGCACTCTACACATAGCGGTAAAGTAGCGAGATTTCTCTTTATCTCAGAGGATTTCGTGCTGGCAATACCGCTTTCCCAGGTAGTCTCTGGCTCTGTAAACAGTGCAGAGCAACACAGGAAAATAAAAATGCAGACTGATTTGATTGATATGTGGGGTTTAACGTCCCAAAACCACTTCATGATTATGAGAGACGCCGTAGTGGAGGGCTCCGGAAATTTCGACCACCTGGGGTTCTTTAACGTGCACCCAAATCTGAGCACACGGGCCTACAACATTTCCGCCTCCATCGGAAATGCAGCCGCCGCAGCCGGGATTCGAGCCCGCGCCATGCGAGTCAGCAGCCGAGTACCTTAGCCACTAAACCACCGCGGCGGGGCTAAAAATGCAGACTGCACAGCCGAAACTGCATCACCGCAGGGCCAGGACACCATTTCCTAGGGCAAAGGACCAATTGACGAGCTCAGTGGTTCAACGAGTTGACCCTGTATGCTCGTGTCAACCCACATATAAGAGGCACATATCACGGAGGGCAATTGTTTTCTAAAATGGGGGTGTCTGTACAATGTGAGGCACTGTTATATTTGGAAAATGTGATCCCGCAGTCTACTGTAATGTACTGGCAAACCTGTTTGCGAGATGTAAAAATGAAGTCTGCCTGTTCACTGGTCTTTTGACATCTTTGCTTAGACTGTAACCATTTTTTCTAGTTTTTTTTTTTGAGCCGCGAGGCAGAAATTCATTACCATCAAGGCTAAACTAAAATGCAAGCAGCATTGCAGGCACTGCTGTTATGTATGGCATACACACTAACGCAGTGGTGCAACAGCGAAAATAGAATTTGGAGCAATTTTTGGAGTAGCAGAATGTTACTTTTACAGCACTAAAATCCAAATTTGGAGTAGGTTACAGAGGGAAAAAAAAACTTATTGCGATAGCAATTATATGGACACTCTCCACTGAATTTCGCCTCCAGCATCGCAAGCAAGAAAAATCTCGACAAAAAAAAAAAAAAAAAACTCCACCACGAGGAATTGAGCATGAGACCACGTCGTGGATTCGAGTCGTTATCCACTGAGCCACCGAGAGGTACTTCCTTCAACGTTCCCATCTACCACTTACCGCTGTCGCAAGCAAGAAAAATCTCAACAAAAAAAAACACTCCACCGCGAGGAATTCAGCATGAGACCACGTCGTGGATTCGAGTCGTTATCCACTGAGCCACCGAGAGGTACTTCCTTCAACGTTCACATCTACCACTTGCCGCTGTTGGCGGGCATCTCGGGGGTGGGGGGGAGACACACACACACACACAACTATGGTGTTTTTAGCATTATCAGCAAGATGACTCAGTGAGCGTGCGGCTGCTCTCATCTCTCGCTCATAATTTGGCCCGCATAGATAACAAGGAGGTGTACACGCTCGATGGCACACTCTTATCTTGCAGTCCAGAGAATTGTGCACCTTGGCTAGCATTTGAGTTTCATCAGAACGATTCTGTTGTTACCGGGAGCACAAAAGTCGCTGCAATCATTGCACAGCCTTCGTTGCCAAAAGGGCGCTCTTTTCAGACACAGCGAAGTAACAATTGAGATGTTTATTTGCATCAATCTGTACCTGTGAGTATGTTTCGTGGGTCCTGTGTGCGTGAGAAATGCGGGGCACGTTTCGATCTGCTTGCCATTTTGCCCACGATTTTCCGATTTCTTGCTATCGCGTTCATTGCATCGCCTTTGCGGCAAAGCTACAACTTTACCATGAGATCAAATTTGCAGGAGTATCAAAAGGAACCCTTACATTTACACAAAAAAAACAAATATGTAACTATCATTCAACATCCCCTAAATCGTGCAGAGTGAATGTCAGCCCTACTATTTCAATAAAAGTAGCATTTTTAACCACCCCACTCGGCAAACAAACCCACTCGGCAAACAATGATGAAGTCCACAGTAGCATTTGCCATGTCGGTCATATTTTTTGACATACTTTGAGGATTCAAATGTGGATACAAAGTAACACCGGCACGCGGGTACATTGACCCGGCGATGGCATCGCATGCCTATATGATGAAGTCCACAGTAGCATTTGCCATGTCGGTCATATTTTTTACATACTTTGAGGATTCAAATGTGGATACAAAGTAACACCGGCACGCGGGTACATTGACCCGGCGATGGCATCGCATGCCTATCGTATGTGCCGTTGACATGGCAAGCAACGTGGTCTCCGGCAGCACGTCGAGTTTGTTCGCACGAAGTGCAACAGTGGCATGCGCTTCCAACTTTCATCACCACCACCTTGACTACGCCCACTGCGGAACAAAGCCTCTCCCATGATCCATCAACCCAATCTTGTGCTCTCTACTGCTACGTGGACTTCTTAATCTCATTGGTCCACCTAACTTTGTGTCTCCCCCTCGTGCGTTTGACTTCTCTGGGAATCCAGTCAGTTACCCCTAATGACCAGCGGGTATCCTGCCTACGCGCTACGTGCTGGCTCGTGTCCATTTCTTCTTGATTTAAACTACCGATATCCTTGACCCTGGCTTTGCTCCCTGACCCACACTGCTCTCTTCTTGTCTCTTAAATTTACACCTATCATGTTCCTTCCATTACTCGCTGCGTCGTCCTCAACTTGGCTTTAGTTTCTAACATGCCATAACCGCGTTTGCCGACTAGGAAATCCATACGGGCAACACATTTTTGTCTTGAAGCTGCGTCGTATCCGCTGCGGTCAGCAGACAAACGGTCGCGCACACTGTTACTTTATCTGGTCGATCGCATTTCGAGAGTGCCCTACCTTGGTTTAGGGTAAGGGTTAGCCTGCCTGGATCACTGGCTTAATTGAGGTTCAGGTGGCCAATGTGGCCTTCATTTCTCGTTGGAATTAGTGCACGGGCATTTTGGCACCAGCGTGGCGCTATTTCAGCAAATTTCATGGTTTTGGCACAGCTGTTGCACCTCTGCTAACGGCAAAGGGATGATTAAAACAGCTTTGTTGTTGAAAAGCAGCAGAAGGGCAACAGGCAGATTAGCGGCAGATTAGCGTTTTGAAGTATAAACTTATGAGAAAAAATGATACAGAAAACTGGAAAGTTCAAACAGAATATGAGGTTGATGACGAGAGCGAGGAAAGCAACAAAACAAGAACAGCAAATAAGCTTGCGCAAAGTTTTTGATGCTTTCATTATTCACACCATTCTTGGCATTCATGTCGACGACAAACCAAGGCAAAGCTTAGTAGCTATAAGGCTTAAGCCATAAAGCTTCTTCCAAGCAACATTGAACACGGGAAGTCTTTTTAAATTGATTGTGAGACGTATTTGGTGCAAGTGTTTTTCCATTTTAAGGACGAAAATTAGCACGAGAACGGAAGAAAATTCATTTCCCCAGCGATTTTCTTATTGTGACATTCGATGAAACCAAAAAGACAATATTTCAGCCACGTTTCCCAGCCCAGCGCTCGATGACCTTCGCACTTTGTGGCTAAATTCTGGTGCTGCGGCACAGTAAGACGTTGATAGACGAGTGTGGCGCAACAGAAGTTGCTACGCAAGATGGCGCAGGTAAGCAAGTTTGGCGCACAATGGTGCAAATGGTGCAGCTGTTCCACCCGTGTTTTTTTCAGGATTTCGTTTCATGTAACGAATAAACCATGTGTACTTTTTTTTCTTTTGTCCCTTTACCGACACAAAAGATTTTAGTAGAAATATTTATCAGAAATAAAATATTCCAAAGAATTGCACTCAGCAATTTAAAAGAATGCACACTTAATGCAGGTAGTAAAATACTATCCTTGAAGAATTAAACCTCATGGAAGTCCACTAGCTATTGCACTACAAATTTTACAATGCCTCTTAATTACTTTTTAGTCCATGTCATCCTTCGCGATGTGTTGCCCTTTACATCGACCCTTTACAGAACAGATTCTAAAATGGATGCCGTCCCAAGCAGCAACCAGGAGGTGCCAGGGGACGCATGCTTTGGCCATGCACAGTGTTCTGGTATACGCAGAAGGGTCTGTGGAATATCGATATAGGGAATGCACACCAGTGCAAAAATAGAAACTTCATCAAGTTTCTGCAATAACAATTCGGTTCTTGCCAGGTTCATCTTTGCCCCTCCATGTATCCCCCCCTATTCGGCCTGTCACGGTTTCAGCAGCAGTAAGCTGGAATTATGCGAGCACAAAGAAGCCTAAGGACAAACTAAAATTTACCATTAATGACACCTGCAAGTCAATCGTTAGTGACAATATTCATCTGCACTCTCCTTTCATTTTGATAGCCTAGGGCCGTGTAGGAGCGTACCATACGTGTAATGAAACACCACACTTGTAGCACTTTTTTTTTTCATTTTTCCACGTTTCCAACCAAACGACTGCAGCTCACAGCGGCTCCCCAACATGTTGACCGTCAAGCACACGTCAAATCAAGCTCTTTCGCCCTTTTTTTATTATTATCAGTGGTTTGATCATTCAAAGCGGTGCTACAAAAACAAGACATGAAAAGTAAGAAATTTTCCGGAATCAACGCTACGGTAAGAACGCTAGGATCGTAGACGTCATCGCCATATCGTTACTCAGGATAGCATGTGTATAATGTATCATACCGGACAATTAGCCCTAGTGTTGATGCCACGGTGCACTCAATTTCCAGTTGGGCTTTCGTTCGCTGTTTGCTGTCAAAATAAATTTAACTTCCACGAGATGGATGAAATTCAAATTTGGCCAAGAAGACCTATGGATAGACCTATGCAATAAAGAGCACGCCTTCATTGTCAAATTTTACGTAAGTGCCTTTGCAAGTCGAACATGTTATCAAAATTGTGAGCCCCTGCCTCTCGTAAATGGCAAACTTGGGTAGATTCTAATGGGCCAGAGCCACTTTTTGGTGATAGCAGCAGCGCTGATTGTGAAAATGACTTTGGCTTATCTAACGTCAGCACACACAGCGAAAGTGCATCACACAGCCTCTGAATGTCGAAACATATCCGTTGGCAAGCTTTATCTCCAGGCATGTACTTCGTTTTAAAGATATTCAGTGCACTCTAAAGGGTACAGTTTTTATCTGGAGGGTCAACATCATTTGGGTGGTACCAGTTGATGGCAGCAGCTCAACGAGTGGAGTTTGCAAAAGTTATCTGGAGTGAACCTCTGTGGTTGCATCCGAGCCATCGATTTCTCGACGCTGTTCTTTACCTCACAAATAATCGCCCAGATGTGCAAGGCAAACAAAAAATGTACATTGATGTACACTGTCCAATGTCACACAAAACATTCATTCTCTGCAGCACAAACTAGTACTTCACCTCACTACGTAATGGCATTACACAATGGCGCGATAGGGCTAAAATTTTACTTAGTATTTAAATAATGTCTGCAGAAAGAATGCTTATATTTGCAGATATTGGATATAGTAGTTCTGGTAAAATATGCACTTTTTTTTTCACTTGGTGCAAAGCAGCATTAATGTTTTTTTCATGCTCTGCTTTCTTTCACTGAAAATTCTTAAGAAATGTTTCCTTAAACGTAATACTAAAATAAAACATTTTTTGTCCTAAAAATTCATATATTTTACAGTATCCCCATTTTACGTAGAAGTAAGCACCCTTACTTTTCCAGTTTTGCTCAAAAGCCAATAAGCCAATCGAAAAAGTGATAATTTAGATTGTCGCCTCTTGCAATTGTTTCACCAAATGGCTGGCCCCTGGAAAAAGGCATAGCGACAGTTTTTCAAAAGCAAGCGACACACTTGGTATTCATCGCGAATGCAGAGATGAGAGAGCCTTCTGGAGGCACTGAGTGAGCAAACTGCACCTTCTCTATTTCTTATTTTTAGGAATTTACTCCTGCAGTTTAAAGGAAGAAAGTAAAGCTTAAACTGATGACTACTTTCAATGTTGCTCAATAAAAGCGAGTTGTTGAGGGAGTATTCGTATCTTACTCCTCATTTCACCAAATGAGATTTTTTTCTTATGCTTTATGACAATATGCAGATTTTGCAGGCCTAATTAGATTCTGTTCAATAATAGCAGACTGAATAAGGTTTTGTTTCATAATAAAACAATTGTGACTGTAGTTTAGAACTCGTAAAAAGCTGCCAAATAGAGGATTATGATCCCGTTCATTCAAGCTTCATTTATTTAGCCCAAAAAATCAAACAGTCTGGCGACAGATCAACCCTATGTGCTCAGCAAAACTGGTACGCAAGCATTGTTCCTGAGAAACAAATTGCACTGGTTCCACTAATCTCAAACGTGCTACTGTAACGAACATAGAAAGTGCTTCACAGATGAGGTCTTTGTTCTTTACCAGTTTTCTGTAGATGTCTCGATATATATATATATATATATATATATATATATATATATATATATATATATATATATATATATAAGGGAAAGAAGTGTATACCTAAGGGCTCGTTTTTCCGTGTTTTAACACAATATATATATAACAGACAGTAATGCCAAGGAATGTACAGGGGAAGTTATTAAAACCAATGGAATGTATATATATTCTTTGTTGAGAGTGGTGCCAAACACCGTGCTCGCCTTTCTCCATGGTAGGCTGGCAGGTGAATGCGGCACCATCGTGTGCCTCTTTCAGTGCGGAAAAAACTCTGCAATTATGTTCACATCAAGGAAAACTAACAGAAGCACATAAAATATAACTTTAAGCTATACATATTTGTTTGCAAACAAAGTAAGCCTACATGCAGGTTTTTTGGTCCGTTTAACAGCCTGAACCACATTGCCGTTCGGCGACAACAGCGGTCATAATTTCACAACTTTCTGAGCCAAATTTAATCTACAATCCCTTTTTCATTAGACAAGAGCATGTTCATTGCCCCCGATGTGACAAGAAATCTAGACATTTCTGTAAAAACAAAACACAGTGGTAGACAGTCCCCTCGTGTAGTTACGCGAGCAGCCCCCCCCAAATTGGCTGAACAAAAAAAAAAAAAGCCTAACATCAGCAAACACTGCTGCAGTGCTTCAAATAAATGAGGGCTAAACATCCCATCCACACACTCAAGCACACACACACACACGCCCAGTAAAATAAGATCTTGTACATACCTTAATGTATGCGTGGTCACGCGTCTGTTTTGACAGATAAAATAGAAAAATATCAGTAAATGCACTAGCTTTAATAAGATATAAAGTAGCCTAAATTAATGCTCATGCAACAGCAGACGTACAAGGCCGATTTTCAAAGCAAAAGCAACATCATATTCAATGTGGGTTGTAATGCAAATTACCAAATACCGAAAACACAGCTAACAAAAAACTATAATTCTGGTCTTTCTCATGCTCACCCTATATACTGATCTTGCACACACTACACCAATGCGATATTAACTGACCGATCAAGTACCCATACAAAGCTCCAATAATTAGGTATAACGAGACAAAACGACCCGCAAGGGATCAGTCCGTCGAAAAACATGCTTCGTAAAACAAGACACTTCATGTTTTGAAAATAAAGACACTTCATTATAAAAAATCACAAAGTAATTCCTATTAAAGTGCCATTTTCCATTCTCTCGAACAATGAAGCAAACGATAAAAATGTTTCTTTCATAACATCGAGCTATAAACCAGTCACACACGCACATTAAACAAGCGCTGAATGAAAAAAAAAAAAGTCCATAGAAAAAAAGTTTGCAGTGTTAGATGCCAGCTGCAGCTATAACAGACGTCAAGTGGCACATAAGCTATCTAAATCAAATTCACTAGTCTTTGCTAAAATGAAATGATAAAAGGCAACTTGAATGTGCTGCAGGCAAGAGCAAGCTCACTTTACAAACATATGCTTTAGCACCAAGTAAGCTGTTAATGCGATTACAACGAATGACTAAAACATCAAATGGAATCCAAAGTTCTACGAAAGTCTACTAAGTGAAACTGCAAATGTGAAAAAAGAAGTTTGCAAGCTTAGAATTACATTTAGCAAAAAAAAAAAAACAGTCTGTACACTGTACGGCTATTAAACTGGCTTCACTGTTACACTAAAAAATTGAAGATTTATGACAACAATTCTTTAAACTTTTCCATTACTTATGTAGACTGATCAGTTAAAGGAAGATGCTACTATATAAGGAAAGAAGTGTATACTTAAGCGCTCGTTTTTCTGTGTGTGACAATATAATGAGATCTAACACACAATAATACCAAAGAAAGTATAGGGGAAGTTATAATGTTAATGGACACACACACACACACACACACACACACACACACACACACACACACACACACACACACACACACACACACAATACTTGCTTTTACATGCTTTGTCTTCACTTTGATGACAAAATACCAAGGTTCAAATCCGTTTTAAAGAGCACAAGGCGGCTGCCAAACTAAAACGCTTATTGTCGACTTTTCCCTTAAAACTGTCACCTGGCTGCTTGCCATTGCATATTGCATGAAGAATTAACTAAAACTACATGCTCAAAATATTCACGATTCCAAAGCTCTCATGATGGAAGAAATAATTAAAAAAACAAATCTCTGTCACACAAATGAGCTTTCATTTCCAAATTTTTATCGAGATGATATCCTGGATAACTTCTCGAGTTTGGACATCCTGTTTTTGTACTTATGATAGCCAAATCAGGATGAAATTTTTCACACATTTTCAAACATTTTAAGGCTGCAGTTAGCTCCTTTAGAACTCGATATTCTTTATATACTCATTAACTTAAGGTGAGCATTTACCATACTTATTCAAATCTAAGCAGTTTTCTTTTTTTTTTTTCAAAGTTCTTTACATCAAACTCCAGGGTCAGCTTACGATTCGAGGATTTTGAAAAACCTACCATTTTTCATTAGGAAAAGAGGTGCACAACTAGCGCCACTTAGATGGTTTATAGCCCTTAGTAGCCAAGGCAACACCTGGCTTAAGTACACACGTGAGGTCGCCATTTTTATCTTTGAGGCGAGTGTTAAGGTTAGTTTAGAGGTTGAGGCGAGCTGCAATTGTCATTTCGAGGCGCTGCGTCGTGCTCCCTACCAGACAGCAGAAATCGTGCACCTTTCTTTTTTTGTTCTAACCACCACCACCACCGTTTCGAGTCGCGCTTTGAGCGGTCTAGTGTATGATGTACCTCAATGATGTCAAACAATAGGTGTAATTATAGTGCTGCTTATAAAACTGGACAACTCTGCAGCTCGGAGTTGTCCATCGTTCAGGCCGGGCAGGACTTTGGAGTAAACAAAAAAAAAAAAAGTGCCTCGCTGGATTGGCTGCAGCAAGGGACGACAACCTGGGAACTTAGGTTTGTTTTGGTTTTTATGGTGCATAGGCAGCTTAGGTCATCATGAACCAAGTGCTTTGTTTCATCTTCACATTTAATAAATGTTCTATGTTTGAGAACGTCTTCGCCATTTCGTTCTGCCTACATTCAATGTGAGCTTTCTTTTTTGTTTGGGGCAGGGGGGGGGGGGGGGCATCAGCTTTTTGGATTCTGTTTAGAGTGTGTACGACCTAGATTCAAGTTAATACGGCAGTATGGGCTGGGAACTTAAAAAACAAATCGCATTACACTTTTTCTTGTTTACATATCTTATACACACTTTTTGTTAGTTATTCTACAGTTAATCAGGAGTTATAAGCAGCATGGGTCATTAATGGCTCATAACCATAAAAGTTTAGTGGCAGAAAAAGTGTCTCAATGTAATCAGCACAAAAACCTATGTTAACTGCAAAAATTTCATTGTGATACGCTACAGATTAAAGCAACTTTGTTGCTTTTTTTGAGAGCCTCCATGTCCCCTTAATTGTGATTTCAATTTGAAATTCTCTTCTTCAACTATCCTTATTTTCAAGTCTATACTTTTCACTCGTGGTTAGTCATAAGAGATGGCCCGCCAACATGCACTGGATGATAAGAGTTGCTTAGAATTGCACGACTACAAATTGAGCCAGATTTATATGCTGTGCAGGGATTCAGACGAAGCTCTGAGCCTCGCACATCGTGAAATTGCCAAAGAAAGGCACAATGCCACTGTGGAGGGCATCAATGCTGGCTAGCGGTATGACTGACTAAACAAAGTATCAAAATTCTCAACAGCTAGCCAGGTTTCCCCAGCCCTCACAAATAGAACTTCCTAAACAAGTCAGGGTGATTAACTGCCCCACTCAATCCAAAGCTACACATAGCATGCAGTCTTGAACAAAGTATCAAAATTCTCAACAGCTAGCCAGGTTTCCCCAGCCCTCACAAATAGAACTTCCTAAACAAGTCAGGGTGATTAACTGCCCCACTCAATCCAAAGCTACACATAGCATGCAGTCTTGCATGCTTGGAATACTCTCTCAGGGTGATTGGCTACTTACTTGAAAGAGTATTCCAAGCAAATGCAAAGCCTAATGGTTAAATTTAGTAATGCCACTTTACAGCCTTTCCCACTTTCCTGAAGAAGCTGCAGTTGATTAAATTAACAAAAAATCTGCAGAAATGCATGTACATCCCAGCATATAAAAATCTGTGTGCCTTGGCTCATAAGGTAGTTACACGTACAATGGCAAGAGGAGCAGCGTCAGAGAGTGCATTTTGCCATTTCCCTTTGTCCTTCGCACGCAGCACTGATTCTGCATTAAAGACAATAATAAGCTCGCACATACCGCCACTAAAGAGAAAAAAAATTCCGGTGAGTTTTGCCACATCCACTCCTTTCGAGGCCAAGAGTGAGTGACCCTCCTCCCACAGACAAGCCGCTTTGCACCGCTGACGTGCAGTGCACCATCGCATATTCATATCATCCGCAATGAGTGAAGAAGCCATTCGTATAACATTGAATCACGGCATATTTTGTATAAGGTAGTCCATCTAAAACAATCATAAAATTCATATCATCGAGATTCTACAGCAGTACGTTTTTCTTCAACAAGGGCCAGAGTTGCCAATGCCATCAGTAACGATGGATGGAAGTTTCTGTAATCACCATCATCATTATTGGTGAAGTCAGTTCATCATGTGGCAGGCAACACTGATAGTGATGGTTTTTGAGGGGCAAATGGCATTGTTGGCTAAAGAACACAGTGCCTTTTTATGTACCGTAAAATCCTGAGCAGGCACCCCCACCGGAGAGCAAGCACCCCCCTCCCTCAATTTTCACTGTTTTTATTCGCCCAATGAATGTGAATGAAAACGGTTGTGGGAATTGAGGCTAGCCCGCTGCCTTTGCGCGGGCTTTGCCGCCTTTTCTGCTGTTCTCATGTCCCGACATGTCTGCCCTCCTTTGCTGTCTGCCGCACTGGGAAGAGCGAAGTGACGTTTAACTCCCTCACCCGGTAGCGGATGTTGACTGTGGCGCCGCGCGCTGCGTCGAGAGCGGTCAGATACTCTCCGGGACAGCAAACGGTGAGCCACGCAATCTTTTCCGTCCGTCGACTCCCGTCGCTTGGGGGCTCGTCGGACTTCGCTGACGGCGCCGGGCTCGTCGCCGTACGCACGGCCGAAGGGCAGTACGGTATCCTGGTGCGTGGACAAGCTACGCCGACCCGTCTCCCTCCGAAGCCAACGCGACCGCCTTTACCCTCGCTCGAGCAACCGGGCCTTGGTCCCGGTGTCTCCGTGGATCACCTTTACCGCGGAGACGTGCTTGTGGCACCCTGTGTAGTACTTTGTGCCCGTGGCATGGATAAGCCTACTTGCTTTCCTGCCGCGCCTTTTTGCAACGGGCTGTACTGCGTTTGGTGAATAAAGTGTTGCGACTTTGAGCAGTATCGTGTTCTCGCCACGGGGACGGTTAACGCGTGCCCTGCGGCTCGCTAAGACCGGACCCACGCGGGTGGCCGTGCTCCTTCGGGATACGTGTACACCACACGGTGAATGCATGCGAGCACGGCTGCCTAGTTCCTGCATCGAAAAACCAAGAATTTCCACAAAAAGATGCAGAAGCGCAGAAAGAACTTCCGTAAATTGAACAGCGGGTGGCACAACACTGTGAGCAGTCTAATCATCACTTCCTGGAATGCTGGCGCATTCAACAGCCAGCAAAAGCATCAACCGTACCACAGGGTCACTGCCACTGCCCTCCCTCTTCTACAATAAAGTTTTCTCTCTCTATTTCTAGGCGTTAATGTGCATGACCCTCCCAAACTGCAGAGCCATGCAGGATTACACTGCTCCTACACGGCAGGCCGCGTGTTCTAGCGCTATTTTTACATCTCAAAAACATACACAGAACAGATTAAACTTTGCTATTATCGCTTGAAAAAAATCCTTTTCACTATATGGCCAACCAACTGTGCTCAAGTGGCCAGACAAAGCTCTGGACGCCGGGGGAATCTGGATTTCCAGCATATTTTCCTATGACCCGTACAATAGAGAGAAACTTCGAAATCTCGGAGTCCCACAGGTAATCCATGAGACTCGGCAGGTATGCGATTCCTTGCCGGCATCTATCAAGCGTGTGCAGTTTCTTTCGAGACGAAACCCAGGGGTCGTAGTTGGAAGCACACTCCAGAGTAATGCACGCCGCTTCGCCCGAGATGTCAATTTCTTCCAGCTGTCTTTCACTGCTCAGCTCACCAGCATACACGAACAAATGTCTGTGGATGCATCTTTTTAGAAAGGCAAACATACATGAAAGAGACTATTCGTGGAGAATCTACATAGGAATTGAATTGCTCATTTTCATCTCTACTGTAATACCTCGGAGTTATTTTCACGCCACATTCCTTCAAAGATTATGGCCAGAAGCCTTTTTTTTTTCATTCTTTGCTTTTCCAAGTGTCAGACTGAGCAGATACCTCAGAGGTATTTTCACGCCACATTCCTTCAAAGATTATGACCAGAAGCCTTTTTTTTTTTTTCATTCTTTGCTTTTCCAAGTGTCAGACTGAGCAGATAAACTCCGTCCGCGATGGCAGGCTGCACAGGATAATCCATATACTGCTGCACCCTCATCGACTTTATTTTTTGAAAGAACAGTTTTTGACAATTATGTTTGAAACTTGTGCAAACTTGCTGTCTTTCACTGCTCAGCTCACCAGCATACACGAACAAATGTCTGTGGATGCATCTTTTTAGAAAGGCAAACATACACGAAAGAGACTATTCGTGGAGAATCTACATAGGAATTGAATTGCTCATTTTCATCTCTACTGTAATACCTCGGAGTTATTTTCACGCCACATTCCTTCAAAGATTATGGCCAGAAGCCTTTTTTTTCATTCTTTGCTTTTCCAAGTGTCAGACTGAGCAGATAAACTCCGTCCGCGATGGCAGGCTGCACAGGATAATCCATATACTGCTGCACCCTCATCGACTTTATTTTTTGAAAGAACAGTTTTTGACAATTATGTTTGAAACTTGTGCAAACTTTTTGCAGAATAGTAAGCTACAAATGATATTTCTTGAAATATTTATAACATTATTTTTAATGGTAAGTGGGGTTTAACGTCCCAAGACCACCATATGATTATGAAACACGCCGTAGTCGAGATATTGACCCCCTGGTGTTCTACAATGTCATACCTGCCAACATGGCAACAGAGAAGTTTGTAAAACCTCTGAGCAGGGAAGGGGGTGGGGTAGCAGACTTTTTTTTATTTGTAAGTGTGATGGATTTGCCTTTAGTGACAAGATAATCATGTTTTGCCGCCAAAAGTCAAATCGACACTGAATTATTTTCCCTCAATATCAGCACCAAAAGAAAGCACAAAAAATCGTCAAAAACAAAAGGTGGAGGGGTCTCCCAAACGTAAGCGCGAAAATCGGCGTAGCGGTCTCATAATGGCTTGGAGTGGCCGAACACACAAGGGTAGGATTTGCCCACTAAGTTGAGTTTGATAGGGGAAGCGCAAATGCTCCCGAAATTCCGTGTCATCAAAACTAGCAAAACAAAAAAATATAATTGATTTCCGTCAAAACAACTTGCTGATGTCTTCACACGTGAATGAACAGGAGAGCGCAGCTGGCTGCCGCGAAAGCACGGGTCAAAGCTTTGGCTTTGCTCACTATAGAAAGCCAAAGCAATGCATAGTGGCGCTTCGACTCTGGACAGGCACCGCCATCTTGAAAGAAAAGTAGAAATCGGGGATATAGATGGCGCGCTTTCTCTTCGATCCAATGCACTGCCGCTCGCTTATGTGCTCGTGCAGAGAGAGCGCGCTGCATTTGAGTCACCTCGCAATGTACCGTTTGCAGTGCGGCTTCACAAAGATCTCCGAGCTGGACAAGAACTTCCGAGAAGCGATTCAAACAAAAAGGAGGAAAACTCGTAAGTCAAGTTTATGATGTGGAGCAGACGACTGAAGACCAGGACGCCCGTATCACTGCGAAATGCATTTCTCGGACCGCTTCGTGATAATACCGTGTACGACGTATGTCTCAAGGTAAGTTTCACTCTGCCGACATGAAACCGCGTACTCTATCGATGTGCTGTGTTGACGCTTATAGAAACCGCGCATGCGCCGCTGTCACCGTGAAGCAGCAAGCTAAAATTAACCACAGCGAGTCAAGTTGAAGTGCTCACCTTTATTTTTTCCGGCTCTAGTGTCATACTTGCTCTATCTTTCGCGAACCTGGCTGTGACTAGATGGGAAACTGATACAGCTTTACACGTGGAGAGCGTCCCTTGGTGTTTTCTGCATTGCTGTGGCAGCCCAAAACACAATACTCCGGACCTCGCCGACGCTTCCGTGATACTGCTTCTTCCATTGCGGAAAGGCAACCTCGCACAGCGAGCGTCTCGTTTCAGCGCGCCAAGCTGACGGCACGGAGCCTAAGTTCCCCACACCAACTGCAGAACGTGTTCATGCGTGTCGCACGCGCTCCCATTTCAGCGAAACACACTCAGTCACCAGTGACCTCTCCCGCGTCTCTCCTCAAGTGTTCCGGATCTCGTCGGCAGGGCCAGGCATAGCATTGTCATCGCTCCGCAAGCTTCAGCTTCGGTTCCCTATAGATTTTTCGGACAGGAACGCCAAAAGGCTCCTAGCCTTTTTAATGTCTTTGCCCAATTTGATATACCATTATGTCAGCCACGTGCCCTCGGAGCCCGTAGACCGCTCTCGCATCGCCGTGTCCGCAGTCTTGCGTGCGGCGGTTGCGACAAATGGTAGTTTTGTTTTCATGTGCCTTCAAAACTAAGCCATTTTTTACGCTATCTACGATCGCAACTACTGCGGTTTTAGTCACAGAGTTTGCGAAAAGCAGCGTTGCTTTGACTGGTCGAGTGTTGGCCGTTTGCACGCTTTCGAAGTTCTGTCAGTAATGTCATCGCCATACATGATAGTGTTGAACTACCACGGTTTCATCCACAGCGGTTGTGGCAGCGACAACCACACGCACTGTAAAAGAGAGTGCGTGCGCTAGTTGCACGCATACTTCCGAAGCTTCGAGCACGCTACTCACGATCAGGCTTCGTTCAACGGTTTCGGTACTGAAGTTCATCACACGCCGCAATTAGAAAAAGTGTTCGGTTCGGATTACTCGAATTTTGGCCCAATGGACAAATGAATTTGGCTGTGGATTTTCACGAATTCGTATCTGCCACGGTTTCGCATCCCTCAGTTCTTACTGTACGTTTGGATGAGTGCCTCTCAAATTCGTTTATAATAAATTGCGGTGGGCTCACAAAAAGCCTAGAACGGACTGACCTGCATTTTTGGCAATGCGCCCAGATCTCACACAAATTTCGATTTCTGGGTTTTCGTTGCAACCGTACAAATGAAAGAAACGGTCGAAACCCGGGAGTCTCCCAGACAATTCGGGCGACTGGGCAGGTTTCTGATGTTAGCACCAATACATATTTTTCTCTCCTGGTGGCGTAATACAGCACAACACAGTTTTTGTGGCCTCAACAACTAGCTACGGCAATTTTCTGTAGCCATTTGCGAAGGCCTCGCTATTTTACCAATTTTATTTTTTTTATGAGAAGTGAAATATTTTTCGTAAAATTTCAGACAAGATTTGTAAAATCATAATAGCGGTCAAAACTCGTACATTTCATCAGAAAATCGGAAGAGTTCACAGGTATGCACAATGTGCATCGAAATCAGAGCACACGGGCCTACAGCATTTTCGCCTCTATCGAAAAATGCTGCCAGTGCAGCCAGATTCGATACCGCGACCTGCGGGTCAGCAGCCGAATACCGTAGCCACTAGACCACCACGGCAGGGCTCATTATTTTTTGTTACCCTCCCTTTTAAACATTATTCGTATAATCACTGTATAAACTTTTCAATATAGGCTTCTTATTTCTGATGTGTGTATTAAATATATGTGCAATGTTTATAATTTTGATCAGAATATTCTTTTAGCTACAGCTTTGTAATAAAAGTAAATAAAGCTATAATATCTAGCCGCAGAAAAAAAAAATGTTTTTTACACCTAGTAAAAACGGCCTGTTTTCCCGCAGTAGCTAAAGAGTTAACAAGCGGCCCTTTAACTATGACTATCCAGAGATTCAGTGGCATTTTTTTAACTGTTGGCTAATGGGAAATGGTTTTCATGAATAGCTTTTGAATTCATTGCATACGATCAGAATGTAAGGACAGTGAATGGTTTACCACCCTTCCCGCACATGGGTAGATTACCACCCGACACAACGTATGCATATGTACTGAAGCATGCCCCGTTTTTAGCCACATACGTGTAACTTGTTTGCAGCACAACTCCGAAACTGCAGGCCAATCCACAATATGTGGCTAGATATAAAATTTACTTTGTGTTTGTCTATCCCATAACTACTACAATAAGCCATTAGGTTTCATTTTATGAAATAATTTAGGTCTAATCCTGGGACAGCTATGGGTGTGTCGGCAGCACTTTCGCGGATGCATGCAATTAGTAGTACACCAACACATTTTCTTAGATCTCGTGGCGCCCTGGCACTCAGCACGCAACAACATACTTTCCGAGTGTGTGAATCGCGCAGAAATGTGAACAGAGCGAGACAAGGTCAGAATTGTATGTGTTTTCTAGAGCTTTTAAAGCTTTTACCAGGCCAATGTATCTGTATATGACTGCACAGTGTAGTGGAAATTCTTTAATGCTTTCAACAGTCGCAAATACAGCTATAGCCTCTGCCGTGACGATGCTAGTATTGGGGCGCAAAATGCGAGCTTTTGAAAAGGATAGGCCAACCATGGAGTAGGACACAGCAGTGTAAGACTCCAAAGGATCAGTAAAGAATTCAGGACACGTGCTGGAGTTCGACGAAGTACCCAGGGATTATTTTAGTGCTTAAAATAATCACTATGTCTTGTTTAACGAAATCCCATCGCAATGCTGCAATTACATTTAGCTGCGCTCTTCTGTCATAGTTGCCAATGCCATCAGTAACGATGGATGGATGCTTTTGTAATCACCATTATCATAGTTGGTGAAGTCAGTTCATCATGTGGCAGGCAACCTTGAGAGAGAGAGCACCAGGTGGTTGAGGGCTTCAAAGAAATTTGATGATGTTAAACCTATGAAAGACAATTGGTTTTATCAATAACTATAATAAATTAGATACATTCATCTAATGAAATGTGAGAAGATTTTCAGCAAATGCAGCAGAACCCCGCTATAGTACTGCCTACAGCGTTTTCCTGGCTGCTACCGTAGCTTTCACCCTCTCTTACTTTAACACCCACAAAATCCAATAAATTGGGAACCTGGCTTCACTACAACCCTAGCCACCACACAACATGGTGGAAACATATACCATGACAGATTTCAGGATCCTAGGCCCATCGCAGTGGTCTAGTGGCTAAGATATTCGGCTGCTGACTCGCAGGTCCCGGGATCAAATCCCGGATGCGACGGGTGCATTTTCGATGGAGGCAGAAATGCTGTAAGCCCGTGTGCTCATATTAGGGTGCACATTAAAGAACCCCATTGTGGAATGTTTTACAGCGCAACAGGTTAGAACGGACAGAGAAGGGACACATCGCTGACCGTTCTCTGTTTGTTCTAACCCGTTGCACTGTAAAATATTCCATGATGAACATCCACCAACTCACCCAATTTGCGATTCTACTAAAGAACTTAAGGTGGTAGAAATTTCCGGAGCCCTTCATACGGCATCTCTCATAATCATGCGATGACTTTGGGACGTTAAACTCGACATATCAGATGTTAGGATTCTTCTAGCAAAAAAGCTAGACCTTAGAGATCTGTATTTACTGTCCTAATATGGAGCTTATCGCATGTTTCAGCCATTAAATTTGTTTTGGCACAGACAATTAGTAAACAAACACTTCCAAGTCTGTTTCTGTTACCCAAAGAGGTGTCATGATGGCATGGACTAATCACCATTGTCACAAAGATCCAAGCTCGCCTTAGAATTGTCATACTATCTTTACAAAAAAAAAAAAGAGGAAAAAAGTAAAGAGGAGACAATCGCAGTAGTCCAAAAACAAGTTGAAATAACTTATGCAAGCACAATGACATGTCCCAGTTGCCCGTTTTTCAAGAGCGACTCAAAACACTAAAGACGGAACATTTTTTTTCTCATTATTACATTACATTATACTAATACAAAATGCAGAAGTTTTGCTGAGAGAAGACACTTGGTCTAAAAGGGAAAGTCCATAAAAAAAAAAATGTGCAGCAAGTTTTTGCGGTAGCCTCAGCGGCCCATCTCCAAAGTCAAAAGAATTAGACGCCTTATGTTTAGTTTCTTTACTAGTACAAATTAAATGCATTGTAATCTTAAGGGGAGACGCGGGTCGAAAAGTCGCGTTTTTTTTCCAAATTTCACCTTTTCTGTTTTTTGTTGCTTTATCATCTTTATACATTATATTTTGACATCTGAAAATATCACAGCGAAATAAGCATCAGAAGTCAGTGAAAAACGCGTCTGAGTGAGCGGCAGTGACGCGCGGCATCACGAAATTTACACAAAACGGGCTGCTGTTCGCGTGCTCGCGGGGCCGCGAAGAGAGCTGTCCGCCATATTGCGGCCGCTGGCTCGTGTAGAGTTGTCCTTACTCTCCACGATCCCGGTTCTTGAAGTCTCGTACGTTCACGAAAAATCTAAAAAAAAAGCAACAAAAACAGTCTTTTCCCGCCGTTTCAAACCGCGCGCCACTAACGCAGGGCCGCCATTGGCTGACAGCACCCGTGTTTTCTTGCCGTAGTTCGCTTCACTGTTTTCCGGAGTTATTTTTCGCTGTTTTCGTGCGATGGCAAGCCCGAAAAAGGCCGTTGCCGACCATCGGAAATACAGAAGTAAGAACAAGTTCAGAGGGAAGCGGCGGAGGACGTACAAGAAAGCCACCGCCAACGAAAATGTCCGCGACGGGCCAGCGGCCGGTAGGCCTAACATCGACCACGGCAACGTCGACCATGGCAACTGCGACGACGAGATCAACGCTGCAGTGAATTTTGTGAGTGCATCGCAGAAAAAGATCGCGTTATTCGAAAACGACGTCAGGCCGAATGCCGATCGTGCCGAAAGCGTAGTGCTGTGCGAGTTGGGTGCATTGACGGCCGTCGTCGCAGGCGCGGCATGCCCCGTTTGTCACGAGAGTAAACTCGCAGTTCGGGCACCGAATAAAAAGCGGAAAGGCCTTTCGGCGTTTCTGGAGCTACACTGCGAGAATGCGGAGTGCTCGGAGAGCATCCTTTCGTCCGCGTACTCGTCGAAGCGGGTCGCGTCAGATGGCGGCCGCGGTGCAAGCAGAAGCTACGACAGCGGGAGTTCGCGTGACGCCTTTGCCGTGAACCTGAAAGTGGTGCTTGCAGCGCGTGCCGTCGGTATCGGGCATGAGCAACTTTCACGATTTTGTGCAGTAGTTGGATTGCCAAACCCTATGCACCATAAGACCTTCCATGCTATCGGCAAAAAGATTCACAGTGCGGCAGTGAAGGCTGTCTGTGAAAACATGCAAAGGGCACGCAGCGTCACCAAAGAGGTGGCTGGTAACAGTGACGTGCCAGTCATGTTTGACGGCACATGGCAAAAAAGAGGCCACAAAAGCCACAATGGTGTGGGAACTGTAGTGTCCTTGGACACTGGTTTGTGCCTGGACTATGAAGTGCTTTCCAACTTCTGCCTGGCGTGCAGTTTGCATAACGACATGGGAGGCGATGAAGAAACATGGCAGGCGTTTCATCATCCCGTTTGTGAGAAGAATTGCGACTGTTCTTCGCATGCCATGGAGGCCGAAGCTGCAGTGCGCATTTGGCAGAGGACTGTGGACTATGAGACACCCCTGCGGTTCACCATCTTCCTAAGCGATGGAGACAGCAAGGCCTACAACGGGGTCTGTGATGCCAACGTGTACCCTGACACTCCAATTGAAAAAGAGGAGTGCACCAACCACGTGGCGAAACGTCTGGGCACCGGCCTGCGGAAGCTGCCAACGCCACTTCCACGAGGGGAGAAGCTGAAGGAGACCACCATCCAGAAGCTTCAAACTTACTTTCAGGTGGCCATTGTGAACAATCGGGGAAATGTCCACAAGATGTACACTGCCATATGGGCCTCATGTTTGCACTCGTGCTCAACAGACGGTGCTGGAAGTCACAAGTTCTGTCCTGCAGGCCCAGACTCGTGGTGCAAGCACCGACGTGCTGAGGCGCAGGGCCAGCCTGCACCGTGCCACACCCCCCTCCTGACCAAGGCCCAGGGTTTGGCAGTCCTCCCAATCTACAAGCGTCTCACAGATGCGAAGCTGCTTGCCCGGTGCCTCCACGGCAAGACACAGAACGCGGCCGAGTCCCTGAACAGCAAAATATGGCTGCTGTGTCCAAAGACCCGGTTTGCTTCCCGGACTGCTGTGGAAACAGCCACAGCCATTGCAGTCCTGTGGTTCAACCGGGGCCACGCGAGCTTTGAAAAGGTGCTGGAAGAGCTTGGGGTGCTTCCTTCGGAGGCCCTGGTTACCCTCAGCGACCGCCGAGACAGCATGCGCATGCACAAGATGAATGTGCGTCAGACCGCTGAGGCGAGGGCACACCGTCGCAGTGCAGCCAAGAGGGCCCGGGTGGAAGAGTCCTGCCGCACCAGCCGGGAAGGGAAAACCTACGGTGCTGGAGAGTTTTAGACAACTGATATTCCCTCTGGACATGTGTGTATGTGTTCAGCACAAGTTTCGTGCTACTGCGTTTTTCATTTTTGTAAATACAGACTTTCAAACTTTCAAACGCGTTTTTCTCATTTCGCAATTTTGGCCAATTTGCATTTTTTGCGGGAAGTGTTTCGGGCACTTAGAATGGTCATACGACGACGAAATTTGGCACACACATTGAGGAGAGTGCGTAGGGTGCCGATATCTACTTGAATCAGCACAACCTATCAGCTGTAAATATCTATTAATAAATTTAATGGTGGTCGAGTGGAAAAAAAAGGGTACTTTGCTACACAGATGTTTTTTTCATAGTTTCAAAGTTGGAGCACAATTTCTAGCTAGATATCGGCACTCTATGGCTAATAGGGAGCAAAAGGAGCCATTGAACAACTCTCTGCATGAACATTTAGTATGTGCGAAAGTTCCCGGAAAACTTATCAAGTTTCACCATTACTTGAAACACAACTCCCAAACTATTGCACTTATGTAAAAACTGATTACAGATTTGGAATCAGGAGGAAAAACTGCATCAGTGGTCCAATTTCTGAAGCTCTAAGTTGAATAACAAAAAAAAAGTGCTTTCGAGGAGCGTCTCCCCTTAAGGGGAGACGCTCCTCGAAAGCACTTTTTTTTTGTTATTTAAGGGGAGACGCTCCTCGAAAGCACTTTTTTTTTGTTATTCAACTTAGAGCTTCAGAAATTGGACCACTGATGCAGTTTTTCCTCCTGATTCCAAATCTGTAATCAGTTTTTACATAAGTGCAATAGTTTGGGAGTTGTGTTTCAAGTAATGGTGAAACTTGATAAGTTTTCCGGGAACTTTCGCGCATACTAAATGTTCATGCAGAGAGTTGTTCAATGGCTCCTTTTGCTCCCTATTAGCCATAGAGTGCCGATATCTAGCTAGAAATTGTGCTCCAACTTTGAAACTATGAAAAAAACATCTGTGTAGCAAAGTACCCTTTTTTTTCCACTCGACCACCATTAAATTTATTAATAGATATTTACAGCTGATAGGTTGTGCTGATTCAAGTAGATATCGGCACCCTACGCACTCTCCTCAATGTGTGTGCCAAATTTCGTCGTCGTATGACCATTCTAAGTGCCCGAAACACTTCCCGCAAAAAATGCAAATTGGCCAAAATTGCGAAATGAGAAAAACGCGTTTGAAAGTTTGAAAGTCTGTATTTACAAAAATGAAAAACGCAGTAGCACGAAACTTGTGCTGAACACATACACACATGTCCAGAGGGAATATCAGTTGTCTAAAACTCTCCAGCACCGTAGGTTTTCCCTTCCCGGCTGGTGCGGCAGGACTCTTCCACCCGGGCCCTCTTGGCTGCACTGCGACGGTGTGCCCTCGCCTCAGCGGTCTGACGCACATTCATCTTGTGCATGCGCATGCTGTCTCGGCGGTCGCTGAGGGTAACCAGGGCCTCCGAAGGAAGCACCCCAAGCTCTTCCAGCACCTTTTCAAAGCTCGCGTGGCCCCGGTTGAACCACAGGACTGCAATGGCTGTGGCTGTTTCCACAGCAGTCCGGGAAGCAAACCGGGTCTTTGGACACAGCAGCCATATTTTGCTGTTCAGGGACTCGGCCGCGTTCTGTGTCTTGCCGTGGAGGCACCGGGCAAGCAGCTTCGCATCTGTGAGACGCTTGTAGATTGGGAGGACTGCCAAACCCTGGGCCTTGGTCAGGAGGGGGGTGTGGCACGGTGCAGGCTGGCCCTGCGCCTCAGCACGTCGGTGCTTGCACCACGAGTCTGGGCCTGCAGGACAGAACTTGTGACTTCCAGCACCGTCTGTTGAGCACGAGTGCAAACATGAGGCCCATATGGCAGTGTACATCTTGTGGACATTTCCCCGATTGTTCACAATGGCCACCTGAAAGTAAGTTTGAAGCTTCTGGATGGTGGTCTCCTTCAGCTTCTCCCCTCGTGGAAGTGGCGTTGGCAGCTTCCGCAGGCCGGTGCCCAGACGTTTCGCCACGTGGTTGGTGCACTCCTCTTTTTCAATTGGAGTGTCAGGGTACACGTTGGCATCACAGACCCCGTTGTAGGCCTTGCTGTCTCCATCGCTTAGGAAGATGGTGAACCGCAGGGGTGTCTCATAGTCCACAGTCCTCTGCCAAATGCGCACTGCAGCTTCGGCCTCCATGGCATGCGAAGAACAGTCGCAATTCTTCTCACAAACGGGATGATGAAACGCCTGCCATGTTTCTTCATCGCCTCCCATGTCGTTATGCAAACTGCACGCCAGGCAGAAGTTGGAAAGCACTTCATAGTCCAGGCACAAACCAGTGTCCAAGGACACTACAGTTCCCACACCATTGTGGCTTTTGTGGCCTCTTTTTTGCCATGTGCCGTCAAACATGACTGGCACGTCACTGTTACCAGCCACCTCTTTGGTGACGCTGCGTGCCCTTTGCATGTTTTCACAGACAGCCTTCACTGCCGCACTGTGAATCTTTTTGCCGATAGCATGGAAGGTCTTATGGTGCATAGGGTTTGGCAATCCAACTACTGCACAAAATCGTGAAAGTTGCTCATGCCCGATACCGACGGCACGCGCTGCAAGCACCACTTTCAGGTTCACGGCAAAGGCGTCACGCGAACTCCCGCTGTCGTAGCTTCTGCTTGCACCGCGGCCGCCATCTGACGCGACCCGCTTCGACGAGTACGCGGACGAAAGGATGCTCTCCGAGCACTCCGCATTCTCGCAGTGTAGCTCCAGAAACGCCGAAAGGCCTTTCCGCTTTTTATTCGGTGCCCGAACTGCGAGTTTACTCTCGTGACAAACGGGGCATGCCGCGCCTGCGACGACGGCCGTCAATGCACCCAACTCGCACAGCACTACGCTTTCGGCACGATCGGCATTCGGCCTGACGTCGTTTTCGAATAACGCGATCTTTTTCTGCGATGCACTCACAAAATTCACTGCAGCGTTGATCTCGTCGTCGCAGTTGCCATGGTCGACGTTGCCGTGGTCGATGTTAGGCCTACCGGCCGCTGGCCCGTCGCGGACATTTTCGTTGGCGGTGGCTTTCTTGTACGTCCTCCGCCGCTTCCCTCTGAACTTGTTCTTACTTCTGTATTTCCGATGGTCGGCAACGGCCTTTTTCGGGCTTGCCATCGCACGAAAACAGCGAAAAATAACTCCGGAAAACAGTGAAGCGAACTACGGCAAGAAAACACGGGTGCTGTCAGCCAATGGCGGCCCTGCGTTAGTGGCGCGCGGTTTGAAACGGCGGGAAAAGACTGTTTTTGTTGCTTTTTTTTTAGATTTTTCGTGAACGTACGAGACTTCAAGAACCGGGATCGTGGAGAGTAAGGACAACTCTACACGAGCCAGCGGCCGCAATATGGCGGACAGCTCTCTTCGCGGCCCCGCGAGCACGCGAACAGCAGCCCGTTTTGTGTAAATTTCGTGATGCCGCGCGTCACTGCCGCTCACTCAGACGCGTTTTTCACTGACTTCTGATGCTTATTTCGCTGTGATATTTTCAGATGTCAAAATATAATGTATAAAGATGATAAAGCAACAAAAAACAGAAAAGGTGAAATTTGGAAAAAAAACGCGACTTTTCGACCCGCGTCTCCCCTTAAAGAGCTAGAGATACCCCGCACATTTCAGGAAATTTCACTGAGCCAATGTAGAGATCTGGAGAACTGGGAATCGCATTAACAATTTAATGTTTTGGAGCAAATGTCCAAAATGAAACTTGCTTAATTAACTATTTTAGTACTGAACCTGTAAGTGCAAATTAGTGACAAGAGTGTTTCCTTAAATTGCTTTGGTAACACTTCAGTTTTTCTTCAAGGACAATTATGCTGCCCCTAGTTTTCTAGTCTGTTGAAATGAATAACGCCTAAGTGAAAAAGTCCGGAAGACACACATGGCCAATTACCATAGCTATTGATGGACCCTATATTGAAGTACCATTTGACATGGAACATCTAAGAGGCAGTTATAGCAGTCTGCATTTCAAATTACAATAGTGTTGTAGCCACTGTTTATTTTGTTCACCCGATTAGGGTGTACAACCCTGATTACCTTTATGATGCCTTCTAATTTCATTTCAGAAGCAACTGTCAAAAGTGATAAACATCTTGCAGAAATTATAATATAATACTTAAATAGAAAATTACAACAGAATTCAATATGACCTGACAGGAAGGGCAAGGAACTTCACAAACTGACAACAGTAGCTCTTTTTTTGCTGGCATTTTTTTTTGTAAAAGAAAATGTTCACTAAAGTAAACTGTTTTATTGGGGTATTTTGTTTATTGCACATGTAATTGGCAAAGTGACTGCCCGACTTGGACAGTTTAATTGATGCAGTACTCCATTTTTCATTTGTGACCCACACCCTCAAAAACACTTTCTAAAAAGCTTTCTAAAAATGATCCCTGCATTTTGCCGCGTAGCTGGCTTCTTTGCATAGTTGTGAAGCACTGCCTTGAATCAGCCTTTGCAACCACTTTTTTTTTCTCTTTGCTCCAAATTTTAAAAATTCTTAGTGCAGGTTATACACACAAAATATATAGCAATAAAACTATAACGTTTGCACGAGCTCTCAGTGAACTTTGCTAGCAATCCTTCGCTAAAAACATGCCCTTGCAGTAATGAAAACGTAACAGGAAATGAAACCCCCCTGCCAAATATATTACGTATGTATCTGCAACAACATACCAAGGTGCTATCACCCCAATATGGCATGCACCTTCCTGGCATGCTGAAGTATGCAATATAAGGTAACAAAGGTGAAGTTACAGTGCAAATAACTTCCCCTTTAGCATAATGTAGGTGAACCATTTTGTTACCGTAACAGAAGGAGCTTTGTCTTGGGAAAGTTAATCAATTCAGACAGCACAAAAAGCAACGCCATTTTGCCTCAGTTATCTCCTGTCAGTCTGCTGTTTTCATTTTATTTTCTTCAGAAGAAATGAGTGAGAGTCAACGGAAGTTTAAGATAAGTTTTAAAGGGGCCATGAAACACTTTTGCAAGTAACCATGGAATCAATTCACTGAGAGAGCTTATTGCCTCAAGAATTCAACGCCACAAAAATATTAAGAATCAGTTCAGTGCAAGTAAAGTTGCAAAGACTTGTCGCATGCTGCAATTACATTCTTTGTTCTCTCGTCCCGACGAAAGCGCTGAAAGCTAAGCAGGTAGGGATGGCAGGGCCACAGAAAAATGTCACGCCCGCCTCGTGACCTAGAGCACTTTTTTTCAGTGTGAACGCACGACTTTTTCAGTGTGATCGCCTACGCGTGCGTGGACACGCAGCAGCCTCCCCTGGCGATCTCTGTAACAAGTGAGCATGCCATGTTCAAATCAGCCAATGGCTGATAGATGGGCTTGCTACGTGCGATTTTTGGGCATATTCCGTGATTCGTCAAGAGAAGAGAAAGCAATCTTTAGCTGGCTCTGATAATTTATTGTGAATTCCAGGCCATGTGCTGCGCTACAATATTTGTCTCGCGTGTTGTCGGGAACCTCTACTACCGATCAGCAGAGGTTTCTGACCATGCTCAAAAAGTGTAGCAGGGCCCCTTTAAGAAAAGTTAGAGTATGCCGAAGCAGGGCAACCTGTCGCAACAACAGGAATTCGGTGCATCGGAGAAAAGCGTCCGATGCACCGGACCCAGAAGCAGCACATCACATCCTGCAGCAGAAAAAAAAAGAAATCGTTGCATGGACGAACGGCAGTGCACCCCGAACTAAAAACACTACTCGCTGAATTCGTCCGGGAGCTGCGGGCAAGGTTGCTACCCGTAACAGCGGAGTGCATCTGTGTGAAAACTCTCAAGATAGCTTGCAACTCTGGTTTCACAAAGGTACAACTCAAGGGGTCACCATCGTGTGTGCGCCAATTTATGAAGCGGAAGGGCCTTGCGCTGTTGCAGCGCACTTCAGTCTTTCCGCAAATGCTGCATAAGTAACGCATTAAATGGAACGGGGGACGGTGCACTTTGGGTCCTTACTAGTGAAAAAAATTCCGCCATATCCACGAAGTGAATGATGAGTGGGCGAAGCTCCGGAGGTAAACCTGGTAAACCATGAATCCTCTGTACATTTTGCCCACTCGATTTTATTACATCGCTCCCCCTAGCGTACGTCGCCGCACTAAATCGAACGATTGCCTTCAACCAATGACACGCGCCAAATGTGACATCATTCCTATTTTATAAGATCTCGCGTCTTTCATCAACTACAAGTACCGCTTTCTAGTTTATAACATCTTGCATATTTTCATCATCAGCTACAAGTACCACCATCTAGTAAACACTATAAGAACTAAACGAGAGGTGGCTACATACAGGAGACGGTACCGCCATCTAGTTAACACTGCAAGAACTAAACTAGAGGTGGCTACATACAGGCTACAGGGGACGCACAGCCCACGCCCTAAGGAGCTTCGCCCCTAAAACAGACACTGTCCGACTCAAGTTCAGACGAGTTTGAGTGACGGAACTTTGCGGCCTTCTGTGTTAAACTATACAAGATTAGTGTCCAAATAACAAAAAATGTCACCACTGTTCAGCTGGTTGTGTCGCGTATTTATCAAGGTAAGGGTGCGCCACGATACTTGACAATTTTTAAAAATATCTTTTTTGGAGATTCATAGTTTAGGGGGTTGACCTATATTCGGTTTTTACGGTAGCTTTCCTGTGACATCACAGACAGGTTCTCTGTGCTGGGTGCCCTAAGATGGTGACAACCATGACATTTCATCTCATTAGAGAGTGCCACTGCAGAGGAGGACACAAGAGTCATTCGGTTCACGCATTTTTTTTTTTTTTCTGATCTCCCCACTTTCTTCTCTGCGCAAGACAAAGGTATGCAAGGACCACCGGCACTAAAATGATGTCGCCGTTTGAGCTCACCAAACATCTCAAACCAGCTGGGAGCCCCAAGATGGCGGCCACGGTGACGGCAATGTAAACTACAGTAGACTCCTCTTAAACGAAACTCGAAGCTGATCCATAAAACTTTTCCATTTATCAGAAGCTTCATTTAAGCAAAGTACACTTATAAGTGAATCAAAAACTTTATTCAAATTGCACAAACCTCACCCTACTCATGAGGATGAGTAGGAGAAAAAAAAGAAGTGAAGGGTGGTTAGTTTGGCAAGCTTGAGTTGTTTTTTCACAAGGTACGCACCCATGCTTGAAAAACTAGCTAGAAATTCTGGACAAGCTGCATGCTCACAATAGCGCTGCAAACGTTCAACAGCCTGTTTAGCTGATCGGTCTGGTCGCACCACTACACTGGCAATATTGTCATCACATTGTCATCGCTGGACTGTTGATCCTTATCTTGCACTTCGGCAATCACTTCCTCGACAGTCTCCTCACGACAGGTACGAACATTTTCATCAATTGATTCGTAGTCCTGCAGCGAGAAAGAGGCAGATGGCACGACCTCACTGAATGCTGCATCACTGTCGGCATCAGCAGGGCTTTCTTCTTCATCAGGTACTGCTTTCTTGCGCTTGAAAGCCAGCATGTTGAAAGCATCTGTGTATTGTTTCCTTTACTTGCCCCCAGGCACAAGCCAAAATGTGGATGACTGCAAATAAAACTATGCTGCCGCATTTTTCACTGTTCTGCACAAAGCAGCATTCAATGAAGCAATTGTTTGCGATAATGAACTTTAATAATCTGAATAACCCCTTGATCCATCGGCTGAATCAGTGCCGTTGCATTGGCTGGCAAGAACTCCAGAGTGATGGCTTGGAGTCCTTGAACCTGACTGTGGGCTGGGCAATTATTCACTATGAAGACAACTTTCTTGCCTTGTCTCGTAAATCTTGCGTCTTTCTCCCAGAGCCAGTTTTTAAAAATAGCCATGGTCATCCACACTCCACCGTTCGCATGGTGTCAAACAGCTTTGAAACAACGTGGGTGCCTTGATTTTTCTATTACTAACCGCTTCAATTTTTCCTCTCCTGTCACCATCGCATCCACCAGCACAGTGATGCGATCTTTACTGTGTTTTCCTCCACTACAGGCTTTGTCTTTGAGGGTGAGTCTTTTATGAAAGTGCCTTATAAAAAAGACCCATCTCGTCGTTGAAGACGTCTCGTGGCTCAAAGCTCTCAAAATTTCCTTAAGGGGGAAAGTGGGTTCTAAAATGGTTAAGATTGAGTAAGAAATTAAAAAAAACAAACTTCACTCCTAAGCTAGTTTTTCATGCTGATTTCAAATCTCTTCTTTTTGTTTCTTAATATTTCAAGAGGTTTAAAAAATATGAAAGCGAATCCTAATTAATTGCGTACTTCTTACGGGACATCTTGGCAGTTTATTCTTGCTAAATTCGAAAAGTGAATGCATAATCCCAATGCTGGAGACTTGCTGTAGGGGGTGATGCTATTTTTATCCATTTGAAGGCATTTTATAAACAAGAAAACGGACGAACACTTATGGTCACTATATTAGAATAAATTTCTCTCACTAAAATCTTCAATGGTAATTTTTGAAGTGATGCTAGAGAAATATAAATAGCATCACCCCCCAGATCATGTCAAGACGAATAAAATGATACCAACTTTGTCGCATTTACTCAAGTTTAACAAAGGAAAAACCCCCGTAAGGCCGAGTGCAATGTGCAAAAACATCACATCGAACTGAGAAAAACGAGCTTGAAGTTTCTAGCAACTTTTGCTAAAGTGATGCTACAGCGATATTAATTACATCATTCTGTAGCTCTATATTATAGGATAAATGGCCATGCTGAATTTCACTGTACCCACCCAGAATAGTGCTCAAAGCTTGTTCTAGAACTACAAAATAGTCATTGACTCAGCATGAGAATTATTATATTTCTTTACTTTGTGGTCGTTCCAGTGCCTTGCAAGTGAAAGGAACACAAAAAAATCATGTAATAATGTTGTCCTTGGATAGACAATACATTTACACAATGTTTAGGTCTAAAACCAAGAATATTTATTTTTGCGAAAATTCTATTCGTCATCATGACTGTTTACAGCAGACCAGGGCTGTAAGCAGAGTCCCCTGCTGGCTTGTGACGCTTTGAAAGTCTTTCCTTTATTGAACTGCTGTCGAGATGCTCTCTTCGCGATTTTCGCAGCCTGCCCTTCTCAAGGCTGTGACGCACCAAGTTATTGCCAGCGCTGTAGCCCAGCTTCTCGGCAATTTCCACGTTGCTCTTGGTTGTGCCTTGGTTGAAGCGGCTGATGGCTTCTGCAATTGCCCTTTTAATGCTCCGCAAGGATGCATGCCGAGTTTTGGGGGCCTACAGCCAAATCATAGCATGCAGGCTCTCACTTGTGTTCTGGGTGATCCCATCGCTGCACTTTTCCAAGAGGGCATTGTCGTTTAGCCGCCTAAACACAGGCTACAATGCCTCAGTTACGAAATCAGGCAGGCTGTTTGTGTGGTGGCGGCTTCTCATTTTTCACAAGAGCTCTCTGAAATTTGCACCAGGATTCAGGGCCTTCGGGGCAAAGGTCACACTTTGGTGCCTCGTCAGTTGAAGACATGTGGTTCAAAGTTGCTAGAAGAGCCTTCTGCATATCTGGAACATCGTTCCTGTGGCTTCTCAATGCATAGCCATAGTATGAGGTGATCTTTTTTATCTTTTGTTGCGCAAGTCTGCCCTTTCCACCAAGTGAGCCACCTTGAGCTTTTTTTTTTTTCTCTACAAGGGTACATAAGGTAGCTCTCATACGCTTGTGTACATGATTTATGCAGTCCTTTTTGGCCACCTTTATGAAGCCGTACACCTCTTTTCCTGTGAGTGCATGGAATGTCCTGCTGTCGCCGTCTGACAGCATTGTCGTATAATGAAGCTTGTGCTTTTCAAGTGACCGCTCAAACAAGCGTAGTGCTGCCTCCACTTCCATCTGGCCAGCATTACAGTCAACATTCTTCTGGCACAGAGGGGCATGCTGAATGAGCCAGACAGAATGTCCTGCTTCTCCTTCCTTGGGTCCTGTGGTGCAAGCCAGGCAAAAGTTCAACAGCACGATATGGTCTATCACGAGGTCACTATACATCTCAACAATGCAGCCAACACATACATGATGCGAGCTATGTCCACGCAAAAGCCAGATGCCGTCATAAATGACGACGTTTCCTGGCGCGTTGCCGAACTCCGCATAGAGCTCCTTGACGCGAGCGACGCTCGCCGCTTCACATTCGGCAGCAGTCGCACAGCAGGCTTCTTTCATTATATTCATGTGGCTTTGGTAACTCTTGTGGTGAAGCCCTCGATGCGAAATATTCATCCCGGCGAAGAAGTCCGACAGAGCCATTGCCCCCTTGCCGATACTGTTGATGGCCTTCATCGCACGCATATTAACTTTAAACGGCCTTATTTTGGAGTCTGTCTCATCGGCTATACGTGGGGATGAAAAATGCTCTTCGCGAAAGTCGCAACTGCCACACGTGACTATGAGCTTCGAACACAGCCCGTACTCTTTCTTGGCCTTTGAAATAGGGACGCTTCTTTCACCGCATTCTGGGCCTGCGACAAGTCCAAATAACGAGCCGCCAGATTAACAATAACAAATTCTGTCCCGTTTTCTTTGCCACCATCCTCCAGATCAATATCTAGTAACTCGAACTTACGTTTTGTCGCGCACTGCGATGCGAGTGGTGCCTTCAAGCCCACTGCATTTCTCGTGCACTCAGCAAACTCGTCCGCCGAATAAAACGCCGTCTCAATGCGGTCTAGGATGCTGCTGGAAGTGCAAGATGACGATCCGACGACGACACAATCCGATGAGGTGCTGATGCAAGGCACAGGAGAGTGCCCCGCTTCGGACACAAGCGGCCGCGGCTGCGTGCCGTCGTCGGAATTCGCCGCTTTGGCGGCATCGGGCGAAATCGGCTGCACCTTCTCGGCTGCTTTCTTCTGGCGGGCGTTCCACGGGCGCCTCCGTTTCTTGCCGTACGCTTGGCGCGTCTTCTTTAGACAAGCGTCTCCAATGGTGCCGGCAAAAGACGGAAAGTCGGTGCATCGGTCGCGTGGCACAAGAAGGCACGTGCGGGAAGCAGATGAACAACGTCGCGAACGGGAACCAGCGGCCGACGAACAATATACAAAAGAAAGCGCGGGAAACTTTGGCTGCATCAGCCAACGGGAAGCGAGAAACAGGGGGCTCGCCTGGTGCGGGCGAGCTCCGGCCAATCAGCGGCCCGGAAAAGGGGGCGAGCGCAGCCGTTCTGTTTAAGCGACGCCATTTTGAAGGGTGGCAAAATGCGCACAACGGAATTAGCTTCAAAACAAGCCTAAGATGGCGGCGATCGGCCGACTGCCTCGCCGGCGGCACGCGCGGGAAGTTTGAACAAATTTGACCTGCCGTGGGTTGTTTTGCGGCTCCCGTGGCGACTTCATAATCAATTTTAATCCATTTACTGATCGAATTGAGCGTTCACAATTTGAGGACACGTGCTTATAGGTCTAAAAACTTCAAATATCGCATTTTCTCAAATTCGACTTTTTGGCCATTTTTCACCATTTTAAGACCTGCGTCCCCCCTTAAGCCGTGCCTGTTGCCAGTCGGTGCAATTGTCCCTGTTGACTGCAGCACTCTCACCTGAGATTGTTTTGTTTTGAAGACTAGGCCATAGGGTGTTTTGAAGCGACTGAGCCATCCGTCGCTTAGGACGAAGTTCTCACCATCCATTTGCATGGTGATCTCTCGAGCTTTCTGCCCGAGAATTGGTTTGCTTATGGGCAAATTCGAACTACGTGCATGCTTGAACCACAGAAAAACTTTTTCGAGTTGTTCATTGGCATCGATCTAAGGGTCCCGTTCTTTAGAGTGCTTTCCATCTTTTCGCTGCCTTTGCAGATTCGCAACAGCATCGATTTCAGGATGTTGTATTTTTTCGTTACCTCCGTCTTGGACAGGCCACTTCGATCATCGATCTCCTGAAGAATTTGGAGCTTTTTTTTTTCCAAGCGAGAGTGCACGGTGCGGCCGCTTCCTTTCCATCCGGCTGAAATAACACAGTGATCTACCTCACTTAGTCGCACAAATAGGCCTAACACACAACTGACGCGCCGACTCTAATCCCACAGCCACCACAAGCAAGAATGGCTACTGGATTGGCTTGTCACGAGGTGTTGCCATGGTTGTAAGACTACCTTTGGCCTGAGCGAGTCTATGCCGTGTTTAGAGTGTGCCATTTAACCGTAGGTGACCAGTAAGCACTGTTTCAATTAACCGAAGAATTTTACTACGGAACACAGAAATCCAGCCATATGAGCCCATTTAGTTCCGTTAATGAGGCATTTTCGTTTAAGCAAGTTTTGTTTATTGGGAGTCCACTGTATGTAAAACCATTAATTTGCTTTCACAATCTTTTGCTCCCCTTTGACTATCTGAATAATCACAAAAAAGGCAATTTCAGTATGCTACAAAAATCACTATTCAAGATCCCAAGTGAAAAAAAAAAAAAAAGTTCCAGACTCTAAATATGAGAATAAGTTCTCAGCATGATGACAATGGGAAAGAAACAGGCAATTTTACTACAAATGAAGTGTTTTTTCGCGAGTACAGAGCTACAACAACTACCTAACACTCTTTGGGAGTTGCACAGATTCCCCCACCCCAAAATTTTCAACTCTATACCGTATTTACTCGCGTAATAAACCCACCCCTTTTTTCAGAAAAGTTGACCATAATTTGGGGGGAGAGTTTACTATGCGGGGGAAAAAAGTCACTGAAGTTGAAACCGCGAAAATTTCCCATGGTTGTTTTGGCCAGCGAAATGAAGATCAATCCTTTCTGTAGCCCAAAGCCCTCCCTGTTTTCCCCCGTAACGAGCACGTACCAATCGATGCCGAAGTGTCGTCCAGCAGCTCGGTTTCCGTGCTCCAACGCATGCAGCCGTGGAGCTAGTGTACCGGCCGAACGCGCCCTGCGCAGCAGGTGTCCTAAATTGACTACAACAAACTTTACAACAAAAACACAGCGTCGGATGGCAGCGCACAAACGTTGCGGATGCACAACGTGCCGTCTGCGCAGTGAGCAATATTGCGCTTTGCATGGCCTCCGAGATGGCGGGCGCACGGCGTAAAAGCACAATATGCGCCTGCCATCTTGGAGGCCGCACGCTTTGTTTTCGCGCCGCTGGGCTTGCGTGGCGCTTTAAGTAAAAATGTTTCTTTTGCATTCCACAAATGGCGCTCTACTGCGAAAGGAGCGACTTTTAAATTTTTATTGACAACAGCGCTAATGCTGCTCGCAACAGTTTAGCATGGTTGTCTGTGTTTTGACTTTAATTGCATCGTTATTTTACGATATAAATGCTTGATTTAACGATGTTCCTATCGTGGATGACACTGACTATCATGACCCGACTATCATTTTTTTTTTTTCAAGGACCAAGATGGGGGTGGGTTCCATAATGCGAGTGGGTTCCTTACACAAGTAAATACGGCGATATTTGTGTTATGTGATAAAATATTTGTTGAACCAATGTATATTGGTGAACAAATTCTCGACACTGTACTGAATGCTGCTTGATTCTTTAGACATACGCATGCACAATACCACAAAGGAGAAAACGTTCAGCATGATGAGAGGTGCCACAAGTGACTTTTTATCTTCTATTTTGTGAGTGCGTGCATGCGTATGCAATTGGTCCAAAATCCTTCCTCATGCTGAATGGAGAACAGGACGCTCTATTCAGTGAATACAATATTCAACAATGTGTCATTCCTGAAATAGTTTTACTTGCATCGATTACTGCAGTGTATTGACCATGCATTTTTTTTTTTTTTTTCACCATATAGCTGCTGAGATGGCACGGTGTAAAGTCATGGCTGCCTCATGCTGAGTTCAATAAACTGATTTTTTTTTTCTTACCAAATTGATTTCGTTGTTTGCCAGACTGCAAAACTAAATTTTTACAGAACTTTCAGTGTTAATATGAATTCACTAAAGGCTACTTGCTTCATTGTGTCAAATCTTCACCTTGTATGCAAGTTTTGATACTACGTAAATTGCCAAGTTTGCTGTTAGCAATGCACTAAGGTCGGACTCATCTTCAGCACTTAGCAGCCCATGCCTCTCTCGTGATTCGGGCTAAGGTGAGCCTAACTGGCATTTGGCAAGTGTGCCCAGCCACTCATGTTTCCTTATTACTATGCAACACCTCTACCACCCTCATGCACTTTCACGTGGCTAAAAAAAGCAGCACTCACCCCAGCAGAAGGTGGCACACCAACAGGTATGGCAGCCAAGCCTTTTGGACTGGTTCCAAGGAGTGGAGCTTTGCCATCATTACTAGGCGAAGAGCGCTGAGATGACGCGGCTGAGGCTGGCAGGTCGCTCACGTCAATGCCACTGTCATGTTGATCACTGCTTCTGTCAAAGCTGCTCGACTTGGAGGAAACAAGAACGTCTGCAGAGGACACAGCTGGAGCAGACATCGATTGTGAGGCTGACGACGGAGGGCTGCCTCCTCGCAGTGCATGGGTGATTGGCTTTTCCCATGCATTCACCACTGGTCGAAGAACACCCGATGGAGCCAGTTCTGCAGTTAGACAATGCACAGGAATGCAACCTTTCAGATGCAATGAAGAATCAAAATGTCCTGTCTAAGGTGTTTTTTTTTTCTATGAGATGCAGAAAACTACCAAATGTCTTTACTTCTATGCCAGAGTTGCCAATGCCATCAGTAACGATGGATGGAAGTTTCTGTAATCACCAGTGTCATAGTTGGTGAAGTCCTTTCATCACATGGCAAGCAACTTGGCCGAAGAAATACAGCAATGACAGGTAAGTAAAAAAATTAAAGCCACCAACTGATAATTTGGATATGCTTGATTGTACAGACAGTTCCACAGTGCCACATCTTGACCCATAAACAGATGTGTCTTAAAGGCGACAAACTTCTATACACTGCGCAGAGGAGGAACAGGGTACATGGGTTCAGCAGAAACCCTGGAAGCCGGAAAAAGTACATTTTGTGGCAGACTTAGAGCATCCAGAAGGATGTTTTGAAGCAGGCTTGCAGAACCCAGAAAAGCTTTTTCAAGCAAATTTAAGCCGTCGGGACGTTCAGATTAAATGTAGCCCCATTTAAAAGCTCTCGTGAAGTAACTTTTGTCCTATGCCGCATCTTCTAACACCAAGCTAAATTATACAATAGCCTTACTACTGTGTTAACAATGATGTGGGCACTATCAATGGGTTTTTGCCGTCACCAATGGGTTTTTGCCGTCACCATCATGTCCCATAAAAGGTCCAAATTGAGCATGGCGTAATTTCAAGGTTTTGGCGCATTTCAGCACAACAATAGGAAACCATATAAATTAGCACAGCTGTTGCACCCTATAACACACACACACACACACACACACACACACACAAATATAGGTGTGTGTGAAGTAAGTGTATACTTAGGGCTCGTTTTTTTCTTGTTTACAACAATAGTAATGAGATCTAACAGACAATAATACAAGAAAAGGATAAAAGAAGTTATTAGACCTAACTGTAATATAAACTTGAAGAAAGAAAAGTATGAAAAGAAAACTTGCCATGGGCAGGAACCGAACCTGTGACCTTTGAATTTCAAACGCGTTCGATGCTCTGTGCACTGAGCTACCATGGCGACTATCCCGCGATCCACTTTATTGGGTATATATGATGTGTATTAAACGTGGGAGTCTCAGTCAGTGCCCCCAGCAGCCATGGCAGCGAGTGTATTATCAATCTGCTTGGCGTCACGTAGCACGTGAACTTATTGCGAGCTGGCAGCTGACATATAATCCCTCATTTGCCGTATTTACTCGCTGCGCAATAAACACACTTTTTTCTTTAAAAATCTCAGAAAAGTTTGGGTGGGTTTTATTATGTTGGGAAAATTTTATGAGAACTTTTTTGGGACGAGCCAAGAAAAGCGGTAATTGGTTGTAAAACTTTATTGTGGTCCTGCAAGGCGCACGTCAGCGCGCAGCGGGCGACTCCCACGTTGGGACCGTAGGGACAAGCGATAATGGGAAAAAAACAATTGGCCCTGTATCTGCATGCTACACCGCAAATGTCGTCAAAAGACGATAGTTGTCTGGAGAGAGTAAAAAAAAACGTTCATTTGATGTTCTGCGCAAGAAAGTCAGTGAACGGAATTCCGGAGGCGCTGTATTAAGAGTGCCTCGAGCGTGCAGCGGAGGCGAACAAGCGCATCGTCACATCACATGTGAGAAATGAGCTCTATCTGGCAGTTATCCTGGAAAACAAGGCACGCGCCGTGCGCGTCCGTCGTTGAAGTGATAAGGTGTAGAACGCAAGGGGACGGCTAGGCGACACCACTGTGTCGTCTTAGCAAAGCGTTGGAAACACTTCGTGCAAGCATTGCATGGCCAGCACAGCGTTGTAAAGGCTACGATCCTTATAATTACTTATGTATGCCTTTTCTAGTAAAAAATACACATACATATATCAACGTGTTTTTATGGTGCCTCAGTTATGCGCAATAATTGCTCTTTAATTGACAATCACACAAGTATGAACTCTGAACCTTGAGCAATATTGGTGGGCGCTGCGGATGGGGTCGTTTGGTCACATTGGTGCCGGTTAGGGTGCCGTTAAGGGCGGACAAACAGACAAATGTACATATAAACAGACCAAAATTATTGTGTCAAAGGCCCCCAAGAAAGACCATCTTCTTTCAAAAATAAAAAAAAAGTTGGGCTGCCTAGCCTTTCGCAACTGACATGCGTACACTGTTTGGAAACGGCTACTTTGTTGCACTTTACTTATCTTCGGTGGTTGATGGCGTCATCTTCTGCAAACTGTTTTGCATCGCCCCGCACATGCCATAAAAGCGTTTTCGGCTATCTTTTCTCGCAATCGTTTAATGCAACAATGGTATCTGCTATGATCTCGAGGGGCGCCCAAAAACGTGCACTACAACGCAATTTGCCAACTTCGCAGCAACCTTTCAGGACGACTGCGATGACGCCGTTCACATTTTAGATAGTAACCAACATTGCAGCAAGCTACCCCCTAAGAATTAAAATAAACCGTCAATAATAAGATTGACTACAGAATACGGCCACCACCTCATTTCCACATGCCTCGCCCCCCTTCTTTTCATGAAAGGGAAGGCGTAGCGGGTCGTTGCGACTCTGCCCACTACGGCAACACGACACCAGGTCAGCGAATGAAGTCATCGGCGAACTCTATCAGTCGCAACGCACTTCCGCTAGCTGCGAAGCGTGGTTGTTTGTGTACTGTTTGTTGCACCAGCCGCTGGTCAACCGTGTAAGCGTCAGGTGCGAAGTGTCGACCACAAACGATCAGGTACCTGACGTACGTTCGTCGCTGGATGGCCGATCCGCTTCAGCCATGCAGCATGCAGGGCCCCACCGTGAGGCACCCGGTGCTGATGCTTCTTCACTGCCCAGTCCCTCGATGCACTGGCACAAATAGGCGGATTGGTCCTCTTGGGGGGGGGGGGGGGGGGGCTACTGATTTCGCATCGGGTCCGGCATCAACAACAGTTTTGCACGCATGTAGCCGTCTCACCTCAGTCCACGAAGCCTTCAGCATCTTCAAAGCTGAGCACAAGGTCACCCGAAGCGGCAGGTTGGCTGCCAGGCGGTCAACAGCTATGAGCAAGTGCTCCACAACGCGGCGTGTATAATAACTCTAGCGCAGCGTGTATATTGACTCTAACACGCGAATGATGCACAAATCCAGTGGTTGCACCTTAGATGTGTGGGGCGGCAGGAAAAGCAGGGTTACTGCCTTCAGCGAGGCTTGTACGTGGTGTGCCAAGCAGTTGTCGACCACGAGCAGCGTGCCTTACTTGAGCATATCTTGGTCAAATTCGTGCAGCCACTCTAGAAATAAATCGCGCGTCATCCACCCTTTGGCATTATGTCAGTCCCGAACGGGCACATATCCTTGAAATCAACGCGGCTTCTTCGATTTGCCTATTACAAAGGTCACGCACCAGTCACTGCCATCCATATTAGTGCACAAAAGTGCTATGATGCGCACTTTGATATGCCGCCAGTGCACGTGTCGCCTTTCATGGCGCGAGTTTTTTCCGGTAGAGTCTGATAAAATAGCGCAGTTTCATCTGTGTTATAAACGTCTCGCTCTGCATAGCTGGAAATGGCGCCTCGATTTGCTTCCACCCACGAGGCCTTAAATGAAAGACGTGCCTCTGCTACCTTGATGACATTATCATCGTTTCCTCAACGCTTTCTCAGCACCTGTAACACCTTGATGAAGTCCTAACATGCCTCGCCGGCGGACTCGTCCTCGGAATAAAATGCAGTGTCGATGCCGTCTTGGATGTTACCGGAAATTTGACATGATCTGACGAGACAATCCGAGAATCCGAGGAGACGCTGCAGCTGAGTTCCGGAGAGTGCACCGTTTCGGACACAACAGGTGCCCGCGGCTACACGCCGCCATCCAAACGCAGCGCTTCGGTCGCATTGGGCGAACTCCGCTAGACTTGACTTTCTTCTTTGGTGTGTTTTACGAATGCCTTCGTTTCTTGCCGTACGCTTGGAGAGTCTTCTTTATACGAGCGTCATCAGCCATGCTGGCAAGAAGACGGAAAGTCTATGCGTCTGTCACGTGGCACGAGTGGGAAGCAGATGGACACGCGCAAGACGAGAGCCAGCGACTGACAAACAACCAAGGGAAAAAAAATCGCAGCCACATTCGCAGTGAGACACATGGGGGCTCGCCTGGTGCGTGCTCGCTCTGGCCAATGAGTGATCGGGGGGGGGGGGGGGGGGGAAGCTTCGGACAAAGGGCAAGGGCAGCTGTTCGGTCAAGGGTGGCAAAATGTGCACAAAGAAATTAGCTTCAAAACGAGCTCAAGATGGCAGCGATCTGCCGGCTGCTTCATCAGCGAATGCGTGCGAAGTTTGAATAAATTTTACCTTTCATGGGGCGTTTCGCGACTGCCGTGGCAACTTTATAAAAAAATTTAACCGATTTAGTGATCGAGTTTAGCATTCGCAATATCAGAACACATACGTATAGCAAATAAAAATTGGAAAAATCAGATTTTAGAAAAATTGACTTTGGTCATTTTTTTACCATAGTGGGACTTGCATCCCCTGTAAAAAAAAAAAAAACTGCTCGCATTGTGTGGCTGATATCGACTAAACATCTTGCTGAATGTCACTTGCACAACACTCAAGGGCCACTTTTTTTGGCCTCTGCCGTGATCGCCGGAGCCGCGTTTATGATAGCGTTGGCACAATCCACATGTTATAAGCGGCAGAGGTTTCCCCTGTAAGACGCTATGTGCTCTCAGACAGTTTTTGCCTCTTCCCGAACGCATGAGCAGTATGGAACTTTCGATGACCGCCTTCCATCGAAGCGATTGCACGCCGCTGTCTAGCAGATGAATGAATCCCTCGCATCCAATTGGGAACCGGGAACTGTGCGACATGATAGAAACGCACCAATGATGTGCGAGTACAGCTAAACATGCTTGTAACGAACCTCCATATAACAAATTTCTCAATTTAACAAAGTTTTTCTATTCCCCATCATTGCTCTATAAAAGTTTTTCTATTCCCCATCATTGCTCTATAAAAGCACATGTATTTGAGACCTCTACGTAATAAAGCTACAGCGGGACACAACCTTGATAAAGTGAATTTTCCCCACGAACAATCTACGAATTTCGCCCAAGATGTTATTTTTGTGCGAGCATGCATTTTCTGCAGGCGCCTCGCCGCCGCTTAAGCAGTGGCGCGCTTGCGGCCCCGGCGACACCCAGGCGTGAGCGAGCACTCATTATTGCGTGCGGGTGAGTGCAAGGCAGGCAGGCGGGCCTGCGCCCGAACAACCAGCATTGCCGCCGTTCTTGCTGCCACTTGTGCATCCACGGATGTAACTCCACCCTCTAAACCAATAACAAAAAAAAAAAAAAGAAAACTACTTTTGGATTGGCAGAGCCACTTCCGAGAACTCGGAAGAAGCAGGCTGTGCCAGCGCTATCACCGCCGCGGCACCCGCGATCGCGGACGCGATAGCCGCATCCCAAGATCACATGAGAGCTGTGCGCGTCGACACTCCCCTGGTTTCAGACGCTGAAAAAGTGGCCATCGAGTGTCCTGCGAGCGATGTTCTGCAAGATCTTTCATCGAAGTCTGCCACAAAACGCAAGCGGTCTTTTTTTCGAGACTCGGATGGAGCCGCAACGCCTGGTATGCCGCTCACCGTCGTTAGCTTAGAGTTGGTCAACGAACTTCAGCGTATGAAGTGCGGTGTGTGTGGCGGGCCTGGCAGAATCTCCAAGGAAGACCGCGAATATGGCATAGCCGCGAAACTTGTTCTCACATGTGATGAATGCGGTAAACTAAGGACCGTATGGAGCTCGCCGAGAGCAGGGGGGGGTGACGCAGCGCACGGCCCCTTCGAAATTAACGTGCTCGCGGTTCGCGCGGCAATGAGCACTGGAAACGGGCAAACTGCGCTCAACAATATTTTTTCTGCCCTAAATATTTCACGGAGAGGCCTGCACACAAAGACATACCAAGATTATGTGAAATTGAAAATGAACCCTGCCGCGCGCGTTATTGACGACTGCGCGAGCGCCGTGAAAACGGTATATTCCAAACTCAACTATGGAAATCCTGGAAATATCGCCATTTCCTTTGATGGGACTTTGCTGACCAGGGGCCGCTCATCCCATATTTGTGTAGGGACCGTGATTGAACTATTCACGGGTTATGTGCTCGACTTCGTCGTCCTATGGAACCTTTGTTTGGGCTGCCAGTTAGGGCCGAAGGAGGACAACCCAAGGTATGCCGAATGGCTAGCTGGTCACACTTGCCAAAAGAATACCTCCAGTAAGCCAGGACAAATGGAGGTGGAAGCAGCACAAATTTTATTTGGCCGCTCATTGGAGAGACATGGGCTCCGCTACACAACCATGTGTGATGGAGACAGCCGGGCCTTCAACAGTCTGCAGGAGGCACAGGTATATGGCTTCGTGCCAATAGAAAAAAGAGGACGGTGTCAACCATGTGCATAAGCGCATGGGCACAGCACTTTGAAACCTCCTGCAAGAACAAAGAGCCGAAGGAAAGCCAAGCCTTGGCGGCAAGGGCAAACTGACAGGCGAGCTGGTCACAAAGCTCAAGTCATATTACGGATGGGCTTTACAAAGCAACCAAAGAAGCATTGAGGCCATGAATAATGCTGTCTAGGCAACCTTTTATCACGTAGCATCTACTGATGCAAGCCCTCAGCACTCTCACTGCCCAAATGGTGAAGAGTCATGGTGCAAGTACAACAAGGCTGTTGCCAAGCAGGAGACTCCTCCGAATCATCGCTACAACCTGCCGGAGTATGTGGTTGATGCCTTGCGGCCTATTTACACGCGCCTCTCTGACAAGAAATTGCTGGAGCGTTGTCAGCGAGGCAAAACACAAAACCCAAACGAGAGTCTGCACTCCGTCATCTGGTCGCTCGTGTCCAAAAACAAACACGCGTCGCTTTTCACCGTTGAAGCTGCTGTGGGCGAAGCTGTCGCAAGGTTCAACGCTGGCAAAGGGAGAGCAGATGCCGCCATATTGAAGGAGCTGCACCTGCAGCAGAGTATTGTGGCCGCTGAAAGATGCTCAGAAAAGGACAGTCGCAGACTAGTGGCATCGGAGAAGAAGCATGAGCATGCTGAAAACTTCAAGCATGCCATGAAAAGAAAGCGCACCAAGGAGAATGATGATGACTACATTCCTGGTGGCTTCTAACATGGTTAATACACTGATTCACACCTTTTCTTGTTAAATATAAGTGCTCAGCATGTTCCTAAACTTCTTTTTCCGTTTTCTCAAAACATTTTTCATCACACCCTAAGCCATTGCCCACAGTATCTTTTGATGTAGCAGTCGGATTTTGATAATTCTTGCAGCATTTGAAAGCTTATACATTGATTAGTGAAAGAAAACCGAAAAATTGTAATATTTTTATTTACATTAGTGATTTAATTAGCAACAAACTTAAGCAACAGTTTCAGATTTCTAATGAGTATACTTGTTCAGGCCATAACTCTGCTACCAATGAAGCTAAAAATAAAATTATGGTTTTGTTGCACTCCCTGGCCTTCATGGAATGCTGTCATATCAAATTTGTAGCAATATTTTATGAGGAAGATGTCAAAAGACTGGGCAGAATGCAAGTTTATGTAACAAGTCAATATTTAAAAATCTAAAAGTGATAGCAAAAAACTAATCGCATATTTGTTTTCAGCTGTGAAAAATACATATCGTATTAAAATTTCAGCTGGAAATACTGAAAATTAAAAAAAAAATTCAGACCAGTGTCTCCCCTTAACTTCCGCTATCACGCTAACGGTAAGCTATAACTGTCTAATATTTAAATGCACCAAAGTGAAATTGAATACTCAACGCGGAAAATATACTGCCAGAAAACATGCTCCGCAGAGAGACTTAAGCATCTTATAAGAATCCGCCAAAATTATCAGAGCAAGGTACCTCGCATGTGAATTCTAGTTCCATTCCTTCGTCCTTAAACATGTTTAGAATGTGTTTACTTTCCCATTTTTCAGCGCGTCACTTGTTTATAAATATTTTTTAATATCTATAACGGTATCACTTCTCAGCAGTCTTCTTTCAACGGCCCAATCAAACCACGATGGTATTAAAGCCATAGCGCCTTATGGGCAGTTCATTGAATAACTATGAATTCAGTGTTCCAGCTCACATCCCTCACGATAGCATGTTTGGACCAAATGTACCTAATAAGGAACAACTTGCATGCATCTCATCTATGTTCGATGTACACTCATCCAGTAATACCTACACTGACCCTATTATTAATTTCACATTCCATGCGTAGATATACATGCAGGTGCATTCGTACCTTATAAACAAGCGGCGGCTTGTTCTTTTTTGTTTTGTGCTCACACGGCACCAACGAGCAGTGGGTGGAGCAAGAGCCACTTCTTTCAGTGTGCCAACTTTTCCCATAGTGCTCCGTGCGACCGCAGGATGTAGTGAGATTGCTTGAAAAAGGTCTGTTGGTAGCATGGCACGCATGCCCACACTTGGGCTTCCGCAGACTGCAGCTGTTCATACCTGCCTGGTAGCGTATATTTTAACCAAACGTACGTGGGGGGAAAACTGGTAGACAACAACACTCCATTACTGTTGGCTGATGGGCCTTGGCCGGGACCACAGAAAAATTTGTCTCACCCAAGTGTCACTGTATTTTGTAGACATGTCATCTCATTATTTCTGAGCCTCTCATCCTCATCTATTATCAACTCCAGCCATTCACAACATGAGTGAAGCATGGCTCGGAACACTGATAAAGCACTGATAAACTGACTACCAGAGTGAAACAGTGGTTGCCGACTCAAAGGTCCCGTTTTCGATCCCAGCCATGGTGGTCGCATTTCGAAAAAGCCGAAATGCTAGACGCCCTGGTACTATATGATGTCTATGCATTCCAACGCCAAATGATCAGAAGGTTTATTGGACTTTTACACCCAAGGTAACTTCAGCCCACCAATTTATCTGCTAGCAGCAACTCTACTTATTTTTACTCTCACTGATAGATCCAGGGTTTAACATCCCAAAACTAGCATACAATTATGAGAGACGCTGTAGTGGAGGACTCCGGAAATTTCGACCACCTGGGGTTCTTTAACGTGCACCTAAATCTGAGCACACGGGCCAACAGCATTTTCGCCTCCATCGAAAATGCAGCCGCTGCAGCCGGGATTCGATCCCGCGACCTGCGGGTCAACAGCCGAGTAACTTGGCCACTAGACCACCATGGCGGGACGAAAATGCAGCAGCCGCAGCAGGGGTTACTCTCACTGAACCACCACTTCTGTGAATAAAAAAGCACGAGAAAACAAGGATGAAACCAAACCTTTCGAACTGAAGGTACAATGCTGTTGAGGCTTCACAGTGGTGGTATCGGCAGAGTCTGTGGCACTTCCATCAGTCTTCGGTGGTGGCTGGCACTCAGTCTTTGAAGAAAACAAGCGGTCAGATTCCCGCTTTTTGATTAGGCGAGGGGGAAGCTTGTTTTGCCGACCATGCACACTAGTTTTGCTTTTCGTCTGCAAAGAAAACAGAGTGTAGCAGTACACACAACACACACAAAAAAAAAATCTGAGCTATAAATATGCATTTCAGCAGAGTGAATAAATAATCACATCACAGATGCAAATGCATGCTGCAGTGTGTTGCGACAGCGGGATGTACTCTTACCTCTTTCTTCTTCTTGGAGTCTCCCTCAGTCAAAACCTTGTGACGTTTCTTTGAAGTCACCTCTTGAAAGTCTCCGTCATCACCATCACACTGAGACTGATCAGTCACGGCTAGGTGGTCATCTATAACGACGACACCAGCATAGTTACTTAGGTCAATTCCTTCCAGAGCATTTGGCTTCTCCTTTTCAAGTTTTCCATTTGGTTGCCCTTGCTCAGACTTTTTGGTGTGTTTCCTGGCGCTCATGTCAGTGAGAGCAGCTTGAACTCCCACTGGGTCCTGCAGCTTCACCTCATCCATCCGGTACACCATGGTGGCTTGAGAGGGCTCTCCCTTGGCACTCACATCTCCTGGCCGCTGCTGTTGCTGCTGGCGTGACCGACCTCCTGGCCGTGAGCCACCCCCACGGCCCATTCTGGCAGGTGGCCCGCCACCTCCGGAGTCTCTGCGTTGCACAACGCCTCGACCACTGCGGTCACTAGGAGCTCCTCCTCCCCCTCGGCGTACCTCCCCACCAGATCGGCGACGTTCCTGACCTCCACCAGGGGCCTTCGAGCTAGTGGGCAAGCCCTTTTTGGATCCCGATGACTGTTGGCGCACACCTTCGTCGAAGCCTCGTCTATCTGCCACATCACTGCTTTCAGAAGCAGTTTCCCAGTCTTCATTGGCAACATCGGACAGGGCATCCTTACTTGGTCCTGCACCACGACTTCCTCGTCCCTTGTTCCTCTCAGGATTGTCCTGTCTGCGAGGCTGGTTTTTCTGAAAGCGTGGTGGCAGTGGCTCCATGCGATTGGGGCGCCGCACAACAGGACGACTACTGTTAGACCGTGGCTTGTTTACTTGGTTGGTAGATCCGTCTTTGCTTGCTTCTTCCTCCTTGTTGCCATCCTCAGGTTTTCCAAATGGAGCTTTTAAAGTCGGCGGCCCATAACCCCCAGCTTGGTACCGACCTCTGGAGCTTCGGCCTAACGACATCGCACCTCCACGACCTCGCCGTGAAGGCTCCCCTCGAGGAGAGAAGGCGCTTTTCTCTTCCTTGTTTTTAGCCTCATCTCGGCGAGGCTCGCGAGCACGACCCGCCTCTTTTGCTGTCCTATTTTTTCGATCAGAATCGGGACAGGCCTCCTCAGAACCCTCACTTTCCTCATCCTTGGGCCGCAACCGATTGATGGGCTTCTCTTCCTCAACACCAGAACTCTCCTCACTACCATCATCCTTTTTGCGGTCAAAGCGGGGCCCACGCTCAGTCCTACTCCGACGATACTCTCGGCTGCGCCCTCTGTAACCAACATTGCCAGTGCTGTAGCCATTACCACCACGGCCCCCACGGCCACCTCTGTTTGCTTCAAATCTTCCGCCACTTCCCCCACGAGAACGAGATGCAGGCATACGCTTCTCAGCATCATCTTTTTTAGCAGCTTCCTTGGCCTTGTCCTCATCTGCACGGGAGTTATCCTCCACCTTTCCTTCCTTGACATCCTCCTTTCCATCATCCTTTGCAACTCCACCCCGTCGCAGTGGCACAAAGTTCTTCTTGCTTGGACCTGCACTGTCCAGCTGCTGCTGAGTAACAGGAGGTGGATGGTGTGTATGCCAATCCCGGCGCTTACTTTCACCAGGAGCAGAGGAGTATGGAGTGTCAGACCAGTCTGCCACTTGCGGTTTATCCTTTACTCGCTCAGCTGCAATACGATGCGGCTCCATTTGCGGCAATGGCATCTCTTGCCGTTGATCAGCGGGAGGCCTGCAAATGTGAGACCAAAACAGTACTTGTAAGCTTCCAGAAGAGGCTCAGAAAATTTTGAACTGCAAAAGATCCCTCGTAGTAGACTGCAACAAGTGTACCAAGTGAAAAGCTGTTTTCGACGACTGGTAACATTGTTACAGCACGGAGGGAGAAAATGACATCAGATCATGCACAACAGCTGCTTTTTATGCATGAGAATTTGTAAACATTCATGCTTCTATTAAATAAACTTGTTATTCAATATTCGATTCGATATTCGGCTTTTTTTTTTCTTAATTCGATTCGAGACTTACTATTCGGTATTTGCACACCCTTAAACTTCATATCTCGGGCTGATTCCACGGCGCTAAGACATCATTCTCAAAACCCATTTCACAAAACAAGTCGATTGGGTATGAAACTGAAACCACTTTCATGGCTTCTCAATGTGACGATTTCTTAGAGTAGAGATTCTCTTGTATAGCGACCACAAAGCTTTTGAAAATGCACATTACGCCTTCAAAGTGTAATGCAGCAGCCAAAACTCACATAGCCCTCTCATCCCTCAGGGAATCTCTGCTTGTACGACTGTCCCTGCTATCAGGCCTCGAGGGCCGAGTCTCTCGCTCCCATTTATCCTGCAAAAAAAAAAAAAAAAAGGTTACTGCAATATTTCACATTTGTGAACATATATTAGGAACACAGTAGATTTATAGCTATCAGGTACAGTTCACAACCATTTATTAAACACATACTAATATATTCGGACTACTTCGCGGCACCGCCACTCATCCCATTGAAGTAATGTACACTCGAGACCAAAAATTCAGACCCCCCAAAGTGCACACTGATTTTTTAGACTTTAGCTAGCTGATCAAATGCGACGTCGAATGCTCTCCACAATGTTTACAATATTTTCGCTAAGTTGCCAGCACTGAAAGGTTCAACTGGCTGTGGCTAAATATCCAGTCAGTATCCATAAAATAGACACCATGGCCAAAGCGCAAGTTTAAGGGGCCCTGAAACACTTTTGACAGTAACCATGGAATGAATTCACTGGAAGAGCTTATTGCCTCACGAATTCAGCGCCACGAAAATTTTAAGAATCTGTCCAGTGCAAGAAGTTACAAAGATTTGTCGCATGCTGCAATTGCATTCTCTCTTCTCTTGTCCCGATGAAAGCGATGGAAGCTATGCCAGGAGCGATGCCAGGGGCAAAAAGGAATGTCATGCACGTCTGGTGACCTTGAGCACTTTTTCCTTTTTTTTTTCTTTAAATCTTCGAATGTGCGGCTTTCTCAGTGTGATCGCGCGCTTGTAATGGCATCCCACAGTGACAAGTAGCAGCTTTGCGCAGTGATCTCTGTAACGACCGAGCGCGCCTTGTTCAAATCAGCCAATGGCTGACAGATGGGCTTTCTAACGGCGATTTTTGAGCGTCTTTCATTATTTCTCGAGAGCAGAGAAAGCAATTTTTAGCCGACTTTTTAATTTACTGTGAATTCCAAGCCATGTGCTGCGCTACAATATTTGTCTTGGGTGTTGTCAGGAGCCTGTACTACTGATCAACAGCATTTTCCGACCATGTTCAAAAAGTGTTGCAAGGCCCCGTTAAGTCAAACCATGCTTGGCTTGGTTTGGAAGGGTCGTCCTCCATGTTCAATTCCCCGCCACCAGTGGCTTGCCTTGCTCATTGGTTTTTCAGAAAAAATGCGTCATCGAGAAGCACCACCGCGCGATTCTATTGGCTTCTCTGGGAACGTAACAAAACCTAGGCACCCCATTGGCCAAGTGGTGTTTCCGGCGTCTGCTTTTTTATCGTGACATGCACGGATATGAGTCATTTTGTCATGGTGCTGTCGACTGCCTGCCGCAGTAAAGAACTTCCTCGCCGCACTACCGTAATTACTTGAATCTAACGCACACCTTTTTTCCGGTTAAGCGAGTTCATAAATCGCATGCGCGTTAGAATCGAGTACGGAAAAAAATTAATACGATCATTCTATTGCCATCGGCATTTCCAAAATGGCCGCCCCCTACGTGCGTCAGCATGGTGCGTCGGCCATTTCTGCCTATGTGTTTCCCATGTGTGGCACTTCGTACCGTATATACTCGTGTAAGGGCCGCCCTCGTGTAAGGGCCGCACCCCAACTTTGAAAGCGGATATTTCGAAAAAAAAAAAAACAAAAGTTCAAAATGTCCCGCCAGAAAAGTGTAGTTAGTTCATTTACAGCCAGATGGCGCTGCACGCTTTTCCGCTTTTATTCTACTTCCGCCGACGCGCCGACCACGCTGTTGACAGCGCGCCGCCATATTTGCCTTGTGCGGCCTCTTTGTTGGCATCGTTCCTAGCATCGTGTCGATACGTTGGCAGCGCGACTTCAGATCGGTGTTGTCGGTGTCACTTTGTTGGTTGTAGTGAACCCTGCAGAAGCCAGCGCACGTGACGGACGATGGGCCGGCATCTGAGATCATTCACTGCAGCATTTAAGCTGCAAGTGATTGACTATGCCGAGGAGCACGGGAAGCGGGAAGCTGGACGAAAGTACGACGTCGATGAGAAGCGCGTGCGTTACTGGATGAATCAGAAAGATGCCCTCGCCGCTACTAACAGGAGCCGAAAGGCGTTTCGCGGGAAAAAGTGCAAGTACCCGCAACTCGAAAGCGAGCTCGTCAACTACGTCGTCGACACACGAAGGGACGGCTACGCCGTATCGACTGACATGATACGCGTCAAAGCCCTCAGCATCGCTCGCCACATGGAAATACCCCCGGCACAATTCAAGGCAAGTCGGGGCTGGGCTACGCGGTTTATGAACCGTAACCAGCTTTCTATTCGGCGCCGAACGACGATTTGCCAAAAACTGCCGCGCGAGTACGAAGACCACGTCATTAAGTTTCATCGCTTCGTGAATGCTCTCAGGAGGGAGCATGAATACGACCTGTCCCAAATTGGGAATGCGGACCAGACACCTGTGTGGTTCGATGCACCGGAAAGCACCACAGTGGATTTAAAAGGTGCGAAAAGTGTGTCTGTGCGCACGACTGGTGCAGAACGCCAAAGGTGCACTGTGATGTTGTGCATCACGGCAGACGGCAGGAGGCTTCCGCCGTACGTCGTATTTAAAAGGAAGACTCTCCCAAAAGAGAAGTTCCCTCAGGGAATCGTCGTACGTGCGCAAGAGAAGGGCTGGATGTCCGAGGAACTGGTCGTTGACTGGATTAAGACCGTCTGGGCAAACAGACCTGGAGGGCTGTTACAACGGAAAGCCCTCCTTGTTTTGGACAGCTTTAGGGGCCACTTGACCGACCGCGTCAAGAACCGAGTTGCCGCAACTCGTACGGACTTGGCCGTCATTCCCGGTGGCCTGACGAGTGTGCTGCAGCCGCTCGACGTATGCGTCAACAGACCATTCAAAGTGGAATTTCGCCGATGTTACTCTGAATGGATGGCTGGAGGCGTCCACGAGAAGACCCCTACAGGACGGCTGAAGCGGGCGTCGCTCCAACAGGTGTGTGAATGGATTTTGAATGCGTGGCGTGCCATGTCAGTAGAAGTAGTTGCTAAAAGCTTCAAGGTAACGGGAATTTCGAACTCCATGAACGGCACCGAAGATGACCGTCTCTGGGAAGACGCGGACGCCGAGGCGAGCTCCTCCGAGAACGAGGACAGCGAAATGGAATCCGAATAAAAACATTTCTGGCATGTCATTTGTGACTCTTGCACTCTGCTACTGTTGCATAAACAGTACAGACCTTTGGCCTGTACTGCCTGTACTAAATCGGCCTGATTCGTGTAAGGGCCGCACCTAGCAAAATTTTCGAAAAAAAAGTGCGGCCCTTACACGAGTATATACGGTACGTATGCTGAGGAGTTCGTCATCTTGTAGTGCATTAGCATCGATGGCATGGAAGGGCCGACTCCAAAAACTCGAGTGCACCACAATGCCGCTTTTAAAAGAAAAGTCATCGCCTGTGCAGAAACGGACAAAATCGGGCCGCATCGCGGTCGTTCGGAGTTCCCGAAACGTGCGTGCGGGACTGGCGGAAACTAAAGCAGAAGATTGTCGACAGCAAAGCTTCACGCAAAGGCTTCAGTGGACCACAGCAGGGTCGGTTTTCCGCAAATTAAAGAGCTGCTCGGCGAGTATGTGCTTGAGCAGTGAGCGGCACAGCGGCCCGTGACGACAGAACTCCTCTAAATGCGGGCTATGGAATTAGCCTTAGAAAAAGGTCTAATGCGGAGCCAGTTTAAAGCGAGCAGGTGCTGGCTAACTAACATTATGAAGAGAAAAGGCTTTTCCCTCCGAAGGGGAATGGGCATATGCAAAAAGTTTTGCGGAGGAGTACCATGAAAAGCTACAGTTTTCAGAGGTTCATCCTAAACTTGCGGCACAACAACGGCTACCTGCTTGGGCAAATCGAGAATGCCGATCCGACGCCTCTTTACTTCCACATGCCTGGCACCACAACCGTCATGAGAAGGGGGAGAAGCAAGTTCGCATGCTGACATCGGTCCACGGTAAAACTACAGTGACGGCAATGCTCTGTTAGACATCAGATGAGGTACAAGCTTCGCCCGTACCTCATATTTAAATGGAAGACGCTCCCAAAAGGAGTCGTTTTTTTCAAGTGGTGTGATCGTGCGGGCCAGCGAGAAAAATGGGTGCACGTTGCAATCTATGTCTTGAGGTTTTTTTTTTTTTTTCGCCGTGGAAATCGGGGGCACGTTCCAATCGAGGGTGCCGTAGAATCGAGTAAATACGGTAATTTGTGAAGCGGGTGTGGCGATCGTTCATTCGCTGTGAACTTCAGAAAGAGCACCGCTATCCCTCAGGACAGCGAGGATAGCAAACTCGCGGCGTTCAACGGCGCCGTGTAACCGGTGTAGGCCTAACTCACGTACGAGCCTGTCGGTTGTCGAGGACTTCGCTGAAAACGGCAGTGTTTTGGAGCTTCAACAGGTACAGGACGGCAAGTAAAAAGAGCAGAAGTGAAGCTACGAGAGATGGCAATCTTTGCAACGATGGAACGGAAGCGCAGCCTCATTCTTGCTCCTTTTTCTTGCTCCTTTGTTCCTCCCAATCAGCACTCTTTTCTGTCATTGTTTTTTTTTTTCGCTTCCGTAGTTACGAAGTAACTACTTCTAGGTTGCGCTGTTCCTGCATTCACTCATCGCTAAACGCGCCGATGCCGCGGGTTCCCCCCGTCTGACGTGAACTGAGTGACGAGTCGCCAGAGGAGTTCGCCGCGTGTCGGCAAACAGCAGAAAATCAATCCATTTACGGTGAACGTGCTCCCCACCCTCGCAATGAGGGCTATTGGCAACAAAAAAAGTGCTCGTAACGACGCGTCCGCAACGATGAACATATTGCGCCGCGGCCTCCACTCGAAAATGAGGCATTCTTACGTGAAAAGGAAACTAACACCTCGCTGCTCTTGGAGCCTAAAATTGATGAGCGAGTGCACGAGTTCGGTCTGCGACATCAACTCAATCTGGACAAGCCAGAAAACCGCTTTATTATAGGACGGATCGCGGATTACGCGCACACATTCGTCGCACATAGGCGTCACCGAACTGGTAAGCGGCCTAGTCGGCAGAAGAGCCCAAGGCGACCGCATCAGCTTGCAAGTGTGCCTCTGCGGAAAACGTGCAGCGGGCATTGAAAAAACGCCATTTAGGTGACGCAAAACAGAATGACTACATGCCTGGTGCCTACTGAGAAAGCTGAATTTGCAAATCATTGTAAATAAACAGCTTTTCCATGCTACTGTCTGCCCAAAATGGACTTCTTGTGTTTTTGCATGATTTCTCAGGATTCAAATTTCGCTGCAGTTGCAAACTTGTCTAAAAGACATATCTGCCAGCAGAGCAGCTAGGACTGTCATTTTTGTTGTGACATGTAGCTGTATCTTCAGTTTACACACTGGTCAGTGTGAATTCTTGATTAAGACCTTGAAAAATTTAATTTTTTGCCAGAAATTGGAGCATAATGTGGGCATGTCTGCAACACTGAAGTGCAAGGTGCGACAAACCTTGCTAAAGTTATCAAACAAAAAAAGCACCCCTACTGTTGTGTAGCTTATGTTATTTAGTATACAGGCATCTGCCAATAGTAGCTCTGCAATACAAATTTCCTGTCTTATTATACCAGCAAAAAAAGAGGTAATTAATTTTAATATTTCAAAAACTAATTGATTTAGAGGAACAGTCATTGCATTTTTGAAATCAGCATCGAAAACTCAATCACACGGGGAATTTTCTTTAAAAACGCATAAAAATATCTGACATTTCGTCTCAAGTACAATGTCCCCCCTTAAACATGAACTAGCCTAACATCGCTCCCTAAATCAGCATCGAAAACTCAATCACACGGGGAATTTTCTTTAAAAACGCATAAAAATATCTGACATTTCGTCTCAAGTACAATGTCCCCCCTTAAACATGAACTAGCCTAACATCGCTCCCTTCTGGTCTCTTGCTTATCAGTTAACGCGCAAAACCAGATCTGCTGATATGGCTCCGATGCCACCCACTCCATCTGCACAGTCTGTACGAGTGTAAAAACGCAGCAGCTGCAAGACACTGATGACTGAAAAAAAGCTGCAATTGTTTTTCACGTCAAAGGCAGCTGACCTTAACCCAATATTGCTTTCAAGTATTCAGAGTTGGACGATGCTGCAGTTCTCAGTCAGGAAAGTGATTGTCAACTGTTGAGTGACAGCTTAGCCCCCCTACACTGCAGAGAAAGCACTTTCACAGGCACTTTTGTAGGGTTACATGTGGATTAATATACACCTAATGGCTCATTCCGAATACTTCGAAATCATTACTAACAGCAATGATTTCTCGCACTTCAGATTCATACTGCCACTTGATGGATTCCAGAAGTTTCTGCAGCAGTTGACCCATGAGACAATAAATTTATTAAATGAGGCCAACCGATCATTGCCCCGAAACATGTTACAGCACCCCTTCAAAGAGGAATTACTTACAGTTAAACCTGTTTATAATGAACCTCCACACAACAAATTCCTCAATATAATGAAGTTTCCTATTCCCTATCGTTACTCCATAGCAGCACATGTATTTGCGACCTCTATGTAACAAAGTAACAGAGGGAGATAATGTTGATATAACAAATTTTCCTCATGAACAATTTAGAATTTTAGCCCCAGACTTTGGCATTTTCGCACATGCATGCATTATTTGCGGGTGCCCCACCGCCGACAGAGCTCGAAGCGACGGCGGCGCGCACGGCGCACCATGCGGGCGCTTGTTATTGTGCGCGGGTGAGCACAAGGCGAGCCTGCGCCCCATGAGCCAGGGTTGCCGCCGTTCTTGCCGCCGCAAGCACATGCGCTGATGTGCCCTGCTGCTCCAAACTGAAAACAAACAAACAAACAAAAACTACTGTTGAGTTGGCAGTGCCAAGGTTTCAGTAAGCGTCGCATATGTGGGGCCGCACTGGATATGGAAGACACTTCACCGAATAGTTTTCCACGGTATCCGCGTCGTCCACTCTTCACTTTCGTCGTGGTGCACGCATGCATGGTTTCAGTGCACGCGTTATGGTGTGGCCCCAGACGATGCTCAGCATTGATTTTTTTTTTTTTTTTATGAGGAATACTGCGTCGTCACTAGCAAGGAGATAACCCTCAAAGACCATGGTAACGACTACGACAAATCTTCTGAGGTCGACTTATCACGCGTTTCCGAATGCGCTGCCGAGTTCGAAGGACCATAGCCTTCAAAATTAGCAGATTAGCTCTGGCAACAACAACACAGCGCATTGAATGCAATGCAATCACGAATCTCCAAAAGAACACTGGTGTAAGCAAAAAATACAGCCACTCCAGGAAAAAGTGCTCTTTTCACGCAGTCTCTTCGCATTGAAAGCACACTCATGCTTGCAGAGATAAAGCGCCAGCAATCGTGACCACACCCTTAGTTCACTGTTCAGCTCCTCCCTTATTACGCCCTCTTTCACCGTGCTGCCCATGCGTGTGCTGTGGTTGATATCGCGTGAACACCCGGTTTTCTCAGATTTGCAAACCGTGGCAAACGTGCCGGATGTGCTTTGCGAATTCGCCAGCAGCCCGCCACGGTCCTCAGTGCAGCGAGCCATCTATCCGCATGCTGTAAACAAGAACATAATCGGTCCCTCCCCGCTAAGCGCTCGCTTCGCGGCGTTCGACCACCTAAAGTATTCTTGCACCGTGCTCCGACTGTATAAGTTTTTACGGTACCTCCCATAAAAGAGAGCAGATTAATGAAGCAGGCTTACTCGGGCAGTGTGTTACAACTTTATAAACAAGACTGCACCTGAATTACACAAATGCACATGGTGCCCTCAAAGATATACAATAGAAGTCCTACTTTATTCGAAAAAAAAGATGCATGTTAAATTCAAACAAATACAGTACAGTTAAACTTGCTTAAAACGAACCTCCATATAACAAATTCCTCAATATAAGAAAGTTTTTTATTCCCCGCCGTTGCTCCATAAAAGCACATGTACAGTGAAATCTCGGTATAACGAACTTCAGGGGGCCGTGGCGATTCGTTATTTTAAAAGGTCGTTTATAGTGAAAACCCAAGAATTAACCATAAATACTCATTGTCCACCGACCAAAATGACTAAGCTTTACAACGGTGGGTCTTTGAACTCGTTTTCAATGAGAAAAAACTAATGCAGAAGTGAACACCAGAAAATGCACATATACTTTGAAGAAGTCAGTCCTGTGGTCTGTGGTCCGATTCCTGTGGTCTGATTCAGTTCTTTGGTGACAACAGCCTGCTTTTTGCCTTCAGTTGGCGAACAATATCCAATTTCTCAGCGAAAACTGATTCCGCTTCTTTGTCGCAGGCAGAGAAACTCATTCGTAGTAGCACCACAGCGCGAACGCAGACTTGCTTTGCAGACGCGATAATTAATCACCGAAAAGAGATGAACAAGAAAGACTGACCAACAAGGCCTTCTAGTCCTAGAGCACATGTAAAAGTGACAAAAAAAAGAAAAACCCGAAGCGTCGCAGCTGTCATCGCGTCTTCCGAAGAAAAAAAGTGATGAAAAAAATTTCGCCTATGCTTTCTGCTCCTCGACTCCCACTCTGCCTCACTAACCTTGCCCTCCCATGTTGCCCTCACCTCTGTGCCTGTAAACCTGCAGCGTCTGCGCTTCAATAATATAAAAGAAAAGAAAGTCGCCCTTTCGTTTCCCCCCCCCCTCTGCATTCTCGCTCGTCTTCAGAGAAGCAGATAGTTATAGCGCTAGAACAGAACGACGACAAAGAGACAAGAAGGACATGAGCGCTCTGTCGTCGTTCTGTTCTCGCGCTATAACTATCGTCATGTCATACCAACTAGCCCAAACTGCCACACTTCTGAGAAGCAAGGCGTTTGTTTGCTTTGTCGTCTGCTTGCGTACTGCTCCGGTGGTAGCAACGGATTTCAGAACATGAGTTCGTAGTACTGAGTCGTTCTTAATATAACGCCGAACTAAATTAACCCTCATTATTCTGAAAAGTTCGGTATTCTGAAGTACGTAGTAGCGAAATAGTTTTACATTGAAACTACCGTATTTACTCGCATATTCCTCGCACTTTTTTTTTTTGCCGGAAAACCGATGAAAAGTTGGGGGGTGCGAGAATTGCGCGAGGAAAACTTTCTACGAAAACGTACAGAGCGAAAAAGAAAACGAAGTGGCCGCAAATCAGGATTCCCACACCAGCAACTAACAGCAACCTTTTAAGAAGTACTAATTAAAACTTACCTCAACAATAAAAGTAGAGGTTCAACACAAGACAAGATTTACTTGAGACACAAAAAGTGGAAGCAAATAGTCGAGAATTAGAATACCATACGCAAAGCTTGCGGACGTAGCGGTAGCGTTCGTCGCTCAACAGGAGCCCTCAAAAGGTTAAGCGTGGGACGTCAGTATTGGGCTGATGGCTATTTAACAGAATTGTCTGCAGTTTCATTCTTAAGAAATAAAGTTTACCATCAATCCCAGTTTTAGGCATACGGCAAGCCCAACGCGCCTGTGTGGCTTTCAGCAGCCGTCACCAGTAGCGAACGTAGACTCCGAAAGGCCTACCGGCAGCCCTGTTGCCATTCTTTAGTGCATGATCTATCACTTGCAACTTGAAAGCAGCCGTACAGCTTCAGTACCGCCTCATAACTTGACAAGGTTACTGACGCAACATACACAAGACGTTGCAACGCACACTGGCCACGTCGGCTTGGCTTGAATTGGATTGACTCTCCGTGCAATTGTAGCAATTGTACGCTTCATGCTTAAGGGGAGACGCGGGTCGAAAAGTCGCGTTTTTTTTCCAAATTTCACCTTTTCTGTTTTTTGTTGCTTTATCATCTTTATACATTATATTTTGACATCTGAAAATATCACAGCGAAATAAGCATCAGAAGTCAGTGAAAAACGCGTCTGAGTGAGCGGCAGTGACGCGCGGCATCACGAAATTTACACAAAACGGGCTGCTGTTCGCGTGCTCGCGGGGCCGCGAAGAGAGCTGTCCGCCATATTGCGGCCGCTGGCTCGTGTAGAGTTGTCCTTACTCTCCACGATCCCGGTTCTTGAAGTCTCGTACGTTCACGAAAAATCTAAAAAAAAAGCAACAAAAACAGTCTTTTCCCGCCGTTTCAAACCGCGCGCCACTAACGCAGGGCCGCCATTGGCTGACAGCACCCGTGTTTTCTTGCCGTAGTTCGCTTCACTGTTTTCCGGAGTTATTTTTCGCTGTTTTCGTGCGATGGCAAGCCCGAAAAAGGCCGTTGCCGACCATCGGAAATACAGAAGTAAGAACAAGTTCAGAGGGAAGCGGCGGAGGACGTACAAGAAAGCCACCGCCAACGAAAATGTCCGCGACGGGCCAGCGGCCGGTAGGCCTAACATCGACCACGGCAACGTCGACCATGGCAACTGCGACGACGAGATCAACGCTGCAGTGAATTTTGTGAGTGCATCGCAGAAAAAGATCGCGTTATTCGAAAACGACGTCAGGCCGAATGCCGATCGTGCCGAAAGCGTAGTGCTGTGCGAGTTGGGTGCATTGACGGCCGTCGTCGCAGGCGCGGCATGCCCCGTTTGTCACGAGAGTAAACTCGCAGTTCGGGCACCGAATAAAAAGCGGAAAGGCCTTTCGGCGTTTCTGGAGCTACACTGCGAGAATGCGGAGTGCTCGGAGAGCATCCTTTCGTCCGCGTACTCGTCGAAGCGGGTCGCGTCAGATGGCGGCCGCGGTGCAAGCAGAAGCTACGACAGCGGGAGTTCGCGTGACGCCTTTGCCGTGAACCTGAAAGTGGTGCTTGCAGCGCGTGCCGTCGGTATCGGGCATGAGCAACTTTCACGATTTTGTGCAGTAGTTGGATTGCCAAACCCTATGCACCATAAGACCTTCCATGCTATCGGCAAAAAGATTCACAGTGCGGCAGTGAAGGCTGTCTGTGAAAACATGCAAAGGGCACGCAGCGTCACCAAAGAGGTGGCTGGTAACAGTGACGTGCCAGTCATGTTTGACGGCACATGGCAAAAAAGAGGCCACAAAAGCCACAATGGTGTGGGAACTGTAGTGTCCTTGGACACTGGTTTGTGCCTGGACTATGAAGTGCTTTCCAACTTCTGCCTGGCGTGCAGTTTGCATAACGACATGGGAGGCGATGAAGAAACATGGCAGGCGTTTCATCATCCCGTTTGTGAGAAGAATTGCGACTGTTCTTCGCATGCCATGGAGGCCGAAGCTGCAGTGCGCATTTGGCAGAGGACTGTGGACTATGAGACACCCCTGCGGTTCACGATCTTCCTAAGCGATGGAGACAGCAAGGCCTACAACGGGGTCTGTGATGCCAACGTGTACCCTGACACTCCAATTGAAAAAGAGGAGTGCACCAACCACGTGGCGAAACGTCTGGGCACCGGCCTGCGGAAGCTGCCAACGCCACTTCCACGAGGGGAGAAGCTGAAGGAGACCACCATCCAGAAGCTTCAAACTTACTTTCAGGTGGCCATTGTGAACAATCGGGGAAATGTCCACAAGATGTACACTGCCATATGGGCCTCATGTTTGCACTCGTGCTCAACAGACGGTGCTGGAAGTCACAAGTTCTGTCCTGCAGGCCCAGACTCGTGGTGCAAGCACCGACGTGCTGAGGCGCAGGGCCAGCCTGCACCGTGCCACACCCCCCTCCTGACCAAGGCCCAGGGTTTGGCAGTCCTCCCAATCTACAAGCGTCTCACAGATGCGAAGCTGCTTGCCCGGTGCCTCCACGGCAAGACACAGAACGCGGCCGAGTCCCTGAACAGCAAAATATGGCTGCTGTGTCCAAAGACCCGGTTTGCTTCCCGGACTGCTGTGGAAACAGCCACAGCCATTGCAGTCCTGTGGTTCAACCGGGGCCACGCGAGCTTTGAAAAGGTGCTGGAAGAGCTTGGGGTGCTTCCTTCGGAGGCCCTGGTTACCCTCAGCGACCGCCGAGACAGCATGCGCATGCACAAGATGAATGTGCGTCAGACCGCTGAGGCGAGGGCACACCGTCGCAGTGCAGCCAAGAGGGCCCGGGTGGAAGAGTCCTGCCGCACCAGCCGGGAAGGGAAAACCTACGGTGCTGGAGAGTTTTAGACAACTGATATTCCCTCTGGACATGTGTGTATGTGTTCAGCACAAGTTTCGTGCTACTGCGTTTTTCATTTTTGTAAATACAGACTTTCAAACTTTCAAACGCGTTTTTCTCATTTCGCAATTTTGGCCAATTTGCATTTTTTGCGGGAAGTGTTTCGGGCACTTAGAATGGTCATACGACGACGAAATTTGGCACACACATTGAGGAGAGTGCGTAGGGTGCCGATATCTACTTGAATCAGCACAACCTATCAGCTGTAAATATCTATTAATAAATTTAATGGTGGTCGAGTGGAAAAAAAAGGGTACTTTGCTACACAGATGTTTTTTTCATAGTTTCAAAGTTGGAGCACAATTTCTAGCTAGATATCGGCACTCTATGGCTAATAGGGAGCAAAAGGAGCCATTGAACAACTCTCTGCATGAACATTTAGTATGCGCGAAAGTTCCCGGAAAACTTATCAAGTTTCACCATTACTTGAAACACAACTCCCAAACTATTGCACTTATGTAAAAACTGATTACAGATTTGGAATCAGGAGGAAAAACTGCATCAGTGGTCCAATTTCTGAAGCTCTAAGTTGAATAACAAAAAAAAAGTGCTTTCGAGGAGCGTCTCCCCTTAAGAGATGGTGCCAGATGGGGTGTGCTATCATCATCAGTGGCTGCAAAGAGCAGACGACATTATTGCAGCAGTTTTCGGGGGTGCGATGATTACTCGAGGAAAAAAAGAAATCGTATTACTGTTGGGCGATATGGGGGGTGCGAGAATTATGCGAGTGTGAGGATTACGCGAGTAAATACGGTATTAGCAGTCGGCGCGTGATTTTTTAAAAGTTTATTCTTCTGAAAAGTTCGTTAATGTGGGGTTCGTTTTACCGAGATTTCACTGTATTTGCGACGTCTATGTAACAAAGTAACAACGGGAGACAACCTTGATGTAATGAACTTTCGTCACGAACAATCTAGGAATTTCACTCCACATTTAAGCATTTTAATACGAGCATGTATCATCCTCAGCTGCCCCACCGTCGACTCGAAGAAGCGGCGGCATGGGTGAACTCGAGGCGCGAAAGCGGGCCTACACCCTACAACCCAACGTTGCCGCCATTCTTGTCGCCGAGATCACATGCGCGGGGGTTGAACGACGCTGCGCTGAATGCAATGCAACGAATGTAATAGCAAAAAAATTAATGTTATAAGAAGTAAAACTGGCAGCCAACTCTTTTGTATCAGATATAGCGGTACTCCTACTAAACGCTGGTGTGAGCAAATACGGCCGATCCAGGGAGAAGTGCTCTTTTCATACAGTCTCTTCGTGTTCAAAGTGCACCGATTTACTCGCCAGGATAGCAAGCGCGCCAGGGGTCATGACCGCCCTTCTGAAAATCCAAGTTCATTATTGCTCCAAGTTCATTATTTTCGTACCGCAGCTCCATATAACGAAATCCTCTTGATAAAATTTTTTTTTCCGGGAATTTATCAATATCGTTATATCCAGATTGAACTGTAACCGTCATCAGTCCTTTGCAGAGTTGAAACAAATCTGGTGGAAAGGCATTGTGCAATAGAATTTTTTTAGCTAAAGTATCGGCCAAGAGTCTATTACTCCTAAAGTTGCGAGGAAACATCAAAACATAAACAAGCTTAGGTGGTTTCAGTTCTCAATCTAATGATTTACTTGCCAGGATAGCAAGCGTGCCAGGGGTCATGACCGCCCTTCTGAAAATCCAAGTTCATTATTGCTCCAAGTTCATTATTTTCGTACCGCAGCTTCATATAACGAAATCCTCTTGATAAAGTTTTTTTTTCCAGGAATTTATCAATATCGTTATATCCAGATTGAACTGTAACCGTCATCGGTAGTCCTTTGCAGAGTTGAAACAAATCTGGTGAAAGGCATTGTGCAATAGAATTTTTTTAGCTAAAGTATCAGCCAAGAGTATTACTCCTAAAGTTGCGAGGAAACATCAAAACATAAACAAGCTTAGGTGGTTTCAGTTCTCAATCCAATGATTTACTCGCCAGGATAGCAAGCGTGCCAGGGGTCATGACCGCCCTTCTGAAAATCCAAGTTCATTATTGCTCCAAGTTCATTATTGTCGTACCGCAGCTCCATATAACGAAATCCTCTTGATAAAATTTTTTTTTCCGGGAATTTATCAATATCGTTATATCCAGATTGAACTGTAACCGTCATCGGTAGTCCTTTGCAGAGTTGAAACAAATCTGAAGGAAAGGCATTGTGCAATAGAATTTTTTTAGCTAAAGTATCGGCCAAGAGTCTATTACTCCTAAAGTTGCGAGGAAACATCAAAACATAAACAAGCTTAGGTGGTTTCAGTTCTCAATCCAATCCTTACAAGGCACAAGTACTTACTCTAGGAACTCTCTGATCATATTCTCTTGTGCTGGACCAGGCTCCTATAGTGTCCCTGCTTTCACGTTTTTCACGCTGCTGTTTGTCCTCAAAGTCTCTCTCTCTGCAAAAGAAAAATATGCAAAAGGAAATGTTACGCTTCCATTTTCCTTGAATAGACATGCAGCATACAGTGAAACCTCGTTAAGGGGGGGACGCAGGTCTTGAAACGATCAAAAATGGCCAAAAAAATTATACTTTGTGGGCCGTTTATACCTCTGAGCACTCACTCTCAAATTACTACAAATTCGATCAGTAAATACAATGGGCCTTCAAAGCACCCCCGCCGCAGTAAAATGTCCCGAAAAGAACGAAATTTGTTCAAACTTCGCACGCACGCCATTAGTGTTGCAGTGGGCCGAGCGCCACCTTCTTGAGCCAGATTTGAAGCTATTTCTTTTGTGCGTTATTTACGCCATCGCAATATGACGCCATCCAAGCGAAATGGCTGCCTTCGTGGGGTATTTTTTTTTTAGGCCATTCTCACATTGCCAATCGGCTCTCACACGGCACGTACTGAGGCTCCCATTAGCTGACATGGCCGGCCAAGAGTACCTTCCAAGAGTACCAAGACAATGCAGGGTGCGCATGGAACTGTGCACCCTCCATTGTTCCACACTTCCCATTAGCTGGGGTGATCAACGCATTTTTTTTTTTTCTTCCGCGCGTTCAATGTCACGGCTGTCCGATTGTGTACGTCTACTTTTGCACTCATGCATGTTTCTCGACGTACAGTGTTAGTGCTTTGCACCAGAAGTTTATCCATGCGTGAGATGTCCAGAAACTCCCATCTGAAACCGTCCTCGCAATGAGCTTTTGGAAGCAGTCAAAAGCAGACTTAGAACAAGAAGGTGCCGGCTAGAAGTGCACTGTCAGGGCGAGAGTTCGGTGGAGTCTGTGCTCATCAGGCACCATTACGTTTACTATCTCCTCCGAGCGCAGAATGATCGCGCGAGCACTGGAACGAAGATCACATGTCATGTTCAGTTTACGAAGGCGAATGAGCAAAGGGTGAAGGTGTGTCCGCCTGGTTTCGCCGAGATTTTGCGATCGCGAAATCTATGCAGTTTTCTCTGCCCTGCACTGTCTTGGGATGCTACATCTGCGCATGCTCAGCGTAAGCAACGCTCAGCTCATAGCGATCTATTACAAAGGGCAGCATGCTGCCAAACATCCAGGCGCTTAAGGGGAGACGCGGCTATGGGATCGCAAAAAATGGCAAAAAACTCATGTTTTCAGTTTCTGGAACACTTTTTCTATCTGGTTCCAAATTATCTACACTGAAAACCACGCAGAAGTGCTTCGGAAAAATCCTTTCACCCACCTAGGTAGCAAAACTTTTTCTGGAAATGGCAAGAAAAGGGTGATTTTCAACAAATTATAGCTTCGTGATGCTTGGGCTGGGAGCTGGCTTCTTGGGCTCATCGGAAAGAGCATTTCTCCGTGTTTGACTGTTAAAGGGAGGAGCCTGAGCTGGCTCCTCCCTTTAACAACAAGCGAGCAAAAAGCAAATGTTTGAAGGTCGTTTAGAGGCCCTTGATTGGCCGTGGCCGCCATGTTGCCTCAGCTCGCCTCGCCATTGGCCCGATGCTCGCTCCGGGAGATCGTCGTCTGCTGCTTGTGCGTCGCGAGGACATGGCTCTCAAAAATCGCCACTTGGTGACGTGTTCACGGCTTGATAATCACTTAAGATATAACTACGCTTTAGTTACGAGCAGTAAGCGGATGCGCGATCCGGTTACTACGAGCGCCGCGCGTCATCGTAGTCGTCTTTAGCCCTAACTCCGCCAATAGCGAGACTGCGGGCAGGAACGACGCGCTAGCGCATTCGTGGCGACGTGCTTTTTCGCAAGCAACGAAGCTGTAAGCAACGGCACGGTCTGATTACTATGAGTGGCCGCACCGGATACACGATCAGATTACTACGAGTGGGTGCGCAATGGTCTACGAGTGCGGCGCGTCATCGGAGTCGGCTTTAGGCCTAACTCCGCTGACAGCCAGACTACGGGCAGGAACGACGCGCAAGCGCACTCTTGGCGACGTGCTTCTTCGCAAGGAATGTACCACATCACTCGCTAGCTTTTCTGAATCACGTACGGGCATTTTACGCATCGGCAGCGGACAACATAGTCAAGCTCGTCACTCCCCCCCAATTCACTGCCAAGGGTCGCTCGGTACAGCGGCTAGCAGTTTCACGCGTCGTCATTCGAAAATGCGATGCCAAGTGCAGTGCGTGCAGATTTTTCGTCTTCGTAGTTACACATCTCGCGCATCGTCATCCAACGCCGCCGGCAAGTGCATTACGCGCAGGCTGCACTGTCCAGGCGGCCGCGCACCCCACAGTCATATGGAGTGCTGTCAATAAGCTTTTGTGAGGAGATTCAGACGTGCTTGGAGCCGTGCTTGATATCGCCACGAACGTCTATGAATGTTCCGAGGTTAATGAATTGCTGTAGGTTAGAGTTTCCGCAACAGGCAGTATAAGTGACGAGTTTCACAGCTAGAGCGGCGAAAGAGCATGTATGAATCAGGGGCACGAATTTTTATATGCCCGTTTCGTGTCATTAATTATACTGCTAGAAATTCCCGTGCCACCAGTCTTCTGCCCATAACTTTGTTATTTAGAAAGAAGGCATAGGCCGTCATGGTGCAATTCATTTTTCTGATGCAATAAACCTCTCTCCAAATAAAGAAAAGTTCAGTGAATACTTGTAATCAAGTACTTAATTATGCTAATTATAACTTCAGCACAAAAAAGTATGTGTAATAATTTCAGTATAATGGTTTTATTCAATTACAATCTTTTCTGTCATACCTCCTTCATACAAAGAACTTGGTTTGAAATCCATACTTGTTCTTTGTAAATCATGAAAAGGAGTAAATCATGAAAAGAAGTCAAATATCACAAGACAAACCTGAGATCACAATTTTTAGGTGTCTTAGAGACGTAAAGAAAAGTTGAAACTTTAAACGCAGCTTTCTCAATTCAGTGTTTTTTTTTTTTTTTTGACATTATGCTCAGCCCCTCTCGCATAGTTCAATGAACAAATAATTTGTTTCTCGCAAAGTATTTGTGGTATGGCTTCAAAATTTTTATGGAAGCACTGTGAGGTCATTCTTAGTGTCTGTGCCAATTTTCATCAATATCCAACGAGAAACAAAAGAGTTCATTGAAAAAAGCCTGTCGAAAACTTCGACGGGCTTTTTCTCACAAGTGTGTTTTGGACATTGTGCATTGCTCGTGGAAAGAGTAGCACGGGAATGACTGGACCGATTTGGATTCTGTTTTTTTTTTTTTTTTCCTGAATCCCTGAACACTGCTTGTGGAAACAGCAATCTTCGATTTCTGTTCATGGCCCTGTTATTTTTCTAGACGATTTGTCCGTGCCACTGTTTCTGACAATCATGGCCCTGTTATTTTTCTAGACGATTTGTCCGTGCCACTGTTTCTGACAATGTGTGTCGGCAGCCATCATGGTCTCTAAAAAAAAAGAGAAAAAAAAGAGAAGAAAAATTCTGAGAGTGCCATACCATGTAGCTTTCTTTTGAGTAAAGATCAACACCATTCGCAGCTTCCTGGCATGTTTTGTTGCAGCACTAGGCTTTCCACGAGCAGACCATGTAATTGGATCGTGTAGCATTATGCAACTTGAGAACTACTAAAGCTATCATGATGAAACTGCCTATTTCCCTATTTGAGATACTTACGAGTATGCATGCCAAATTTCATAGCTGTAGGTCAGCAAATAAAAAAAGTTTTTTTTCAATGCCACCTCCCCCTTAAGGGTAGATGCTACTAGAAGGTTTTTTTTTATTTCATGACCCAGCTCCTTGAAATTTTAGGTGTTAGTAAAGCTTGCAGTGGTGATTTCATAACTGCAATTATTTTTTGATAGCTATAGTAGTTCCGGAGTTACTACAACTTTGATATCAAAATATAAGGTTTTTTGTGCACATAATAAAGCTTACTAAAAATTATCACACAGATTTGCAAAATAGCTCATTCTGCTGCACTTGAGCAGTACAATACAGAATACAGAAAAGTACCTCAAGTAGGAAATTTATTTGTTACATTTCTTAAAAGAATTAAAAGTACCAAATGCACATTTTACATCTCTCTGTCAGTGTATCAAGTTGTGTAACAAAAATCTGTGATGTATATTGCAACCTGAAGTAGATACTTGTTTTCTAGAGTGGCTGATTAAGCTCTGTGCAAACTTTCATCAAGATAGGACTATTTTATGCGTAAAAAGGATTGTGCACAAGTTGAGAGAATTACCTCAAAATAGAAATCGAGAAAAATGCATTTGAAAGTTGTAAATATGCTTACTCATGATTACACAGTGCGATTTGCACAAAACTTGGTGATATCATAGAAGGGACACAGCTAGAGCACCTAAAATTGTCCTGCTCCGTATGTGGATCCTTTTCGCCGCTTCAAAAGGGAGTCATCAAGGCGCACTTTCTTTGCCACGTTCCGCCAATGAGCCCTTGCCTCGGCTGTTTCACACGCAGACATTCTTTCTATTCTCCTCTGGTTGCGGGATTGGCCCAGGGTGATCAGTTGATCTGGTGGGACTACACCAAGCTCCTCTAGCCCCTGTTCAAAGCTTGAATGTCCTTTATTGAACCACAGCACAGCCATAGCAGCTGCAGTTTCCACTGTTGTCCGGGAGGCAAACTTAGTCTTCGGACACAACAACCAGATCTAGCTGTTCAAAGATTCTGCAGCGTTTTGAGTCTTCCCTTGGATACAACGCACAAGCAACTTTTCATCTGTGAGGCGCTTGTAAATGGGAAGCACAGCCAATCCTTGAGCCTTGGTCAAGATTGGTGTGTGGTCGGGTGGAGCCTCCTCAAGCGCTTCGGCTCGCCTATGCTTGCACCAGGAAGTCGCCCCTTCTGGACAGTATCGGTGGCTGCCTGCTGTGTTGCTCAATGATGAATGGAAATATGAGGCCCAGATGGCACGATGGATTTTCAGAATATCACCTCTGTTGTTTGTGATTGCAATACGGTAATAGTTCTGCAGCTTCTGAATTGTGCCATCTGTCAGCTTTTCCCCTCGTGGAAGTCGTGTTGGCAGTTTCCGAAGTGCAGTGCCTAGACGCTTGGTCACATGGTTTGTGCACTCCTCCTTGTCCACAACAAGTTCACCATATACCTTGGCCTCAGCGACAGCGGCGGAAGTTTTGCTGTCCCCATCACTGAGGAACTTGGTGAAGCGCAATGGTGTTGTGTATGAGGATGTCCTGCCCCATATGCGCAAAGCTGCCTCAGTCTCCATGGCATGAGAGGAGCACTCTTTTTTTCGCAGACAGGTGTGTGGAATGCTTGCCATATTTCTTCCTCATCACCCAAGTCCTGGTGCTGGCTACAGGCAAGGCAGTAATTCGATAGCACTTCAAAACCTAGGCACAAACCAGTGTCCACAGACACCGCAGTGCCGATGCCATTGTGGCTCTTGTGCCCTCTTTTTTGCCATGTGCCATCATACAAGACAGCAACATCAGCCCCATCCACTTTCTCTTTAGTTATCATCCGCACTTTGGCCAGGTTTTCTTGCACAGCTTTGGTAGCTGCAGCATGAACATTTTTGCCGATTGCAATAAAAGTTATGATGCACAGGTATTGGCAGTCCGAGAAAAGCGCAAAAACGCGACAGCTGTTCATGTCCGATGCCTATTGCAAGCGCAGCCACAACTACTTTCACATTGAGAGCGAAGCTGTTGCGCGAGCTGCCGCTTCAGTAGCTCCAGTCATCACCGGCATCGGTGGGCTGTCCTTCCGGCAGAACACTGTTATCACAGTGCAGCTCGAGGAACGAAGAGAGGCCCTTACGTTTACTTGCGGTGTCGCGAACGACGAGTCCAGCGGTGTGGCATGTTGGACAAACAGCACGGCTTACCATCGATGTCAGTGCACCGATGTCACAAGATACTCCGCTCACAGAGCCACCAACACTCTTCGTTCTCTCGCTTTCGAACTGTTCAATCTTTTTTTCGGATGCGCTAATGAACTTTATCGGGGCGTCGATTTTGTCAAAGTTCCCGCAAGCCGACGTATCCCCCGCTGCCTTGATTAGGCCTAGTGGCGCGCGGCTCGCATTCTTCTACCGCTGCTTTGCGCTTCGGCTTACGTCGACCCCCTCGGTACTTGTTTTTGCTTGCAAACTTTCGTGCTCGGAAGTCTCGCTTCTTCGAGTTATCCATGGTGAACTCGGAAAAGATAGAGATGCTCGAAGCAGCTGCAGCTTGGCTGTAAACCGACTTGGAAACGACTGTTTTGTGAAATTCCTCACTAAAATACGAAACTAGGGGGACGCCTGTACACTAGAAGGAGCCTCGATCTACGTCACCGAACAAACCACGATGGCGGATGTCATCGAGTAGCTGAGTGGCCAATTTTCAAAAATAGCCGTTGGATGCGTGAATTCGAGACTTCGGGAGCTACCTTCGCTAGCGCAGAGCGACTTTTCACCACTTTCTTGTTTGAATTCAGCTATGACCTTTGGTGAAATGATAGTTGAATGATCAAAAGTGATTTTAGAAACAATATCTCAAAAGTGAAAATTTTCTCAAAAAACGCGATTTTTCGACCCGCATCTCCCCTTAATGATTAATGTGCAGGCAGTTAATGCGAATAGAGTTCTCATTAATTTACGAGGAAGCAGTGGCTTTAGTCTCGTACGCCATGATCTTTTTAAGAACCACCTCCTCCTTCAACTACTTGCCATGCTGGGGCTCAGATCTTGCTCTCCACATTGGAAATATTTTTCAAAAATTATTCCTTAGGTGAAATAAGACACTTTCTGTTTCATTTAGCAGAGAAACTGATAGGGAACATCTCAATAAAATTTATTGTTGAAGATTCCTTTCAGAAATTTCTGCTGCGCAAGTCAAAACACCAAATGCGATTTTCTCAAGCTCACATTTTTTGCCAGCTTGACTATGACTAGCCTTACAGAATTTTTCGTTCAATTTTTGTAAGCCAACTTTATTAAATGTTATGACGTTGATTTCGTAAGAAATCAAACTGTGAAGCTATGCTATTTTTTTTATGGCTAAGTTTAACAAAAGATTTTGTGAACAATTATGTGAGCCAATTACACTTATCACTTAGCATCAATATAAGTAGCATAGCTCCACATGGCACATCATTGGCTACAGCTGCATCTCAAACTGCACCAAAATAGAGCGAAAGTGCCTTTATCCCCCGTAAGAAATGACCTAATTAGACTTCACTTATTTTCTCATAACCTGAGAACTACACGAAGTATAATAAAACTCGTTACATTTTTGAAAACACGAGAAAGAAACACATACCATAAACTTTCAGTAAAAGGAACCTGAAGAGACCAGGAAAGTATGTTCTATTTAACAAGAGTTCGGTTTACTGAGAGAAGAACTAAGTGCAGAATACAAGCCCAAACTCATGCATAGCAGATGAAATCACATCGTCGTTTTTGTGCTTATCTCACTGCTTAAGTGAGACATCGTCTCATAACATGCAGTACACAGAAGGTCCTTTCGTTACATTACAACCAGTTTGATTACAGTCGACTCCTCTTAAACAGAACTATAAGGGGATCCATAAAACTGTTCCATTTATCAGAAGTTTCATTTAAGTAAAGTACACTTATTTATTGAACCAAGACCTTCATTCAAATTGCACAAACCTCACCTTACTCATGCAGATGAGTAGGAGAAACAAAGGAGTGAAGAGTGGTTTGTTTGGAAAGCTTGAGTTGTTTTTTCACAAGGTATGCACCAATGCCTGACCAACAAGCTATAAATTCTGGACAAGCCTGATGCTAAAAATAGCACTGCAAAAGTTCAACAGCCTCTTTAGCCGATTGGTCTGGCGACACCACTGTACTGGCAGTATTGTCATCAAATTCATTGCTGCAGGGTTGATCCTCATCTTGCATCTGGTAATCATTTCTTAGGCCGTCTCTTCACAGCAGGTACGAACGTTTTCATCAATTTTTTTCGTAGTCCTGCAGCGTGAAAGGGGCAGAGGGCACGACCTGACGGAATACTCTCTCAATGTCGGCATCAGCAGGGCTTTTTTCATCAGATACCGCCTTCTGTATGGTGAAAGCCAGCATGGTGAAAGCATCTGTGTATTGTTGCCTTCACTTGCTCCTAGGCACAAGCCAAAATATGGTTGGCTGCTAATAAATCTATGCTGTAGCATTTCCGGCTGCCTGCTCTAAGCAGCATTTGATGGAGCAATTGTCTACGGTCATGAACTTTAATGTTCTGAATGACCCCTTGATCCATCGGCTGGATCACTGCTGTTGCATTGGCTGGCAAGAACTCCAGAGTGATGGCTTGGAGTACTTGAACCTGACTGTGGGCTGGGCCATTATTAACGATGAAGACAACCTTCCTGCCTTGCCTCGTAAATCTTGCGTCCTCCTCCCGAACCCTGTTTTCCAAAAAGACCATGGTCTCCCACTCTCTTCCGTTCCCATGGTTTGTAACGGGCAGTTGTCGAACACCTTTGAAACAACGTGGGTGCCTTAATTTTCCTATTAAGAACAGTTTCAATTTCTCATCTCCTGCCATGTCTGCACCTACCAGCACAGTGATGCTATCTTTACTGCGTTATCCTCCACTACAGGCTTCACTTTTGAAGGTGAAAGTCTTCGATAAAAGCAGCTTACAATAAAGACCCATCTCGTCGACGGTGAAGACGTCTCTGGCTCGAAGCTCATCAAAATTTCCTTAAGCCGCCCCTGTTGCCAGTCGGTGCAAATGTCCCTGTTGACTGCACCACTCTCACCTGAGATTGCTTCAAGACTAGGCCACGGCAAGTTTTGAAGCAGCTGAGCCATCCGTCGCTTAGGACAAAGTTCTTAACACCCCTTTGCATGATGATCTCTTGAGCTTTCTGCTCGAGAATCGGTTCGCTTATGGGCAAATTGGAACTTGCACGCTTGAACGACTAAAAAAGAACTTCTAGTTCTTAAGGCGTCGTCTGCATCCGCATCCAAATAGATGTAAGATCTCGTTTTTAACAGTGCCTTCAATCTTTTCTGTCTTTCCAAATAAGCGACAGCACCTATTTCAAGATGTATTCCCATAAACTTATGTAAAAAGTTTTTTTGCCTTCAATTTAACAGACAAACAGGTTCAGATATTGAACATTAGATAAAAGAATAAAATTAGGAGAAACAGATTATACTCGCTCTGAAAAGCTTGAAACCATAAAGATTGTCCTTCTAGGCAAAAGTTAACCATACTGACACACAAGTCTGAGCACATGCCTGAATTTCAACAAATCAAAGCCAAACAACACTCACTTTCTAAATGAATCACCACGTGAGCGGCTGTCAAAAGCAGTTTCCTCTTTGTCAGGTCTTTTTGAAGGGAAATCCAACCGCTGATCATAGCTGGCCGCAGCCCGACCAAAGTCAGGAACCTGGCTACCATAGTACACAGGTGCCACAGATGGTCGCCAGTTGTCATATGGTCCACCTAAGAGACAAAATTAACTGAATTTATTGCAAATCATACAGCCACAGGGTGATGAATATACAGTCCAACTCTTTAATTCAAACTCAGAAGCGATAGAAATCTGAATTAACCGGGGCTACGGGGTTTTAACTAATGGGGGTTGCTTTGATTAGTAGTGCAGAGCACAATACAATGGAGCTCCCCCCTACACAGCACCCATTACGTTCTCGGGTGCTACGCTTTCCTGGCTGCTTAATACGAGGCAAAAATACTCTTCTGGCCTATTGGCACTCTGGTTATTTTCTCCTGTGTTGCCCCTCTCAGCCATGCCAAAAAGAGACAGAAGGGTGCTTATTCGATAGTCGATACTACTCTCACCGTGTCCTACTAAAGAAGGAGAGACCGTATTCTGCAAAACCTGCAGGAAAAAAAATTGCATGGCTATGCCAAACGATTGGGGCCTTTGTACCACTATAAACTAAAACATTTCCGTTTGCTTTCCTGTCGTAAACACAGATCCTATATGTATTTCTTGAAAAATTTGAATCTTGTCAAAAGCTTATTATGCCTATGTTTACAATTTTGGTGGCCTAAAACGGTGTTTTGCCCACCTATTTTTGGCGCCTACACCCCAGTTTTATAGTGCTTATAAATCCGGCCTCTTATCACAGTGGCTGATCAGCTCAATCATGTACACTTACACACTTCCTCCACAGGCAGAGATCATTTGATCTTTTGTAATGTAACAGTGAACTGTGGAAACTGAGGCTAGCCCGTCGCCATTGCGCGGGCTTTATAACCTGGTTATGTGGTCATGTCCTAACATGACTCTCCCATACAACGCGGTCGGTCGGCACTGGAAGAGTGGGAGTGACATTAAGGGGAGACGCTGGTCTTGAAATGAAAATTTTAATTATTGGAGATATTGTAATAAAATTAGGTGTGTATATGTATTTCTTCTTGCTATTTTCAAAATATATAATTAGTTTTAATGTACATCAACTAGTAATCAAATTGTGAGAACATAAGTGATATTTAATTATGTAGTCTCTTACGAGTCATTAAGGCACTTTCCCTCAATATTTTTAGGTTCTGTTTAGAATGCAGCTGTAGCCAAAGACCTGCCATGTGGAGCTATGCTATTTATGTTGTCATTGAAATACATCATCATATAAAAATTCGCATTTGCACTGATGCTCCATAATTTTGAAATTTGATTAGCTCATATTATCACTCAAAGTTTTATATGTCCCTCTTAGCCACAAGAAAATAGCATAGCTCCACAGTCATGTTTCTTGTGTAAGGCTGGTCAGGTTGGCAAAAAATGTGAAACTGAGAAATTTGCATTTAAAGTTTCAACATGCACTGCAAAATTTCTATAAGGAACTTTAACCCCAAATTTTATACACACGTTCCCCATCTATTCCTCTATAAAACAATACAAAATGTGCCTTATTTCACCCTAGGAATCATTTCTAAAAAAATTTTCCAAAGTGGAAAGCATCATCAGAACAACCCCACGATGACAAGCTGTTGTGGGGTTCAGAAAGAGCTATGGGGTATGAGCCTAAAACGACTAGCTGTTGGGTAGCATGCTGTACTGGGTAATTAAGTTGCTGAGCCAGTAGGATTTACTGTCGATGTTCCGATTTCCCGGACCATCAAGAGACCATGAAAATGTCCGGAAAAACGAATGCAGGCAAAAATGCACCTTTTTTTTTTACAGGTATATTTTGCTGACGGAGAGGGTTACGGCAGGAGTACAAGGTTCTCGTTGCAATCTTTACATCGCTTAGGTGGCTCTGAAAAGAGCCGTTTATATATATATATATATATATATATATATATATATATATATATATATATATATATATATATATATTGTTAAGGTTGAAATAAAGGATAGGTGGATTTATTTACAGGATGAGAATGAAGTTCGGCAGTCGCGGTAAAGATGGAGTCCTCAGGCCGCACCAGCCAACGTCGTCTTCCTCTTCTACCTACCCGGCATACTACAGTTCAGCTCGGCTCATATCGTAGCAATCCCCGGTTCACAGACGAAGCCCGCTGGGCGAATTTATGTCACTGGAGGGTTGAAACTTTTTGAGGCGAGCCACGTGCACCAACAGCGTTCGATTTGACCAACGAGAAGGTGTCGTCAAGCATGCCACAACGTACGTCAAGTCAGTCAAGGAATCTACAATGACGTAGGGGCCTGTGTACTGCAGTAAAAACTTCTGACATAAACCAGGTTTTTGTTGGGGGGTCAACAACCACACGAATTCACCTTTGCGGAATGAAATGGCATCATGGCGTTGATCGTATCGTTGCTTGGAGCGATCTTGTGATGCCAGTGTGCGCAAGCGAGCAATTTGGCGGGCTTCTTCAGCCCAGCACAATGTTTCAGCCACGGACTCATCGGTATGGAGCTTAAATGGGAGGATTCAGCCAGGGACTCATCGGTATGGAGCTTAAATGGGAGGATTGTATCAAGGGAGCTGCGTGGTGATCGAGCGTAGAGCAGGTAGAAGGGCGTGAAGTCTGTGGTCTCGTGCTTCGCTGTATTATATGCATAAGTAATAAATGGCAAGATCTGAACCCAGTTTTTGTGATTGGACACGACGTACATTGCGAGCATGTTAGAGTTCGATTGGTATGTTCTACAAGACCATTCGTCTGGGGATGGTATGGTGTCGAATGTCTGAACTGTGAAGAGCAGAGGCGAAGCAATTCTTCCACAGCGTCCGCGATGAATTGGCGACCACGGTCACTGATGATTACTTGAGGTAAACCATGGCAAAGAAGAACGGAGCGTAACAAAAAGGCAGCGACGCCATCAGCTGTAGAAGATGGTGTCACAGGGGTTTCGGCGTATCTGGTAAGGTGGTCGACGCACACTATTATCCAGCAGTTGTTGTTCAAAGATCGCGGAAACGGGCCCAATAGGTCGATACCTACTTGTTCGAAAGGCGTCGTATAATTCATTTCAGCCTTGCTTAAAGATAGACTCGTATAAGCAACAACATGCTCTGCATTATGGCGCTGAACAAGCACACCTTCGATGCCAATTCCACTTGCGTCACTGTGCACTTCTGTAGGAGCAGAAGGATCGAAATGACGAAGAATAGACTCAGATGTTAGAAATTTCAGTTCAGAAAATTTGGCATCACAATCAGGTGTCCAACCGAATGGGCTGTCTTTTCGCAACAAGCTCGTCAGTGGGTGTACTACGTCCTCGAATCGGGGCACAAAGCGGCGAAAGTAGGAACATAGGCCCAAGAAGCTGCGAAGTTCCTTCAGTGTCTGGAGTTGTTTGAATGTGCCGACAGCTTCGATTTTGCGGGAATCCAGCCTGACACCATCTTTGTCAACTAGGTGACCGAGGACTAAAGTAGTCGTTCACCAAACCGGCACTTCTTAGAATTCAAAATCAAGCCAGCCTTTCAGACACAGTCTAAAGCAAGGCTTTTTAAATGGACGTTGTGCTCTTCAAAGGTACGCCCAAAAATGACGACGTCATCCAGGTAGCATAAGTACACCCCCCATTTAAGACCACAAAGAACAGAGTCCATAAACTTTTCAAAAGTGGTGGGGGCGTTGCAAAGCCCAAACGGCATCACATTGAATTGGTACAGTCCATCAGGCGTCACGAATGCGGTCTTGTCTGAAGGGTGCATAGGTATCTGCCAATATCCTGATTTTAGATCTATTGAAGAAAAGTACGAAGCCGAGTGTAAGCAGTCAATAACATCGTCAATCCTAGGCAGCGGATATACATCTTTTTTGGTCACTGCGTTGAGTCTTCTGTAATCCACGCAGAACCGCCAGGCACTATCTTAACCAAGATAACCGGTGCTGCCCACGGGCTACACGACTCTTCAATAACACCCTTCTCCAGCATTTCCTGAACCTGGTGGCAATAACTTTTCGTTCTGATGATAACACTCGGTAAGGCTTCTGTCGGATCGGATGGGCAGTGCTGGTGTCAATCCTATGATGAGCGCGAGAACATGGTAAAGGTAGTGGCTTCTCCTCTTGGCAAAAGTCAAACACAGAAGCATGTCGCCCCAACAGATGGCGTAACGTCTGCTGCTCGTGTGACCGCAAAGTGGCGCTAATCATGCCTAGGATCTGCGACTCGTAAGAGCAACTGCGCTTGCCAGAGACTGTGCCATTCTCGCTTTCATCGCTGTTAACGACCGCTCCAGAACCTTCAGTGGATGTCAACATTGAAAGTGCTGCACTATGGAATTGAAAGTGCTGCATTATGGAATCATCGAAGACGCCCAGCTTCATTCCTCGAGGGAGCACAACCGGCATTGGCGAACAGTTCAGTGCCCACATAAAGGTTGCTCCTTTATCAACAGATACCAAACAATGAGGGACGAGTATGCCTTTCTTAGCACATTGAACGATGGCAGGTTCTACGATGGCGTCAAAAGATGTGGCAGATTATGGGGCGAACACCGCAACTGACCTCAATTGACCTCATTGACCATGGCGGCACTGTCAGCTCATCGGAAACAATCAGAGTGTCCTTCGCGGCCTGCGGCGCCTCATCGACGAGGGCAGGAACAATGTCACCGCTGACGGAAAGTTCACCGCTTCTACAGTCGACGAAAACGCCACATCCGTGGAGAAAGTCAAGACCGAGAATCACATCACAGGTACACCGTTGCAGCACAAGAAACTCTGTTGGGAACACCTTTCCTGCCAATAAGACATTGACGGCACAAACTCCGACAGGATGAAGTACTTCCCCACCAACACCACGAAACCTTGTTGATTCGCCCCAAGAAAACAAAACTTTGTGGCCAATGCGACTTTTGAAAGAAAGACTTGTAACTGATATCGTAGCACCAATGTCCACCAAAGCACTTGTACAAAAGCTATCTATTTTCACACGTATCTTGTTCTTGGACATTACAACTGGTGGAGGCATCTAAGGCAAATCCTGTTGTGTGACCTCACCTCCATCGGTCGCGCTGGCTAGTTTCCCGGCGGCGGCGGTGATGACAGGTGTCGTCCCGGCGAAGGGGAACGATGCAGTCGGCCAGATGGAGGCATGAAACTACGGTCAGAAGCGGGAGAACTGCCACGGTGATTTCCCCACCGTGAGGCACTCCTGGAATAGGCGGGCCAATGACCGTTGTTGTGACCAGTGCCTGCTGGCGGAAACTGATGGGGAACGATATCGGGATGTCGGTTCTCTCCGACGACCACAGAGCCGAGCTATATGCCCGGCGATACCGCAACGGTAGCACACAGGGGCTTGGCGGTATGCATTGTATTCCTGGAAGGCATTGCGCTGACGTGGTGGTGGTACGGGTACATCTTCGTTCGGGTCGTGATAGGTGTTGCCTGGCTGACGGGGTAACTGAAGCAGTCGTCGTACCTCGGCAGCGAGTAGTTATTGATTGCGCTGTGACCTCGGTGGTGAGGGTGGCCTGTAGTTGCAGTCATCGTTGCCTGCTGCGGCAATTGACACGGAGGGGCGAGAGGGAGGCGGTGCGGGTGTAGCTTCGTACGGCGTCGGGCGAGCGTGTCGAGTGAGCTCTTATCGAACAATCTGGCGTATTGTCGACGCGAGATCAAGCGGCGTGTATTTGTGAACACTTGCCATGATGGTTACATTCGGTAGGCGACCGAACTTGGGGGTGATACGTCGCATCTTCAGGGTCTCCGTCTATTGATTTGTGGGGTTTAACGTCCCAAAACCACCATATGATTATGAGAGACGCCGTAGTGGAGGGCTCCGGAAATTTCGACCACCTGGGGTTCTTTAGCGTGCACCCAAATCTGAGTACACGGGCCTACAACATTTCCGCCTCCATCGGAAATACAGCCGCCACATCTTCAGGGTCTCGAATGTGCGACAGTGGCTTATGACGTCGGTTACCGTGGCAAGGCTGTCTTTGCTGATGAGCAACCGATGCATGTCCTCGGCAATGCCCTTCAACAGGTGGCCAACTTTGTCTTCCTATGACATAGAAGGGTTGACAATCTTGCAGAGCTTCAAGATTGCCTCGACATAGGTCATGCACGTCTCTCCTGGGATCTGAGCTCTCTGCAGTAATGTTTGTTCCGCCTGCTTTCTCTTAGCTACGGAGTCTCCAAAGCACGCTCTTATTTCGGAAACGAAGCGATCCCATGACGTGAGGGCATCTTCGTGGTTCTCGTACCACATGAGTGCTGCGTCCGTTAAGAAAAATACAACATTGGTCAGCTGGGTCGCCGCGTCCCACTGGTAGTATCTGCTCACCCGTTTGTAGTGTGTGAGCCAGGCATCCACGTCCTCGCCAGATTCGCCGCCGAATGTGCGCGGCACTATCAGATCCCGACGCAACCAGGGACCAGCCGCACACGAACCTGGTACTAGCGGTGTTCCTGGGACTGGTAGAAGGTCTGCAGCTGCGGGGATCCGGTTTCCTTCTTCGCCGTGAGACATCTCAGCTGCCAGTGGTAACGGGGCAGTCCAGCAAGGCGGTGGCTTCGTCGCAGATCAGGCGCTTGAAGCATCGTGTTGCTTGGTTGATTACCCAGCGCATCCACCACAAAACTGTTACGGTTGAAATAAAGGATAGGTGGATTTATTTACAGGGTGAGGATGAAGTTAGGCAGTCGCGGTAAAGATGGAGTCCTCAGGCCGCACCAGCCAACGTCTTCCTCTTCTACCTACCAAACACATACTACAGCCCGGCTCATACCGTTGCAATATATATATATAAAAAGAACGATGTGGCCAATGATACCTCAGTGGTCATACCGTTGCAATATATATATTAAAAGAATGATGTGGCCAATGCTACCTCAGTGGTCAACTCTGTACTTGGGAAAGAGAAAATAATGTGTAAAGAACGAGAAAAAAGAGTCCACGAGTGTAGTAAACAAAAAGGTCTTTTTCAAGGCTTCGTCGAACAAGGCAATCACCAGCAACATAGCCCAGTCTTGCAGCAATAGACTCCTTCGTTACCCTTCTTCCTTGATTATAGATGGCAACAGCTTTAGCAGTCAAATGACAAATTGCATCTAAATGACAGAATGCAGACTCATTTGCGTTCCGAGTTTTGCCTTCACAGCATCAAGCTAACAAGTTCTCACCGCTGAGCCTCGCAAAAACTGGCTCCGGAGCAGCCCCAACACAAGCCGGTAGGGAATTCTTGTGTGAAGGTGGACTCTCTCCATACTCCACGGCTCTATTATACAGTCAAACCTCAATATATCGAATTATTGCCTATATCGAATGGTTCCTATATCCCGCGGAAAATCGCATGCATTATTGATTTTTTATTTCGAACAAAGTTTGACATATAATGGATATATCGAACTCAGCCACCCCAAACCGCCCGCGCGCTCCAGGCGGCGAGCTTTCCCGCAACTCTCGAACATAGCGGTATAGCGGCGGGCGTTTACGAATGCTGCACACATCGATGGCGCCGAGAGCGCCACTTTAACGTAGCGGCGTATGCGCGCTGCAGCCTTGCGGTAGAGGTTCTTGAATGAGGAAAGTGAAGAGAAAAGCGCAGAGCTGTTATTTTCTTTCGATACGAAGGCACCGACACGGCTTCGTGCGGGGGAAGGGAGAGTGGGAGGTAAAGATTGAGGAGGAAATTATGGGAGGGAAAGGACGCAGACGAGTGTCTCGGACGCGGCCCGCGTTGCCGCCGGGAAAGGGAAAGCAGTCAGGCGAGCCGGCATGCGCGCGCTTTACACCCGGACTCACACCGCAGCCTTGCAACTTGCAGTCTTTGCAGTCTCTATGGTGTCAACGGCACACTGCGCACTTGTTGCAAGCTCCTCCCCCGTAGCATCAACAGGCATCGGTCGTTGTGCTCGCAGTGTTCGGAGTTAGGCCTGTTGCACGCTGTACGGAGTTGGGCCTGTCGCGCGCTGTGCACGACAGGCTCCAACTACGGAGCTCACGGCGGAGCTCACGGATGTGGAGATTGTCGCCGAAGCTACTGCTGAGGAGCCAAATGAAGACTCTGCCGAGGTGGATCCCGCAAGCGCTGATGGTGCCCCGCTCCCGACATCCGCTGAGGTCGTAGCTGCCTTGGCCCTTGTGCGCCACCACTGCGGCACGATTGAAGGCACCGGCCTATCACTTATGGATCGCCTCGACTATATTGAGGACGCAGTCGTCAAAACACGCCATGGCCAATAAAAAGCAGGCTACTCTTTTTCAATATTTTAAACCAACAAAATAAATACTGTGTTTCAATCTTCAAGTGAGTATTTACTGCACCACGCTTAAACGGTTTCGTTGGTCGTTTTCAGCAAGATGTTGACGCATTTTTTTCGCGATTTTTTTACATCGAATTCTGGATATATCGAACTATTTCGCGATCGCCGCGCCGTTCGATATATCGAGGTTCGAATGTATTTACACCAAGAGCTTGGACCCTCGGGGCACTGAGTAATTCAGCACATTATCTGTCGATGTCATGTGCAGCAGTATAGCTTCGACAGACCTCTTCATACTTGGTACATAATTGACGCTCCTCAAGGCATACCCATAATAATTAGCATTCTTCTTGATTTTTTTTTTTCTTGTGTCAGCTTTCCTCTTCCCTCAAGAGACTGATCTTGAGCCTTCTTTTAGTCGGCAAGGTACCATAAAGCTGCACCCATTCGCTTGTGGACGTGGTTGATGCAGTCCTTGTCTATTTGAATAAAACCGTACACCTCCGCTTCACACAAGGCATGGGAAAGTGCGGCTGTCTCAATCCAAGAGCACAGTTGTGTAGAGCAAACCATGCTTGGCCAAAAAACTTCGAAACATGGCCGGCGCAGCCTCAACTTCCAAGCGGCCAGAGTTGCACTCGATGTTTCGTTGGCCCTCGTGGGTTGTCAGCCAGTCTGTGTACCCTTCATCTTGTGGCTGCAGTCCAAAAACACAGCAGAGACAAAAGTTCGAATAAACAACAAGGTCAATGACAAGGCCTGTGTAGAGTTTAATGATGCAGCCCAAACCAATGTGTGAGCTCTGACCTTGCATCATCCAAGACCCATGAAACAACATCGCTGTTCCGTATGGGGTTCAAAAAAAAAAAATGGCAGCATATCCACGGGGCGAATGATGGAGAGTGGGGCGAAGCATCTGTTCGTCCATTCGTTCTTGCTTCCGTCTGTCCATGCATCCGTCTGTGTGACCATCCGTGCGTCCGCAAGTCCATTTGTGCGCCCGTCCACGCATCCACCCCTGCGTCCGTCCATGCATCCATTCGTCTGTGCAGCCATCCGTGCATCCGTCCATGCATCAGTCTGTGTGTCCGTTTGTCCATCTAGTCAACACTCCAAATACCACCATCTCGCATCTTTTCATCATGTATGCGTCCGTCTGTGTGACTGTCCATGCATCCATCTGCCCGTACGTACGTGCGTGCATCTGTTCGTGCGTCCACACGTCCGTCCCTGCGTTCGTCCCTGCATCCATCCGTCAGTCAACACTCCAAGTACCACCATCTCGCATCTTTTCATCATGTATGCGTCCGTCTGTGTAACTGTCCATGCATCCATCTGCCCGTACGTACGTGCGTGCGTCTGTTCGTGCGTCCACACGTCCGTCCCTGCGTTCGTCCCTGCATCCATCCGTCCGTGTAGCCACTCGTGCATTCGTCCATGCATCTGTCTGTGCGTTTGTTCGTCCATCTAGTCAACATTCCAAGTACCGCCATCTCACATCTTTTCATCATATATTCCGCATTTAGAAGTACCACCATCCAGCGGATAATCCAAGGACTAAACGACAAGTGGCACAGGCACACTTTCTTACGGCTTGCGCTTCTTGTCTACTTCCCACCTTTAACTACCTTGAATTCATACTATATACTAGTTCACTGTATTCATGGCACTGCAGCCCAACGCTCGATAAGCCTTTCTAAACCTAAGAAGGTTACGTCCAGGGAGTATAACCTAGCAACCCTTTCTTGTCAGATAGTGCTCAATGTACAAGCCAATGGCTGCTAATTGGGAATGAGAGACAGGAGAATTCGGCTTTTAGTTATCGTGCACGCTGCGAATTTTTTTATTGTTTCAACAACGCACAGGAGAAATCTCCCACCGGCACCACTTTGCAGGTCAAAGCGCAAGACTGGTTTATGCACTACGACTACAACGAGGGTCCAACGGGTGCTGCTTCAAGGAGCTTTGCCTCTAAAAATTTGAATACAGATGTTTTATCACTGCCACAGTAGCAGCTTCACTTTCAGTCACCGTGCTTTCGCACGCTTCCACGAAACTTCTTAGGTGTCCCTGAAACATCTTATGGTGCAGGCCTAAGTGTGAAAGGTTCATAGCCGCACAAAAGTCTGAAAGGGGAATAACACCTTTGTCTATCATCTGTATTCTTTTCATGGCCCTCATGTTGACTTTGAAGGAAGTGATGGTGGCAGTTCCGCTCACTCTCGGAGCAGAAGACTTTTGCTGGGTAGCTGACTTTTCTGACAAAATAGTCTTCGTTTGTGCAGATTTCTCAACTCGCTGCGCCTGCTCCGCCGTTGAGTAGTATGCAGCATCAATCCGAAGAGTACCGCTCGTCGAACTTGGTCTCACGGCATCGTCAGTTACAGCGTCATTGAAGTTTCAGTCAGATCCACCAGGTCCGGCAGCGACACCAACCTCACCTGCCACAAGCGCACTTGCTGACTGCGCCTTCATATTCCAAGGTCGTTTACGACTTCCAAAAGATCATCGTGTTGATTATTTAAGATGAGAGTCTCCAGGCATCTCGATCGCAGTGAAGAAATACCGTGCGTGGAGAAGCACGCACCGCAAAAAGCAGACGCACACAAATAGACAGCTACGGGCAGTGGCGAATGCGACAAAAAGAAAAAAAGATGACGAGGCGATCACGCCAGCCAATGGAAGACTGAAAGGCGCGCTTGAAAAGTGCGCCGCCTCAGAGCCAATCAGCTATCTGGCAACGATCTTCAAAAAACCCGCGACAGCAGCTGTGCCGCTTGAGCGAAACCATTTAGAGATGGCGCAAAATGTGCACAATGAAAACAGCTTCTAATCAAGCCCACGATGGCGCCGCTCGGTTTAAACACACACGGTGCGTGCGGGAAGTTTGAACAAGTTTCGTCCTTTGGGGGCACTTTAGTCCGGGGTGCATTGAAGGCAGATTTTATCGCGTTTCCTGACCGAATTCAGCATTAGAAATTGGGGGTAGGTGCTCAGAAGTATAAACGCCCCGAAAATAGGCTTTGCGAAAAACCGATTTTTTCTACCATTTTTTTTTTTTTTTACCTTTAAAGACCCATGTCCCCTCTTAACCCCTGCCACCCAGCAGCCGATGTCGATGGAGGCGCCACACTCGATCTCCCGAGACGCCTCGCGCACGCGTGGCGGGAGACATGAAAAACTCTCTGGACAGCAAAGGGGTGAGCACAACCTTTTCTTTTTCGTCCGTCATCTCCTTCACTCCTTGGAGCTTATTCGCACTTGCAAACGGTGCCTTGCACCTGCAGCGAACGCTTACCTTTCGGTGCCTCTACTAAATGCTAGGCCAAAGAACTGTGCGGCGTGTTCCCGCGTGGTCGTGCTATGCCAAGCCAACGCGAGAGGAGTTTACCCTTGCTCAAGCAATCAGGCCCTGTGGTCACTGATCGCGAGAGCACGCAGCATAGTCATGACGGACCCTTTCTCTCAGCAGCGTGTCACCGTGAACCCTTTTGCCCATAGAGACAGTGGGAATTGAGGCTGCTAGCCCGCTGCCTTTGCGCGGGCTTTGCCGCCTTATCTGACGTTCTCATGTCCGACATGGTTTCTCTCTGCCGTCTGCTGCGCTGGGAGAGCGAAGTGACGTTTAACCCCCTCACCCGGTAGCGGATGAGGACTGTGGCGCCACGCGCGGAGTCTCCCGAGAGGTTTTCACGTGCTGCGTCAGAAGTGGGCAGATACTCTCCGGGACAGCAGACTGTCAGCCACGCCATCTTTTCCGTCCGTCGACCCCCGTCGCTGGGCGCTCGTCTGACTTCGCCAACAGCGCTTCGCGCCCGAGGCGAATCCGCACTTTTTGTTGCCCCTCTGCGAACGCTCGGCCGAAGGGTGGTACGGTGTCCTAGTGCGTGGCCAGGCTGCGCCGACCCATCTCCCTCCGAAGCCAACGCGAGCGCCTTTGCCCTCGCTAGAGCAACCGGGCCTTCGTCCCAGTGTCTCCGTGGATGACCTTTACCACGTCTCCGTGGATGACCTTTACCACGGAGACATGCACGTGGCACCCTGTGTAGTACTTGCCTGTGGCGTGGATAAGCCTATTTGCTTTCCCGCCGCACCTTTGCAACGAGCTGTACTGCACGCTTGGTGTTGCTACAGACAAAGTGTTGCGACTTTGAGCAGTATCGTGTTCTCACCATCGCGACGGTTAACGCGTGCCCTGCGGCTCGCTAAGACCGGACCCCTGCTGGTGGCCGTACTCCTTCAGGATACGTGTCACTACAAGACGTACGTGCTCACGGCACCCTTTGTGTTGTACAGTAGACTCTCAGTAAATGGAAATCTGTTAAACAGAACTACTGCTTAAACGGAACTACTGCCTCTGCAATGCTTGGTTTCGGACTTGTATTCTGCGCCCATGTTCACCTCTCAGTAAACGGAACTCCTATTAAATACAACACATTTTCCCGGTCCCATGAGGTTTCATTTACAGAGAGCCTACTGTACTTTCGCCCGTGGCATGAATAAGCCTCGCTTGCTTTCTAGCTGCCTTTTGCAGCGGGCACTGTACTGAGTTTTTGCTGTTACCACAGGCAATAAAGTGTTGTGACTTGTTTGGGAACAGTACTGTGTCCTCGCCGCGCTGCGCTCATCGCCTTGGCTGTCCAAACGCACATGTACGGCGGCGTTAATCACGCGAGGCAATGGTGAATGTGGCCCTGCTGCTTGCTAAGACCGAACCCATGCTAGTGGCCATACACCTGCGGGATACATGTACACTACAAAACTGAGTATTGTACCATACCTAACGCACAATACATAAGAAAGCGGCCCATCCATCAATTATCTTAAGAACGAAATACCAAACGAAGGCAAACGCAGAAAAATATACAAACGAAAAAAAGATGTGCGAAACAGGTGAGCCAAGACGGTTGAGCTAAGACAGTTCATGAGCCAAATGAGCTATGACAGTTGAGTAATTGGAACTTCTCCCTCTTCACACAAAGAACAGCACTTTTCATGCACCAACACTGGCATTCCCAGTTTTACATTCATATGAAATGGTAGTTTTGAAGCGTTTCCTCATGCGTTTGAACTTTTGCAGTTCCGATTCAAAGTGCAGATTTTGGTCAAAATACGAGATTTTCTGGTTTTTTTTTTTTGTAATCTTCAGACCTTCAACTTCCTTGTTCTAAAATATTACAGCGAAACGTGCGCTAAAAATCCCGCAAATAGTGTTTTTGCCGAGGCTAGTCGCCGAAAAGTGCGAAAAAAAAGCCCCTGAAACGGTGTTGTTCACGCCGCGCAAACGCGCCAAGTTGTTGACCGTGAGCCGCCATTTTGGCAGCTTTGGAAAGAGGAGAAAGCCGGCTTCCCGATGGTCGCTGTCTCGTATTTCGCCGAGTGAAAATAAAAGCGCGAGGAGCAAGTAAAAAAACGACGACGAAGAGCAGCAATTGGCTGCGCGGGTTACGTGGTAGCAGGCGCGACCTACCTCTTACTGGTCAAAGCTGCGCCGCGCACCTTGGCAACCTTGGAAGCGCGAGCGCATCTGCGGCCGCCGCGCCGAGAATCATCCGGCGTGCGCTTCGTTTTTTGCCAGTTTGCCGTTTTTGTGATAGTTCGCGTGCTTTTTTTACCAAGCTTTGTTTACATCGGTGGTCTCTTCTGAGTGCTTGCTCATACTGCGGTGCTATGTTGCCGCAAAAAAAGTTCCGGAGCTTCCACAAGTACGGCAAGCGTCGGAAAGCTTGGAACAAAGGGCAGACGACTGCGGCTGCCGTCCCAGTCGCAGTTCCGGACGGAGCATGCTACTCAAGCGTCACGGGGCCTCTACTCAGACCCTTCGCTGATTGTTGTGAGGCCGAGAGTGTGGAAGGTGCCACATCGTCGTATGTCAAACCGCCGGATACCGTCGACCGTGATGGACGCTCTCGCGAACCCGATTGCGGTGGCACCGCATCAACAGCCGTTGCAACTCCGGGCGTTCGCGCGTCGAACATTCTATCGCGAGTTTCGGCCCAGATTACGAGCAGTGAAGAAATCGCGCAGCGGGCGCAGACAAGGCGGGATGTTTTGGATGCCGTAGCATCGAAGTCCGCTTCAAAGCGGAAGCTCAAGCTTCTGAACGAAGGCTGCGACGAAAATGACGGCGGTAAGGACTCCACATTCTTCATTGTAAATAAGAAGATGCTGAACGGTCTGCTTTCGTCAGCAAAGTGCAACAAGTGCGACGAAGGGTCTATACACCTCGAGACTACGCACTGCCTTGGACTCGCGGCGAGGATGGAACTTTTTTGTGACAATTGTGGCATAGCGAACAGTGCGTGGTCGTCCCCGAGGTGCTCCGGGCAACAAAAAACGAACCCCTTTGAGGTAAACGTGCGTGCTTTGAGGGCTGTGCAGTCAGTTGGCAGAAAACAATCTGCCATAAATGATATTTTTTCTGCGATGGACATTTCGCATCGAGCACTGCACCACAAGTCCTACCAGAGACTGCAAAGGAAGTACAGCCACCCTGCCACCACATCAACTGCCACCCACATTGAAGCAGAAAGTGCACAGAAGGTGCATGACATTTACAAGGACCTAAGAGGAGTGCCAGGCAACAGTGACGTCATTTACGACGACACGTGGATGACGAGGGGGCACAGAAGTCATATTGGCGTGGGCTGTGTAATCGAGCTGTACACAGGCTTGGTCTTGGACCACTGTGTCCTGTCCAACTACTGCCAAGGCTGTGCTGTTGGCCCCAAGCCTGGTGACGACAACTATGAGGAGTGGCTTGAGAAACACAAGCCACGGTGCCAAAAGAACACCGGTGCTAATGCAGGCCAAATGGAAGTAGAAGCAGCTAGAATCATGTTTGAAAGATCGTTTACCAAGTACAAGCTTCGATACATCAATGTGCTCTGCAACGGTGACAGCCGTACGTAAATTGCCCTCACGCAAGACAAGGTGTATGGCTACATAGTGATCTAGAAACAGGAGTGTGTGAACCATGTGAAAAAAAGAATGGGCACTTCCTTGCGCAACCTTCTTGATGAGCACAAATCCCAAGGCAGAGGACTGAGCATGGGAGGCAAAGGCCGGCTGACGCAGGGCCTGATAAAGAAGTTAACGAATTATTATGGCTGGGCCATTAAGAGCCACCCCAACGATGTTCCTGGCATGAAGAGGGCCATCATGGCCACTTATTACCATGTAACATCCACAGACCAGGATCCACACCACGACCTGTGCCCAAGTGGGACCGACTCCTGGTGCCCGCACAATCAGGCATTGGCCAAGGGAGAGCCGCTGCCGCCTCACAAACGTAAACTGCCCCCTCACGTGCGAGTGGCACTGCTGCCAATCTACAAGCGCCTCTCGAACAAAGAGCTCCTTGAAAAGTGTGCACAGGGAAACACCCAGAACGCTGTGGAGAGTATGAACAGCGTCATTTGGTCACTCCAGTCCAAGAGCCAGTTCGCCTCCCGTCGGAGTGTGGAAAGTGCAGTTGCAGATGCAGTCTGCCGTTTCAATGGTGGCTGCAAGAGTGCGCTGCAAGAGATCACTGCTCAAGTGGGCTTCAATCCAGGAGACTGCTCTTTGCGGCGAGCAGCCGAAAAGAATTCCAAAAGGGTAAAGAGGGCTCAAAAGGCGCATTGTTCCACGACAAAGAAGCGCGAAACTGGGTTGCGCTCTGCAGAGGCCAAGGCCACAGCATCTCAGGATTACTGCCCAGGAGGATTCTGAGTGTTTTAGGCATGTTGTGAACTTCCAAACAAGAGTGAACTTTTAAAGTCAGTTTTCTCAACTCCTGATTTTCGCCTATGTGCCTTCGCTAGAACATCTGTCATTTTCTAACAAAGACTGATAGAGTCGTTCCGTTCTTCGCACTAGGCCCAGGAGGCCTTTAGCAGTGCAATAAAGCTTTATCTCTCTTCTTACTCATCATTTAAAATTTTTAGAACACATTTTATAATTACTGCAATGTGTGTGCAAAACAACATCCATGTTTTGGAAATTTTATTTCTGGTTACAAGAACTAGAAAAATAAACTAATAGCCTCTTTGCACAAGTTGATGCTTTGGGAACATAATATGAAAAAATAATTTCATTTGGCAATAATTATCTCTTTAATTGTGAAGAGCATTAATTAGTATAATTATGCTTGTAACTCAAAAAGTACAAGACATATTTGAAACGGTTTTCATATTTGGAATCCTCGCAATCATCCACATACACACACCAAATTTCATCACAAACAGTACATTAATAAAAAAATTAGTTTTACTTGCCACATCCCCCTTAAGACTCAACTGCTTGCGTAACAATTGCAGTCATAAAACTCTGGCGGGCAAAAAAAAAATGGGAATGGATAACAGTGATTACACTGTAAAACTTTCCAATTTGAAGACTCTGCCCCGATCATACATTTCCATCATAAAGAATGTCACTTAGATTCACTAACGATACCCACCACAAACCCTCAGAATGAAATATCCAAGAAGTTCCAAATGGGCCCCCATAAAGCAACAAAACTTTATTCTAAATCCATGCCTCTGAACACCACATTTGAACCAACCACAAATGCCTCTGCACACCACATTTGAACCAACCACAAATGGGCTGCCATACACTTAGATTCACTAACGATACCCACCACAAACCCTAAAGATGAAATATTCAAGAAGTTCCAAATGGGCCCCCATAAAGCAACAAAACTTTATTCTAAATCCATGCCCCTGAACACAACATTTGAACCAACCACAAATGCCTCTGAACACCACATTTGAACCAACCACAAATGGGCTGCCATACTTTGAACTACTGCGAGCAATGCTATGCATCCTCACCTGGTGAGACATGTGGCGGTGCCATGGGGGGAGCCAGTGCCTGTGCCGGTCGGTCTGCCTGTGGTGGAGCAGGACGTCCAGCTCCAGGAGGCCAACACTCCAGTGGCCGAGCTTCCCGAGACTCATAGGGACGATCGTCAGCACTGGGGTAGGAAGTGCCTCCCTCTGGCTCAGGAGGACGTTGGCCACCAAGAGCTTTCAAAGGACCCATGCCCAGCTGACCAAGGTAGGGCCCTCCTGCTCCCATGGCCACCCAACGAGGGTCATAGCTCACCCCACTCATGCTTCCAAGGCTTGAGGGAGTCTGCGGCGGAGCCAGACCACCACCTGTTTGCTGTGGCTGAGGCTGCTGTGGCTGCTGTTGCTGTTGTTGCTGCTGCTGAGACTGCGGCTGCTGCTGCTGCTGCTGACGTAACTGCTGCTGACGTTGCATCTCGGCCTTCTTGAGAAATCGTGGAGGCATATTCTTGAATGGACGTTGATAATTCTGCTGAAAGAAAAAAAGTCAATCCGTTCAAGGACTGCTCTCTAACAAATTCAATTTTCGCTACACAAACCTACGTTTCAGACCAAGTAAATAGTCTATGCTCATTATAACGGACCGGGGTACAACAGACTTTGGGATACAAAGGACCATTATTCAGCCTAAGTTTGGTCTGTGTATGAAATTAATGGAGCGAAGTTCGCTTTTGACAGACTGCGATAAAATGGACTATCGGTTACAGTGGACGAAATTAGCGGCATTTTTTTTCGAAATTGTGAGCATATCGTGGACTTTTGCCGCGTTGACACAGGCTGATAACAGATTCTACCACGCCACCTTCTAAAGCCACAGTAATTTTAAATTGCAGCTGGCCACATTAGTGGCTTTCGGCCAAGCCAAGCCAGTCTGAGAACTCATTGGCAACGTTATGCATGGACGTACCTAGTTGACGCCATTTTGTCGTGTTCCTGTGCTTGACTGTTCCGTCTATTCGCTCATTTCGACGTAATGGCCTCCAGAAACCGGAAGCAAATTTTGCTGAATGACAAGCTCAAGATAGTGAATGCGGTTGCGCGTGGCGAGAAACAGGCAGACATCACAAAAACAATGGGCCTGTCCAAGCAGACCGTGAGTTCGATTGTGAATAATAAGAGTATTGCTGGCAAGCAAGTGTTGGGGGAAATTAATCCCGAGCGCTCAGGCTCCACGAGGCGACGTAGCCTGATGTTGAATCTGCACTACTCGTGTGGCTGCACTACAAGACCACAGTCCAGGCCTTTACGTCGAGTAATCGACGAGAACTACTGAGTTCAGCGTTGCTAGTTGCAGAACGCACCGCATCTCCAGCTAAACTCGAAGTCTTACGGCGGTATTGAGTGACCTCAAACGCTTCGGGAAAATCTTGTACCCTGAAAACCTCCACAGCCTTTCTTTCGAAACTCGTTCTGTCCACCCCATTCCAGCGAAGAAGGGCGAGCACCAAAAAGAATTTTCAAAACATACTGCACCATACTGGCAGTGTGGGCTAGTTGGTATGACATGGCGATAGTTATAGCACGAGAACAGAACGACGACAAAGAGGGAAGAAGGACACGAGTTGTCAAGGCTGTGCAGATGGCACGCGAACAGGTGTCATGCTTTAACAAGCCCTCCGTGTCTCTGTCCGAGAAAGAACTAAGGTTCGTCGAAAGTTTCGGTGCGCGCAAGTAGTTATTACTTTTCTGTTTTGTTTCCTTATACAGTCGAACCTCGATATATCGAACGACGCGGCGATTGCGAAATAGTTCGATATATCCAGAATTCTATATAAAAAAATCACGAAAAAAATGCGTCAACAGCTTGCTGAAAACGACCAACGAACCGTTCAAGCGTGGTGCAGTAAATACTCACTTGAAGATTCAAACATAGTATTTATTGTGTTGGTTTAAAATATTGAAAAATAGTAGCCTGCTTTTTGTTGGCCATGGCGTGTTTTGACGACTGCGTCCTTAATATGGTCCAGGCGATCCATAAGTGATAGGCCGGTGGCTTCAATCGCGCCGCCACTGCGGCGCACAAGGGCCAAGGCAGCTACGACCTCAGCTGATGTCGGGAGCGGGGCACCATCAGCGCTTGCGGGATCCACCTCAGCAGTCTTCATTTGGCTGCTCAGCAGTAGCTTCGGCGACAATCTCCACATCCGTGAGCTCCGCCGTTCGGAGTGAGGCCTGTCGCACACAGCGCGCGACATAGAGACTGCAAAGACTGCGAGCTGCAAGGCTGCGGCGTGAGTCCGTGTGTAAAGCGCGCACATGGCGCGCCCATGCCGGCTCGCCTGACTGCTTTCCCTTTCCCGGCGGCAACGCGGGCCGCGTCCAAGACAGTCATCTGCGTCCTTTCCCTCCTATACTTTCCTCCTCAACCTTTACCTCCCACTCCCCCTTCCCCGCCCGAAGCCGTGTCGGTGCCTTCGTATTGAAAGAAAATAACAGCTCCGAGCTTTTTTCTTCACTTTCCTCATTCAAGAACATCTACCGCAAGCTGCGGCGCGCGTACGCCGCTACGTTAAAGTGGCGCTCTCGGCGCCATCATCGATGTGCGCAGCATTCGTAAACGCCCGCCGCTCTACCGCTATTTTCGAGAGTTGCGGGAAAGCTAGCCGCCTGTCAATGGAGCGCGGGCGGTTTGGGGTGGCCGAGTTTGATATGTCCATTATATGTCAAACTTTGTTCGAAATAAAAAAATTAATTGATTTGTGGGGTTTAACGTCTCAAAACCACTATTTGATTATGAGAGACGCCGTAGTGGAGGGCTCCGGAAATTTTGACCACCTGGGGTTCTTTAACGTGCACCCAAATCTGAGTACACGGGCCTACAACATTTCCGCCCCCATCGGAAATGCAGCCGCCACAGCCGGGATTTGAACCCGCGACCTGCGGGTCAGCAGCCGAGTACCTTAGCCACTAGACCACCGTGGCGGGGCAATAAAAAAAAAATAATAATAATAATGCATGCGATTTCCTGCGTGATATAGGAACCGTTCGATATAGGCGATAATTCGATATATCCGTGTTCGATATATTGAGGTTTGACTGTACACTCTTCTTTGCCTTTTTCTGTGCTTTTGTTTTTTTTTCCCTTACTCGTGTATTGCTCTTTCTGCCACATGGTTTCTGTCACATGATTTACTGTCTCCTCTATATGTTTTCGCACTCTGCCCACTAAACTCAGTTGGAAGTTAGCGCTTGTGTCCTTGTCTCTGTCGTCATTCTGTTCTCGCGCTATAACTATCATCATACTGCACCAATTTCAACCCTCATTGTAAGCTTACAGGTGTAGGGAGACGTGAGAAAAACAAAAAGAAATGAAATGGAGTACAGTCCTGCAAAGCATTCGCCCTCCCCCTTCTCGGCCTTCGTCATTCGTAGCCCGGACGCTTAAAGAGAAAAAACAAAAAACCAGGCACTCTTGTCGGCCACCCTTATCGATGAGTAAAAAAAAACAGTAAAAAACAAGACTGTTGGAGGAAAAGGTAACAATATGGGGGAGGAGAGCTCGATAAGGACGATGAGGATAAAGGAGACAGTGAGAGGAGATAAGAGTCATATCAAAAAAAACAGAAAAATGTAAAAAAAGTTCTGACTTGCGAAAAGGAGAAGCGCTGCTTAAGGAAAGATGCGCCTCAAAAAACTTTTTTTTTTTTTTCAGATATTTGTGACAGCTCAATGAAACTTTCACCAGTTATAGAGTTCGAGCTCATTTCAAATCCGCTTTTATTTTTTTCATGGCTCATTTCCTTCATTTGTCGCAGACCATGCATTTGTAAAACCAATGCATTTTTGTGCAAGCTTAGGCAACAATAGTAAGCACAAGAAAGCTCTAAAAACTAGCAAATGTGGCTCCTAATGAATTGCAGAATTCAATAAAGCAAAGAAACATTGTGTAACATTTGTGTGCTGGCCTAGAAAAAAATTCTAATGGCGAGTTTGAGCTTTACGCTACTCAAGGAACAAGGTTCTGAAATTATCTAGCTGAATATGCTTTCGAGACCTCTGAAAGTTGTTTATTTCCTCTGAAGTTTTATTAGACATGTTAAAACTTTAAGCATGCCAAGTTTAATTGCAATCGGACTACGTAAAGTGTATAAATTATAGTGCACAAGCTCTAAAAATGCCAAAAAATTAGGAACTGAGAAAAAGAGGTTTGAAAGTTCAAAAACATGTTCACTTCAACACACTTCAATACTCAACAAATCTGCATAAAATTCACACAGAATATCAGCAAAGCTATCTTGAAAAAGTTGAGTTTCAGAATAATCCAGCACTATATAGTGGACCCTTACAGTCTCTGCAAGCTGCCTTCTCCCGACAGGTTTTTTTACTTTTTTTTTTTTCCTGGTACTGCGGCGATGGCCAGTTGCTCTCGGGCTCGTGCGAGGTTTGCGACGGCGGTATGCACTTTTTTTTTAGAATGCCAGTTCTTGTGACGCACTGATTTTTTAACACCAATAATTGCACAAAACCGCACAAACTGCTCGTGTCCGGCGCCGATTGCTAACGGTGCGACCACAGACTTCACGCTCACAGCGAAGCTGTCCGGTGCACTGCTGCTGGTGGACGTCTCCTCGCTTCCATTGCACGACGGATACACGCGGCTTGAGGCGTACGTGGACAAAACAACAGTTGCACCACATGCGTCATTCCGGCACTCAAGTTCCGAAAACGATGCCAGTCCTTATCGTCAACATGCCATTACCCGAATGGACAGCCCGCACCGTCCGCAGTTGGAGCATACTGCGCCGCTGACGAGGTTCTGCATCGTATCGGTCTCACAAATACCGTATAAACGCATGTAAGGGCCGCACTTTTTTTTCAAGAAATGAGGGCCAATTTTCAGGGTGCGGCCCATACACGCAACGTGCAATTTTTTTTTTTTTGAAGCAAAAGAAAAAAACGTACCAGCTAGCGAACGAAAAACGTTTATTGCAGCATACAGAATATGTGCTTAATCGTCGTCGCTCAACGAGTCCTCAGACTCTGTGTCCGAGATGGTGTGTTGCGGAGCACCGTCCTCCCACAAGCAGTCATCTTCCGCGCCATCCAAGCTGTTGGATATACCGGTGACTTTAAAGCTTCGGGTCACAACGTCCGTCGAGACTGAGTTCCACGCCGACAGTACCCAACCGAGAACAGCCGCAAGTGGTGCCCTCTTCAGCCGTCCGGTCGGCGTCTGCTCGTGGCTGCCGCTTGCCATCCATTCCGTGTAGAGCCTTCTGAATTCCACCTTAAAAGGTCGATTAACGCTGACGTCCAAAGGCTGCAGCATTCCAGTGAGGCCGCCCGGAATCACGGCCATGTCTGTGCCGACACGGCGCAGCTGTTCCTTCACCTTATCGGTAAGGTGACCACGGAAACTGTCTAATACTAAAAGTGACCGTTTGGCTAACAGCGCTCCTGGTCGGTTTTGCCAAACACACTTCACCCAGTCGAGCACCAAGTCATCGTTCATCCACCCCTTTTCTTGGGCTCGAACTATGACTCCCTTGGGGAACACTTCGTTCAGAATTCTTTTTCTTTTCAATACGACGTACGGGGGTAGCTTCCACCCGTCCGCGGTCACACAAAGCATCACTGTGCAGCGTTGGCGCTCAGCGCCGGTGGTCCGCACGGCGACGCTCTTTTTGCCTTTCAGTTCGACTGTGTAGTTTTCCGGGCAGTCAAACCACACAGGAGTTTGATCTGCGTTCCCTATTTGCGACAGTAGATAATTATGTTGATGGCGAAGGCCGATGACATATTTGTGAAAACTAAGCACCTTATCGGTGTAGTCTTCTGGCAGCCGCTGGCACAACGTGGTCCTTCGCCGAAAGGAGAGATCCTTCCTTTTCAGGAATCGTCGCACCCAGCCAGCGCTAGCCTTGAAAGTCCCGGCTGGTATATTCTTCGCACGTGCCAAGGCTAGTGCCTTCACGCGCAGCATGTCTGTAGTTAGTGCATATCCATCGTTCCGCACTTCTGTCACATATCGGAACAACTCTTCTTCTAGTTCCGGAAACTTGCATGGCTTTCCTCGGAAAGCGCGCTTTTTGCTGTTCGTGTTTTCCAGAGCTTCCTTTTGTGCGCACCATCTTCGAACACACTTTTCGTCGACGTCGAATTTTCTGCCGGCGGCACGTTTCCCGTGCTCGAGCGCAAACTCGACCACCTTTAACTTGTAGCCAGCCGTGTAGCTATTCAGGTGCTTGCCCATCGTGCTACAACGTGAACGCTCGGCAGAAGACAAGCACGAGAGACAATACGGCGTGCACAACTCCTACAAATGGCCGGCTGAACTGCACAAGTTGGTGATGCTGATGCCGATATCGAGAGCGCGTTTATATAGTGGTGCGAGGCACGAAGGATAAAATCCCAGTTTAACCTTTAGGTAACGAGCGTATGAACACTAATCAAATAGTTGAAATATTTAGCAAACTTTATGAACACCTTAGCACGAAGAAAGTTAAACAAAATATACTAGTGACGCACCTGAAAACCGCTGTAAACTTTGATAGTGATGATGATGATGGTTGCGTTTTTCGCGCCATCTATTGACGACGTTCAAAAGCTCGCATGCACGCGCGCATTTTGAATACGTGTGGGTTAATGAAAGTGTGGGTGCGGCCCTTACGCGATTTTTTTTTTTTTTCGAATATGTCCGTCATAAAAACGGGGTGCGGCCCGTACACGGGTGCGGCCCTTACACGCGTTTATACGGTAAATGAGCTTACGTGTTCGTCCCGACGTTTGGTTTAGTCGTCGAACATCTTTTTCGTTCACTCTGAAGCACTGACGAAGTCATCGACGCTGGGAATAAAGCTCGAACAATCCAAATCAGATGCGTCGCTGCTGCCGCGGCTAGGCCTAGCAGCAGACGGACCTCTTGCCGGCGCTCACTGTATGCATTTGGGACACCTTCCCTTGTACTGGTGCCGCAAAATGAACTTCCGTGAACGAAAGTAGTGTTTCTCGTCGGCATCCATGACGCAGAAGTAATAACTCCGGCGGTTGTGTTCATCGATGTGTCAAGAGAACGAAGAAAGCGCTCGCATCCGACTGCGCAGCGGAATGCTCGCAACCAATGGCAGGGCTCCGATCATACCACGCGGCTTCGAAGGCCCACTCCCCACGCTAGAATGCAGTGGGAAAACATTTTTGTTGTATTTTTACCGTGAATGCTGCTCTGCCGACGTGGGCTCTGTAAGGAGAGGGATAGGCCTACATGCCCGCGAATTTTCAAGAGTCTGCGATGCCATAGAGCGAAGTGCCGCGTGCGTGAAAATCTGGTGATTTCACACTTTCACGAGCCACCGCAAGTGCTTTAATTGTATTTTTGGATAACCTCTAGTTGATTCTCAGCTTTGATTTTTTTAATATATTAGGGAGAAGGCTTGGCGAAATACAAAACACAAGAAAACACAAAATTGACTTTTACGAAAAAAATCGCGGTTTTCCGACCCGCATCTCCCCTTAATCGTGACCAGCAGCTTGGAAAACGCCCTGCCATTAGGTTCTATGAACCCTTGCAGAAGCATGGTTCAGCTTAGCTTCTTAAGGGAGAGGGGAAAGTGAATGAAGAAAGGAAAGTAAAGAAAGTGTGTGATGAAGTGTGGACATAAGCATGCGCAGTTCCCCTTCGGGTACAGGGGGGGGGGGGGAGACTAGAGGTCTGACTATGTGCTCCCCCCCACCCCAAAGCTTAACAACAGCAGCACCACCACTCACATAACAAAGTACCTGGGTGCGTCCGTACAATGGAACAGCCACAGAGGGTTTGCAAGCTCTCCTATTTTGCACTGGAACTATGTCCTAGTCGGCATTCTCGGAAAACACTAGCGCAAAATGATTAGGAGGTGGGGTCTCTCTTGTACGCCACAATCTCCTCTGGCGTGTAATACCAAATGGAAGCATTCGCATTCGGCAGGTGTCTGCCTGCCACAAAAACCGGTGCCCTTACGGCTCCCTTTTCACGGCTCCGTGAATGGTCGGCTGCCCACTTCCTGCATCGGGAAACCAGAGATTTCGACGAAAAGATGCGGCAGCACAGGAGCGAACAAACCGAAAGGAGTGAAGTGGCACAGCACTGCAAGCAGTCTGACCACCATCTCTTCCTGGAATACTGGCACATTGAACAGCTAGCAAAAGAATCAGCCGTATCAAGGTATCACTGCCCTCGCTGTACTACAATAGAATTTTCTTTCTCTTTTTTTTTCCGTTAATGTGCAACACCCTTCAAAACTGTGCAGCCATGCGCGATTTCGCTGCTCCTACTCGGCAGGCGGAACGTTCTGGTGCCATCTTTCGCAAGTCGAAAACATACATTTAATTTTGTTACCATCATTTAAAAAAAAGAATCCTTTTTGCTACGTGGCCAGAAAATGCACTGGACGCGCGGGGCAAAACTGGTTTCCCGGGAGACAACCGGGAGAAACGTTCAAAATCCGGGATGGCAGGTATGTTAAAGTTGGAAGGATGTGGGGATACTGACACTCCCCTGTGAAGTTGTTTGCACTGCCTGGAGCAAGTGTCTCGCCCAAAACGCGCATTCCAGGTTGCGACCACCGGGCAGTAGGTGGAGTTGTGTTGGCGTTTTATGCATGACTGCACTTTCCTGCTCGGCGAGGCACACGTCCGTACTAAGCATCCAAAGTTCCCAACTCTCCCCATGCGCGCAGCAAATCGGGGAGCACAAAATATCCGAGTAAATAAAACTGAACCCCTTTGTTCTGGGCAGCAATTCTTGTCTCTTATAAGCAGAGTACTACATATGCATTTTTTTTTTATCAAACCGTACTTCAACTGCAGGCCCATAGATGTTTCTTATAACCATTTGTCTGATATACCAGTGTCTCCTATGAATGGGTTCGACTGCAGTTTGTTTAGTAAAGCTGGCTAAATATTAGAGGTGTGCAAATTATGCAAGTAAATACAGTGAATTTTTCATAACCTGCCATCTCCTATTTTTGAACCCTTTTATGAAAATAATCGTTTATAACAATAAAATTTTTGTGGCACTTGAATGCTGTTATACATGGGTTCAACTAACTGTTTTTCCTTATACATTGTGTCTTTATAGCAAAGTCGAGTGTGTGATGCAAGAAGCTCGAGTATCCATTGTATATTACTACGCAGCCAGAAATGCATTAGCAACCATCATCTACTGCTGGCAAGAAGAAATATGCGCGGAAGGTCTCCACACAAACCTGATAGCCACCCGATGACTGCTGCCTAAAATCTGGCCTCTCACGACTAGGCAGCAGTGTGCCTCCTCGGACCTCCTCCCGACTCTCGCTTGAATGACACGAGCGCTGATCCAGGTCTTCCTTTTCAGCAGGCACAGATGTGGACTCATCAGGCACACTGGGCTGCTGCTGCTGCTGCTGCGGCTGCTGCTGTTGCTGGCCGGCAGCGTTGGCGGCAGCAGCCGTGGCGGCGGAGGACTGCTTGATCTGCTCGTAACGCTTCTCCTCCTCTTCTCTACGCTGTCTGGTACGCTCCACAGTCACCGCCATCTCATCATTATGCTGCTGTCGTCGCTGCCGCCACAGTTCCTCCTCATCACCAGTCAGCTGGTCAAGGCCTTGGCGACTACTACCTCGAGATGGTGCCACTGGACCACCACCAAATCCAGAATGGTGCGACGATTGCTGCACACAAGCAAATAATGTTGCATTTTTCAGTGTACCCAGCCAAATACTTTCAAGCTTGCCGTCACATACAAAGCACTGCAAAGGTAACATCAAAAACTTCAGCATGAGTGCTCGTTTTGAGTTCAGAGATTTGGGCCCCAGAAGAAAAAGGCTATGACACTGTGACCATGAATAGCTGAAAACATGAACTGGCAAGCAAGCGAAAATTGTACTTTTTAATGCATAGTATTAAAAAATACATTAATGGAGAAACACTCTTTTCAAATTGCTCAAGAACTCTGCTTCCCGCTGTGCCATCGCGCAGCTATAATTTTTAGAAAATTGCCGGGGTTAAGATTTCCACGATTTTTCCCACCTAGGAGGGCACAACATATTTTTCTAAGCACTTTTGTGTGCTTTTCTGTTCAAAGATTGGGTCCTCAAATCAACAGAGACAACCTTCATTCCAGGCAGGAACTACAGGAACATAATGAATTTATTGCGTTTTTGAAGAACCGCGGCGTCTAGTGTCAGCTTTGTGAACTAGAGGAGGCGACGTTCGGCGACATCACAAACGCCCGAAATGGGCAAGCCAACATTGCCAGCCGTCGCCCATATCTCTTGACCTGCTCAGCTCCCCCTACGGTTACCAGAAGCGCAATGAACAGCGCTAGTAACAAACAATGCTCCCTGGCTGGGGTAATCATCAGCACTTTTGTAGAAGAGCGAGTGTTGAAGAAAAGGAGGACAGCAACACTTGCCCCCTGCATGCACCTCAACGATTGCAACGTGACAGCTCGCGCTTTCGTGCAGCAGCTGCACGCAGACAATCAAAATTACAGGAAATTCCTTGTGTATCAAAACAGACGTATCAGAATTTCAGTTTCATCAGTTTTTTTTCCATTTTTTGTTCAGTATCCCTTTAATGAGAGATAATTGCAAAACATGACAAAGAAATCAATTTTATGAAAGTCGAATTTTCAGCTTCTGGAACACTTTCTATCCTAATACCAGAATGTCTACACTAAAAACTGTGCAGAAAAGCTTTGAAATATTGATTGCACCCACCTAGGTGGTGAAAAAACAGGATTTGGGAAAAAGTTGTTGCTTAACAATGGCACAACCACAACCGGGAGCTGGGTTTTTGGACTTACAGTTTCGGCAATAACGAAATCGGCGGGTAAAGCACAAAATTTCGCTCTTGCGGGAATTAGCGCGAGAATGCGGCAGAAAAGACATGAAATTTACAAAAGAAAAACATTTTATTTCCAAAAGCCGGCAAGTTTACTTTGGCGGGCCTTTCCATGGAGCAATTTCATGCCTCTCAACTCACACTGTAAGAAATAGCCCTTCGCCACGCCGTCGTCGTGCTTGTCGAAAAACGTGCGAATTGTGTCGAAAGCATTCAGCACATCCTGCGGACTTGTTTTCTCCGGCTGCTCCGGTCGTTGCTCATCGAGATCGGCTGCCTCGCGCACGCTACTCAGTCACTTCTTCATGCACGACGACGCCTTCATCCCCGCAAAAGAACTCATGGACGCTGAAGGCCATAGGGAATCTCGTTTGCCACGGCACAAAGTTCGCCCCATGCACTGGTCAGTGACAGCGGCACTGCGCTGTTACCAGTACCGTCAAAAGCGCCTACAGGCGAACATTCTTGCGGTTCCGCTGGATCAGTGCATGATGCCTGCGGAGTGACGAAACCGACGTGTGTGAAGCAATTCGTTATCACGGCTGGACTCGTCGCAATCCACGCCACGCGGCGGCGATTATCTCTAGTGCCATAAACAAGTCCACGTCAGGGGGGCACTTCATATGTATATTCAGCAGCAAACCCTGAATCAGCCTCTCTCAGTAAGCACACTTCACGCTGCGAATAACTCCCTGATCGTGAGGCTGCAGCACCGAAGTGCAGTTTGGTGGAAAAAACACCAGGCGCACGTTTTCGAGCTGCATGTCGATGTGATGGCCGCTACAGTTGGCGAGAAGAAAGCAGACCGACCTGTTTGCCTTCCACATGTCGGCATCGAAAAACTGGAGCCGGCTGCTAAAAATAGCCCGCGTCATCCACGACTTCAAGTCCACGGTGTAACTTACTGGCAGCTTGCGATTCCCCTTGAAAGAGCTGGGCTTCTTGCTCCTGCCAATAACGAGCAGTGGCCGTTTATCAGTGCCATTCATGTTGGCGCACAATAAACTCGTCACGCGCCGCTTGCTGTGCTCGCCACCGTGGCACTTCTGGCCTTCAAAGGCCTTCAAAGTCCAAGGTCTTGGATGGCAGCATTTCGTAAAACAATGCCATCGGCATTATATATATATATATCCGAGGGCTTGTACTGGCCGAGCAGTTCTTCGTTGCTCAGCAGCCACAACGACGTCACCAAGTCGACGGCTACTGCCTCTCCGGAGATGACTTTAGCCACTATGTCGTGGCAAGCTTTGAAACGGCTCAGCCAGCCAGGACTCGCCTTAAAGTTGTTGTGGCTGAGCATACAAGCGAAGTCCAGTGCCTTCTGTTGCAGGATCCTGCCAGATAAAGGCCCCTTGTTGGCACGCTGTTCACAAAACCACAGGAACACCGCCTTGTCCCCGTCCGAGAACACTGCAGCCGTCACGGTTTTGTTTCTTGCACTCGTGCCGTTTTTCAAGTGTATCAAGAATGGAGGCCTTGTTCTTGAGAATCATGGACAACGAGCTGCAAGCAACGCCAAATTCTTTGGCGATGTCCACTTTTTTTCGGCCCTTTTCCACCTCGCTGATGATTGCAGCTTTATCTTCCAGCGTGATGAACTTCCGCTTTTTCGTTGGGGGCGGCACCTTCGCAGGCAGCGAAATCGGATGAAGCAATCACAACACACGGTTCACGTTGCACCAAGCGAGCAAGCACACTCCACAAATGGCTCCACACACGCGACCATGTGTGCGCAAAGCCGACAAAGCCAAGCACAGAGCCAAGCCAATGAACGACACTCCATGAGGATTGTGGCTTTGGCTACGTAAGTAGTCTGCGATAACGAGCAGGTGTTTCGGCAAGCCATCATCATCATCATCATTGTCGCGAGCTTTACATTTTTTTTTAAACAATGATGGTGGTTGCTTTTCATGTGCGCTTGCACATTTGTGTTTCAAAAATTTTGTTAACGGTCAACTGTGATATGAATATTCTTCGTAGTCGCAAGTTACGAAATGCATCGACTCCTATGGGCATTCGCCGGTGTTCCGAAAATATTTCGTTGCAGTGAGAATTTCGTTCCCTCGGGATTTCGTTATGGCAGGTTTCGACTGTATTGGAAAGAAAACTCGTGTCTTCAAACTCCCCACTTCAGCTGGCTCCTTCATTCAGAAAGAAGAACACAAAAAGCAAATACCACACTCATGTAATGAATACTTTTTTTTTCTCGAAAACTGAGCACGTTCAAGGCACATTCATTATGTGAGTAAATTTTATACAAACTTTTTCGGGGAGAGCAAAAACTGCGGTAATAAGGCACGTTCATTATGTGAGTAAATTTTATACAAACTTTTTCGGGGCGAGCAAAAACTGCGGTAATGCAAAAAAAAAAAAGTTGGGTCGCTAGGCCTTTTGCAATTGACATACGTGTCCATAGTTTGGAAACAGCTTTTTCGTTGCACTTGACTTATCTTCAGTGGTTAAGGTGGGACGCGGCTTTGGGATCGCGAAAAATGGCAAAAAAATCACTTGATTTCAGTTTCTGGAACCCCTTTTCTATCTGGTTCCATAATATCTACACTGAAAACCACGCAGAATTGCTTCGTAAAATTCGTTTCACCCACCTAGGTAGCAAAACTTTTTCTGGAAATGACGAGAAAACAACGATTTTCAAAAAAGTATAGCTTCGCGATGTTTGGGCCGGGAGCCGGCTTCTTGGGCTCATCGGAAAGAGCATTTCTCTGCGTTTAACTTTCCCGCCTCAGCTGGCTCCTCCCTTTAACAACAAGCGCACGAAGAGCAAATGATTGAAGGTTGTTTAGAGGTCCTTGATTGATCGTTAAGATATAATTATATCTATATATAGTATCGGCTATATTATATATAATATCGGCTATATTATATCGGCTTGATGATCATTTAAGATATAATTACGCTTTAGTTACGAGCAGTAAGCGGATGCGCGATCAGGTTACTACGAGCGGGCACGCGGTCCACGAGCGTCGCGCGTCATCGGAGTAGTCTTTAGCTTTAACTCCACCGGCAGCGAGGCTGCGGGCAGGAACGACGTGCTAGCACATTCCCGGCGACGTGCTTCTTCGCAAGCAACGAAGCTGTAAGCGGCGGCACGATCTGATTACTACGAGTGGCCGCACCGATGCCCGATCAGATTACCTCGAGCGGGCGCGGTCTACGAGTGCGGCGCGTCATCGGAGTCTGCTTTAGCCCTAACTCCGCTGGCAGCGAGACTGCGGGCAAGAACGACGCGCAAGCGCACTTTTGGCGAAGTGCTTCTTCGCAAGGAATGTAGCACATCACTCGCCAGATCCTCTGAACCATGTACGGCATTTTACGCATCGGCAGCGGACAACACAGTCAAGCTCGTCACCCTCCCCCCCCCCCCCCTCACTGCCAAGGATTGCTCGGAACCGCGGCTAGCAGTTTCGCGCGTCATTCGAAAATGAGATGCCAAGCGCAGTGGGCACCGATTTTGTGTCATCGTAGTTACACATCTCGCGCATCGTCACCGAACGCCGCCGGCAAGTGCATTACGCGCCGGCTGCACTGTCCTCGCGGCCGCGCACCCCATGGTCATATGGAGTGCTGCCAATAAGCTTTTGTGATGAGATTCAGACGTGCTTGGAGCCATACTTGATACCACCACGAACGTCTATGAATGTTCCGAGGTTAATGAATTGCTGTAGATTAGAGTTTTCGCGACCAACTGTATGATGATGCGTTTCACGGCTAGAGCTGCAAAAGAGCATGTATGAATCAGGGGCACGAATTTTTACATGCCCGTTTTGCGTCATTATTTATACTACTAGAAATTTCAGTGCCACAAGTCTTCTGCCCATATCTTTGTTATTTGTAAAGAAGGCATAGGCCGTCATTGTGTGATCCATTTCTCTTATGCAATTAACCTATCTCCAAATAAAATTAGTTCAGTGAATATTTGTAATCAAGTACTTAAATACGCTAATTACAGCTTCAGCACAAAAAATGTGTAATAATTTCAGTGTATGGTTTTATTCAATTACAATCTTTTCTGTCATACCTATCACACCACTCCTTCATGAGGTCATTCTTAGTGTCTGCGCCAATTTTCATCAATATCCAAAGAGAAACAAAAAAGTTGATCGAAAAAAGCCTGTCGAAAACTTCGACAGGCTTTTTCTCACAAGTGTGTTTTGGACATAGTGCATTGCTCATGGAAAGAGTAGCATAGGAGTGACAGGACCGATTTTGATTTTTTTTTTTTTTCCCCGAATCCCTGAACACTGCTTGTGGGTACAGCAATCTTCAATTTCTGTTTTATGGCACCGTTTTTTTTCTAGGCTCCGATTTGTCCGCACCACTGTTTCTGACAATGTGTGTCGGCAGCCATGATGATCTCTAAAAAAAAAATTGCCCGCAGCTTCCCTCGGGGGAACACTGAGGAGGATGCGGAGCATATAATTGGTTAACGGGGTGTTAAAGTGCGACTTACTTGGGTCGATGGCTAAATTGGTTAACGTGGTTGTGAAATGAGGTGTTAAATTGCGACTTACTTGGGTCGATGGCTAAATTGGTTAACGTGGTTGTAGGAGGGGGTGTTAAATGAGTGAACACGTACGCACGTATGCGAAAGGGCGGCGCTGGTCGAAGGGACGTCGATCATTGTGTTTGTGGATTCGTTGGAATTCATTTCACCGCGACCTTGGACGTCGACGCGCCGTACAAACCAACCGACGAGCGGCAACTGAGCGAGCGAGCGCCGACCTTGAGTATATATACAGCACGACGGCGCATGCACTGTCAGCTGTTGAATGTTCTCGAAGCGCGACGCCACATGCGCGTCCACTGGAGAATCAGGAGAATTGTAGATGTCGAACGCGGTGTGTAGAGGGTGCACAGATGGTGGAGGAGTGAAGCGCGCGCGGTGTGTAGAGGAGGAAGGGATGCACAGATGGTGGAAGAGTGGGCGACGGCGCGACGGCGCATGCGCGCGCGTCAGCTGTCGAATGTTCGAGAAGCGGTGTGGACGGCGCGGACGGCGCACTACAAGGCGCGAGTATAAGATGCTCCGCATCTAAAAGAAACTTAAGGGAGACACGCGTATGTGAGGCCGAAAATTTTCCGAAAAACCGATTTTTTGAAGTATTTTTTTTTTCATAATCAGTAAGATCTAAGGAAGCTATTCCTAAAATATCATAGCCCTGTAATGCGTATTTGTCGAGTCATTGGGTCGCAAAGTCAGTTCGATGACCATTTTCGCTTCCGAAACCACCTCAAAAACGCTCGTATTCAACGCCGCAGCGCGCGAGAACCGCACCAAGTAGAGCGGCCATTTTGGTCTCATTTTGAAGACTAACTTTTCTATTATCTGTTTCTAGCAGAAGAACGTTTTTTGTCTAGCAACAATGCAGCTATCGCGCATAAAGAAAAACTGAATACTCGCACATCATTGGTGCGTTTGTCACGTGGGGCAGTTCCCGGTTTCCTATTGGACGCGAAGGGATTTGTCTGCTAGACAGCGGCGCGCAAGCCGCCATTTTGCGTAGAGGCCTAACAACGGCTGTGCATTCGGTGTAATGGCAGGCGGCCATCGGAAGATCCGGAGTACTCATGCGTTCGGAAAAAGGCGAAAGCGGCGTCCTAGAGCCCGCACCTTATCACCAGCGAGACCTTCTGCCGCCGAATACTCTGAAGAAGCAGGCTGTGCCAGCGCTATCACCGCTGCGGCACCCACGATCGCGGACGCGATAGCCGCGTCCCAAGATCACACGAGAGCTGTGCGCGTCGACACTTCCCTGGTTTTCGACGCTGAAAAAGTGGCCATCGAGTGTCGTGCGAGCGATGTTCTGCAAGATCTTTCATCGAAGTCTACCACAAAACGCAAGCAGTCTTTTTTTCGAGACTCGGATGGAGCCGTAACGCCTGGTACGCCGCTCACCGTCGTTAGCTTAGAGTTGGTCAACGAACTTCTTCAGTGAATGAAGTGCGGTGTGTGTGGCGGGCCTGGCAGAATCTCCAAGGAAGACCGCGAATATGGCATAGCCGGGAAACTTGTTCTCACATGCGACGAGTGTGGTAAACTGAGGACCGTATGGAGCTCGCCGAGAGCAGGGGGGGGGGGCGCAGCGCATGGCCCCTTCGAAATTAACGTGCTCGCGGTTCGCGCGGCAATGAGCACTGGAAACGGGCAAACTGCGCTCAACAATATTTTTTCTGCCCTAAATATTTCACGGAGAGGCCTGCAAACAAAGACATACCAAGATTATGTGAAATTGAAAATGAACCCTGCCGCGCGCGTTATTGACGACTGCGCGAGCGCCGTGAAAACGGTATATTCCAAACTCAACTATGGAAATCCTGGAAATATCGCCATTTCCTTTGATGGGACTTTGCTGACCAGGGGCCGCTCATCCCATATTTGTGTAGGGACAGTGATTGAACTATTCACGGGTTATGTGCTCGACTTCGTCGTCCTATGGAACTTTTGTTTGGGCTGCCAGCTAGGGCCGAAGGAGGACAACCCAAGGTATGCCGAATGGCTAGCTGGTCACACTTGCCAAAAGAATACCGCCAGTAAGCCAGGACAAATAGAGGTGGAAGCAGCACAAATTTTATTTGGCCGCTCATTGGAGAGACATGGGCTCCGCCACACAACCGTGTTGTGTGATGGAGACAGCCGGGCCTTCAACAGTCTGCAGGAGGCACAGGTATATGGCTTCGTGCCAATAGAAAAAAGAGGACGGTGTCAACCATGTGCATAAGCGCATGGGCACAGCACTTCGAAACCTCCTGCAAGAACAAAGAGCCGAAGGAAAGCCAAGCCTTGGCGGCAAGGGCAAACTGACAGGCGAGCTGGTCACAAAGCTCAAGTCATATTATGGATGGGCTTTACAAAGCAGCCAAGGAAGCATTGAGGCCATGAATAACGCTGTCTGGGCAACCTTCTATCACGTAGCATCTACTGATGCAAGCCCTCAGCACTCTCTCTCACTGCCCAACTGGTGAAGAGTCATGGTGCAAGTAAGGCTGTTGCCAAGCAGGAGACTCCTCCGAATCATCGCTACAACCTGCCGGAGTATGTGGTTGATGCCTTGCGGCCTATTTACACGCGCCTCTCCGACAAGAAATTGCTGGAGCGTTGTCAGCGAGGCAAAACACAGAACCCAAACGAGAGCCTGCACTCCGTCATCTGGTCACTCGTGTCCAAAAACAAACACGCGTCGCTTTTCACCGTTGAAGCTGCTGTGGCCGAAGCTGTCGCAAGGTTCAACGCTGGCAAAGGGAGAACAGATGCCGCCATATTGAAGGAGCTGCACCTGCAGCAGAGTGTTGTGGCCGGTGAAAGATGCTCAGAAAAGGACAGTCGCAGACTAGTGGCATCGGAGAAGAAGCATGAGCATGCTGAAAACTTCAAGCATGCCATGAAAAGAAAGCACACCAAGGAGAATGATGATGACTACATTCCTGGTGGCTTCTAACATGGTTAATACACCGATTCACACCTTTTCTTGTTAAATATAGGTGCTCAGCATGTTCCTAAACTTCTTTTCTCGTTTTCTCAAAACAACATTTTTCATCACACCCTAAGCCATTGCCCGCAGTATCTTGCGATGTAGCAGTCAGATTTTGATAATTCTTGCAGCATTTGAAAGCTTATACATTGATTAGTGCAAGAAAACCGAAAAATTGTAATATTTTTATTTACATTAGTGATTTAATTAGCAACAAACTTAAGCAACAGTTTCAGATTTCTAATGAGTATACTTGTTCAGGCCATAACTCTGCTACCAATGAAGCTAAAAATAAAATTATGGTTTTGTTGCACTCCCTGGCCTTCATGGAATGCTGTCATATCAAATTTGTAGCAATATTTTATGAGGAAGATGTCAAAAGGCTGGGCAGAATGCAAGTTTATGTAACAGTCAATATTTAAAAATCTAAAAGTGATAGTAAAAAACTAATTGCATATTTATTTTCAGCTGTGAAAAATACATACTGTATTAAAATTTCAGCTGGAAATACTGAAAATAAAAAAATTTCAGACCAGTCTCTCCCCTTAAGAATTCTGAGAGTGCCATACCCTGTAGCTTTCTTTTGAGTGAAGATCAACACCATTCACAGCTTCCTGGCTTTTGTTACAGCGCTAGGCTTTCCACGAGCAGACGATGTAATTGGACCATGTAGCATTATGTAACTTGAGAACTACTGAAGGTATCATGATGAAACTGCATGTTTCCCTATTCGAGACACTTATGAGTATGCATGCCAAATTTCATTGCTGTAGGTCATCAAAGTTTTCTTTCAATGCCACCTCCCCCCTTAAAGGCACTATAATCTTCTTGCAAGCTGTCCCTATGCCGGCAGCGCACTCCATAAAAGCATTTCGCAGTTTTGTTTCGCAATTGTTTAACCGCAACAGTGGTACCTGCTATGAACTCGAGGGGTGGCCTGAAGCGTGCTTTACAATGCTGTGTTGCACTTTGCCAACTTCGTGGCAACCTCGCAAAAAGACTGCGACCCCCCCGTTGACATTGCAGCAAGTAACACCATTAAAGCATCAAAACAAACAGTCGATAACAAGATTAACAAAATACCACCACGAACTCACTGTCCACATCAGAAGTTACTGTAGAAACGGTAGCCTATATCTTGCATTCCTTGAAGCATGCGCGGGTAACAAGCATGAAGAGAAAATCACAACCAAAGCGAGAATCAGGGGTGCTACCATGTTGCGGAAATCGTCAATATTTTCTGAGCGACAAGACATTTTTCCTAATTTTCCAAAAACCTGCGCTGCGATGGCAACATATGAACCTTTGCGACAGCCATGAATGGCAACAGCAAATCCTGTCATCGTTGCTCCAAAATCGCAAGCGTGTGGTTGCGCCTTAAGGGGGGACGCGGCCTTTGAAAACTGAAAAATCGCGAAAAAGTCGATTTTTGGCAAACCACATATTCGGGCAGTATGTGTCATAAACTACCTTTTCTGTAAATATCAACGTCTAATTCGTGGCGAAACCATTTGAAATAAAGTTTAGAACATGCCGCGACGGCCCTTGAGCGGCGCGCGAGCGCTCAAAATACCCCAACTTGGCGTGATCGCAGTTTCTCGACCGCTCGACGGAGCGCCGCCATTTCGGTGTTGTTTTGTTTGTGAATTCTTGCTCTTTCTTTCCCCGCCACCTGCGTCGCCGGCGGCAGCGCAGGAGAGGAGCAAGCCGCTCATGATTGGAGGGCTCGCGAGAGCTTTCAAGTTTCCCGCGGCTGAGGCGCGCAGCTGGGATTGGGCGAAGCGCGCGCTCCCCAAGGACGCGGGGGAGCCGCGACTGCCATTGGCTGCTGTGCGCGATGACGTAGCGCTCTTGCGCATAATGCGGCCGATGCGGCCGCTCGTCTGCTGCTCCTCCGTCCGGCGTCTTTGTGTTCCGCTCGCTTCCGTGTATCGTTGCAGCCGTTCGCATACTCTCCACGTTTCAACTGTCTTCGAAACGATTTTCAACCGTCTTTACGAGACGATTTTCAACCGTCTATACGAGACCGTTGTTGTGTTCGCTCACGATGCGCCCAACGAAAAAGAAGACGCTATAATCGTTCGGTGCAAGGAAGCGAGCTATGAAGCTTGTCCGCGCAGTGAGGCTCTCCGCTCGCACGTGCGCCGACGGTGATCGCGCCGACGGTACCTGTGGGGCATCTTCTGCTTCATCTACGCAAGAGAGTGGTCGCATCGACGCGCCTAGGAACGGGACTCCTGCTCCGCCGGTGCGAGAATTTGTCGTTACAAGTGCGCCTGGTGTCTCGTGCTCATCGACAGTGGCTTCCGCATCTTCTCTTTCATCGGCCTCGAGTGCGATCGCGTCGTCAACTGTGCATTTGCGAACAAGTTTCCTGACGTGCGAGGAGAAAGAGGCGGCGGATCAACAACGCGCTGCTGTGCAAAGAGAACTTGGCGCTATGCCAGCGACGGAGCGGAAATTTCAGGCAATGGAGCGCGATCATGAAGCTGCCACCGCTACAAGTGAAGGCGAAAAATTTTTCCTTGTGCAAATGGATGCCCTAGACGACCTGCGATCTCGTACCCCGTGCCACCGGTGCACCGCGATTGGGATGAAGGTACGAGGAGGCACCCAACTTGGACTTGCTGCAAAGCTTGAGCAGTATGCTTGCATTGTGGAGTAGTTTCAAGCTCATGGAGTTCATCTCGTCAGGATGACACAAAGGCCTTTGATGTGAATGTAGGAGCCATTATGGCAACAAAACAAATAGGCAAGGGACAAACAGCTCTCAACGACTTTTGGGCAGCGATGAACGTGTCCCATCGTGGCCTCCATCACAAGACCTTTCAGAAGCACCTGAAGAAATTCAGGGAACCGCAGACACAATGCATAGAAAATTTCTATGCAGAATCTGCTTCTGCTGTAAAAGCCACTTACAAAGAAATGGATCAATATTTCACCAGGGATATAACAGTTTGTTACGATGGAACATGGCACAAGCGTGGGCACACATCCCATATTGGAGTCGGGGCAATTATCGAATACCATACGGGCCTTATCTTGGACGCCGTTGTTCTGTCTCATCAGTGCCTTGGTTGCCAAGTAGGGCCAAAGCCAGGAGACGCAGACTATGCATGCTGGCTGGAGAATCATGTGTGCCAGAAAAACACCGACTCTAAATCAGGGAGAATGGAGGTTGAGGCAGCTATCATCCTCTTTTCACGCTCACTGTCGAAGCACAACCTCCGTTACACAACGCTCGTGTCTGATGGAGATAGTGCCACCTTCTCTGCCCTTGTACAAGAAAATGTTTATGGACTGGTCCCCATTTCAAAAGAGGAATGCCTGAACCACGTTCAGAAGAGGATGGGGACTGCACTTCGCAACCTTGTGCAGAAAAGTGACAAGGCTTTGGGAGGGAAGGGCAGGCTGACAAAGGCCCTCATCGACAAGTTGACAGATTATTATGGCTGGGCCCTACGGAACAATTCCGATGATGTGGCTGCAATGCGGCGGGCAGTGATGGCATCGTACCACCATGTGACGTCGACGGATGAGGAGCCGCACCACGACTTGTGCCCAGAGGGTGCAGACTCCTGGTGTCGTCACAATGCCAGCAAGATTACCGGTGTTCCACCTCCAAAGCATTCGTACAAGCTGCCACACTATGTTGCAGATGCACTTCTTCTACCCATTTATGAGAGGCTCTCACAGGCTTCTCTTCTGCAACGCTGCCTGGGAGCAAAGACGCAGAATGCATCAGAGTCCTTTCACTCTCTGCTGTGGTCCCTCACGCCCAAAGAGCAGCATACGTCACTGATTGCTGTAGAGACAGCACTGCATGATGCAGTGCTAAGATACAATGCTGGCTGCTACAGGGCCACCCAAGAGCTAGCTTCATCAGTGGGGCTAACACCTGGCCATTCAACGGGCAGCCGAGAAAGATTCTCTGCGCTTGAAAAAGGCTAACAAGCGATCCCTAGAGAAGATGGAAAGGCGGCAAAGAAAGAGAGTGCCAAAGGACACCTCCAGTTACGCTGCAGGTTCATTTAAAAACTGCCTATGTGCTCAAAACTTTCAAACGTCGTTTTCTCAAAATGACTTTTTTGGCTAGTGAGACTGCTTATTCCAGCCATATCTCTGGAACCACTCATTGGATTTCCATAAGTCTTTTTTTATTATGTACATGAATAAATTTCTGAGGGGGTGACAAGCCCATTTTTTCAATATATTGTGTGTGTTATTTAATATATTTAATCAAAATTTGATTGATAATATCCTAATCACGAACACAAAGTTTGATGGTCTGCTAAAACTTTTCAGCAAGTAAATTCAAAAAAAGGGCTCTGTTACCCCCTGGAGTATCAATCTGGGAATCATCATAGTTAATTTCACAGTTCCAGCACCTTTTGAAAGTTCTCCAGGCCTGGAATAAGAGAACCATGTGCACTACCCTGATATTCTGCAGTAACTTGAAAACCAGGGAACATAACTTGATGAAATTTTGTAGTTCTTCTAATGCTTTTACTATAAGTCTATCCTAAAAATTTCATTAAGATATCTCAATAAACAAAAAAGTTGGTATCTGATGGTAGCCTCCCCCCTTAATTTTCGTATTTCCTGGAAGCAGGTCAGCAGCAGAGTACCTTAGCCACTACGTAACTGCGGTAGGGCCGTATCACACGTCTCTTGCCAAGTCACGATTTACCCATTCTTTCTGGGATTGTTAAGGAATTTAATCAAGGTCAGTTTGGCAAAATTCGCAATGTATGCAAACCTCCGATCGCCCGTGGCTCCTGCAATTTATACACCTGCAGTGCTGGCGGAATTCATGCCTACAATGCTTACAAGCGCAGGTATTTGAGACACAAAAGGCCTAAGCAAATAGTTGAGAATTAAAATATAGTACTCTAAGCTTGTAGGCGTTGCATGCGTAGCGGTAGCATTCGTCGCTCAACCGGAGCCCGCAAAAAGTAAGCGTAGAACGTCAGTATTGGGCTGATGGCTATTCAACAAAATCGCCCGCAGTTGCCTTCTCACGAAAAAGTCTACCTTCAATCCCAGTATTAGGCACACGAAAGGCCCGCATCTTAGTGGCTTTCAGCTGACGTCGCCAGCAGCGAACATAAAACTTGACTCCGAAGGGCCTATTGGCGGCCCTGTTGCCGTTGTTTAGTGCATGATCAATCACTTCAACTTGAAAGCAGCCGTGTAGCTTCTGTATCGCCTCATAACGTAACAACATTACAGACACAACGTACAAAACACTTCGCAACGACCGCTTGCCACTTTGGCTTGGCTTGGATTGGATTGAATCACTGTGCAATAACAGTACCCTTTATGCTTAGGAGATGGCACTATCATCATCGGTGGCTGGAACAAGCAGACGACATTGTTGCGGCAATTTTCGGGAATGCAATATTTACTCGAGGAAAAAAAATTGTATTTTTGTTGGGCGATGTGGGTGGTGCGAGCATTATGAGTGTGAGAATTACGAGGGTAAATACGGTAATTTGAAGATTCCTCTGCCCCAGTGACTTCATATTAACGAGGTTTTACTTAATGTATGAAATGAACGCCCAGGATTTTGAATACACATGTAGTTGACAATTTTTTTTAAACGTTTCACAACCCCTTTAAGGGGGAGGCTACCCCAGAAACTAAACTTTTTTATTTTTAAAGACATCTTGATGAAACCTTCAGGGTATAGTCACTTTATTATAACTAGAACAACTGCAATGTTTCATGAAATTGTGTTCAGGAGTTATAGAGTTACTGAGGTCTGAGTGGTTCACTTATGTGCCCGAGGAAGAGCCGGAAGAAATCCCAGGACATACTGTCGAACCTCGGTATATCGAACGGCGCGGCGATCGCGAAATAGTTTGATATATCCAGAATTCGATAAAAAAAATCACAAAAACATGCGTCAACAGCTTGCTGAAAACGACCAACGAACCGTTCAAGCTTGCTTTTTGTTGCTTGCTTGCATGGCATGTTGCTTGCTTGCTTGCATGTTGCTTGTTGCATGGCCTGCTTTTTGTTGGCCATGGCGTGTTTGACGACTGCGTCCTCAATATAGTCCAGGCGATCCATAAGTGATAGGCCGGTGCCTTCAATCGCGCTGCGGTGGTGGCGCACAAGGGCCAAGGCAGCTACGACCTCAGCTGATGTCGGGAGCGGGGCACCATCAGCGCTTGCGGGATCCACCTCAGCAGAGTCTTCATTTGGCTGCTCAGCAGTAGTTACGGCGACAATCTCCACATCCGTGAGCTCCGTCGTTCGGAGTGAGGCCTGTCATGCACAGCGCGCGACAGGCCCAACTTCGAACAGCGCGCAACAGGCCTAACTCCGAACACTGCGAGCACAACGACCGATGCCTGCCGATGCTACGGAGGAGGAGCTTGCAACAAGTGCACAGTGTGCCGTTGACACCATAGAGACTGCGAAGACTGCAAGCTGCAACGCTGCGGCGTGAGTCCAGGTGTAAAGCGCGCACATGGCGCGCCCATGCTGGCTCGCCTGACTGCTTTCCCTTTCCCGGCGGCAACGCGGGCCGCGTCCGAGACAGTCGTCTGCGTCCTTTCCCTCCTATACTTTCCTCCTCAATTTTTACCTCCCACTCCCCCTTCCCTCGCGCGAAGCCGTGTCGGTGCCTTCGTATTGAAAGAAAATAACAGCTCCGCACTTTTCACTTTCCTCATTCAAGAACCTCTACCGCAAGGCTGCGGCGCGCGTACGCCGCTACGTTAAAGTGGCGCTCTCGGCGCCATCGATGTGTGCAGCATTCGTAAATGCCCGCTGCTCTAGCGCTACTTTCTAGGGTTGCGGGAAAGCTCGCCGCCTGTCAATGGAGCGCGGACGGTTTGGGGTGGCCGAGTTCGATATATCCATTATATGTCAAACTTTGTTCGAAATAAAAAACCAATAATGCATGCGATTTCCCGGGTGATATAGGAACCGTTCGATATAAGCAATAATTTGATATATCCGTGTTCGATATATTGAGGTTCGACTGTACTAGAAGGCTAAAATTATTTGTGGTCATCCCTGGATAGATATCCTAGGGCACTAAACAGCCGTTTTCTTTTGATTTCCCCTCCAAAAAATTCTTATGCAACTTCGAATTTGATCTAACCAGTCATGTTGACATTTATCAAAAATTAATTGTTTATTAATAATTATTAGCACCAATTTCCAAAAAAAAAAAAGCTTGTTACACCCTGGCAAAACAGTCTAGGAACAGAATAAAAAACAACTCCACACAAATTTGATAGCAGTTCTTAAATATCGCTTTCCTCAGCACCACATCAAGCTAAAAAATTCTAACTGCTGTTTGGAATTTTTTTTTTCAGACGTAGGGCATATCTTCCAAAATCCGGCTGCATCAGTTCAATTTTTTAATTTTTTTTTTGTCGCTGGCGTAGATGCGAACGGCGTCTCAACTTATCGCATTTGCATCGATATCTTCCTCAGAAAATACGTCCTCAGATAACAAGTCGACGACCCATTCATGCTTGATGGCCCCGATGCAGACGAGGTGCTGGGTCCTGGCAATCTCAGCAACACTCTGTGTCACGCTCGATGGCACAGATTCAGAACACACGCTGGATCCAGCGACCCGACACGCTCGATGCAGTCGCGGCTCCAGGTACACACGGCGTGTCCAACTGGACTGGTGGCAGCTGAGAGACAGTTTCGCCACCGCAAGCATCTACGCACTGGGCACTTACTTGCAGCAGAAAAGCGGAATATCGATTCTCGTAGAAGCCGCATAACACGTTTCCGCGCTTTCGAACTAGTGCACCGTCTTCAGCTTTGTTGCCGGCATCACGCACAGCAACGAAGATAAGGAGCACATAACTTGGGCAGAAAAAAGAAAGAAAAAAGAGAAACTGATCGAAAATACAGTGCAAGGCAAAAAGCGGCTCGTAAGCAGACTGTCGAAGCGGACGGAGCAGAGAGCAACAGCGAGACTAGCGCGCCGGACGTGCCATTGCTGGGAGGGACTGCCCCCGCTGCCAGCGCAGCAGCCAATGGAGGTTGCGCTTTCGCCCACAAGATATGAATGAGCTACTCTAGTCAATCAGTGCTACGCACCGCATCTTGGGGAAACGCCAATAGCATGTCAACCGTGCCGTTGACGCCATTTCGAAAGGCCGCAAACGAGAAAGAATTCACGGTCAAAATAAGACCAAGATGGCACGGGACGGCCACATGGTACCGGAATGGCGCGTGCACCAACGTTTGGTTTCATTTTGGCTTTTGATCGTGTTTTGGGCCCTGCGGCGGCCTCGAAAATTGCAATTTTTTTTTTGCACTTTGGGGTTGAATTAGGCGCAGATATTTACAGAATAGGTAGTTTACGTGAAATACAACCCAACAATAAGGTTTTGAAGAACAGACTTCTTTGCGATTTTTCGGTTTTCAAGGGCCACGTCCCCCCTTAAATGTATTCAGATTGCACGTTTTCTTGGGCGGCATATCTATAGCTCAAGTTTTTCGGGAAATTATCAACGAGGTTCTACTGTGAACACAATTTCTTAGGTCCCTAGCAGTTTCGCTTATGGAGTCTGCTCTACCCAGAAAAAAAAGCCCAACACACACCTGGGGGGGCATAGGAGGCCCCACACGCCCTGAGGTGAAGCCAGCAGCGGCCAGGGCAGGGGGTGTAGTAGCAGGAGGAGGGGTTCCCCTGGTTAGATAGTCCAAGGGTGGGGCACCTGTTGCACGGGGTGCTGCAGCTACTGGGGCTGCTGCAGGAGGCGGTGCCCCTTGTGGAGATTGCGGCCACTGGCGCACAGGGGCTGTCTGTGCCGATGGGGCCTGCTGAGACTGCTGCGACAGCGGCGGGGGCTGAGGCTGCAGCTCAGCACTCCCTGGGGCACCCCACGTCTTGCGCCCACGTTCCTCTCTGTCCATATAAGCAGAGGTCTGTGTAGGAGGTGGCTCTCGGCCAGTGCGCTGCTGGGCAGACTGCTGCCCAGATGAGGCATCCCAGCCAGGCTCCCGACTGCGGCTTGGGGCAAGCTTCGGTCCTGCTGGTACCGGAGGCCTGCACTCGCCCTTCTCAGAACCCTTCATGGCCACAGGCTTGCCACTTTCAGACACTTGAACAACATCAGACCCTTTGGGAGCTGCGCTTCGACTGCTGCCCCCAGCATCCTCCTCATCACTGAACACCAGTTTAGCACTGCAGGAAAGAAACGGAATAAGAAAGGTTTAGCTTTTGTTCAGCGCAGCCCGTTTCCAGTCTTACTTCCACATCATTTTGACACCATGCAGCTTTCACAACTCTCAACGAAAATGAGAAAGTCCAATGCTGCCCCAAGAGATCCGCTTATGAATGGACATCTCGGAGGCCATGCATGAACTCCAATCACGTTAGGCCTTGAACTAGACATGACATGACCACCCGCATGACGCACCTGGTAGGTTGGTGCACATTTTTGCATCGTTCTTCAATCTTGACACGTTGACACACAAGTTCAGACTTGTCAAGTTGTTTAACCCCCCGTATTCACAAACAATCCACGATTTGAATTCTGTCTTTCACTTGACCGAGTTTAGCACAGCGCCACTGCTCAAGCAAAAATGATGCAGCAGTTACTAGGAATTGCTACAAATTGACTTTTTCTGCCTAGAGACTGCTCCCATCGACTTTCTCAAGTAACGGTAGAGTGCTGTGTGAAGGGACATCCTATCATAAATACAGCGGTAAGTGCTGTTACAGTATATTTTCCTTTACTTTCTTTTACACTGCAAATGTTGTTTGATGCATCAATGTTATAAAGCTTGCCAAAAAAAACTGGAATCGTGCCATCGCAGTTCTTAAACATGTGAAGATTGGCACCTTCGGTACGGGAGAAAGCAGAAGAGAGCGCCTTTGCTATTAGAAGTTTCTTGCTCTTGAAGAAGCTCTTTTTAAGAAGCACGGCAAACACTTAGGTTTCCTGGTATCGCCGTGTAGTGGGACATATTTTCCCCCAGCATTGTTAGGAAGACCTGCAATAAAATGGGGCATTCCAACGCGCCCTACAGAAATGAGGACGATGTATGTTGGGAGGGCGATGACAGCGGCCCCGCCGTTAATCTCCAGTTTATTTCTCACTCTTTTTTTTTATGCCTATACTGCACGTGTTAGGGCTATAACACATTATTTCACATGCATTCACAAAATCCCCGCGGAATTTACACACCCCCCTTTTAGGAGCCCCGAATTTGAGAAAAAAGTGCACAAATTATGCGAGTAAATACAGTACATACTGTGGGGTACATGTATCCCGAAGGAGTACGGCCACCAGCGTGGGTCCGGTAACGCATGCCGCAGGGCACGCGTTAACCGTCGCCATGGCGGGAAACACGATACTGCTCAAAGTCGCAACACTTTATCGTGGCAACACCAAACGCAGTACAGCCCGTTGCAAAAGGCGCGGCGGGAAAGCAAATAGGCTTATCCATGCCACGGGCATAAAAGTACTACACAGGGTGCCACAAGCACGTCTCCGCGGTAAAGGTGATCCACGGAGACACCGGGACTAAGGCCCGGTTGCTCGGGCGAGGGCAAAGGCACTCGCGTTGGCTTCGGAGGGAGACGAGGCGGCGTAGCCGGGCCACGCACTAGGACACCGTACCGCCTTTCGGCCGTGCGTACGCAGCGGGGCAACAAAAGGTGAGCGTTCGCATCGGGCGCGAGGCGCCGTCAGCGAAGTCCGACGAGCCCCGAGCGACGGGAGTCGACGGACCGTTTGCAGTCCCGGAGAGTATCTGTCCGCTCCTGACGCAGCGCGCGAAAACCTCTCGGGAGTCCCCGCGCGCGGCGCCACAGTCAACATCCGCTACCAGGTGAGGGGGTTAAACGTCACTCCTCTCCCCCAGCGCGGCAGACGGCAAAAGAGGGCAGACATGACGGGACATGAGAACGGCAGAAACGGCGGCAAAGCCCGCGCAAAGGCAGCGGGCCAGCCTCAAGTCCCACATACCCCTCTCCTAAATTTGCCCTTTACCGGTCTGCAAAAAGGCAGCCGGACGTCACCAATGCAGTTAAAATGACACTGCTATGAGCGACAGCTAACCTCAGTCCAGCCCTGTTACTGCTGATAAAAAAAGATACAAAGGAGAAACAGAAACATAATTAACAAAATAAACACATGACACTATAAAAATAACTGCGGAAGGGAGCAGAGAAAAGTGGGACTAGTGTTCGTGGTGCTGAAGCGGGATAGCGTCCACTGCACGGAGGGGCGGAAGGGCGTGACGGTGTCCGCTGGGTGCGATGCTCGAGTGCGAGGTCAGAGGTACAGAAGGGGGCTCACTGATGGCTTGTTGCTGCTCTTGATAAGCCGCGAGTCCGACTAAAGCCGCAACGAACGGCAGACATGTCGGGACATGAGAACGGCAGAAAAGGCGGCAAAGCCCGCGCAAAGGCAGCGGGCCAGCCTCAATTCCCACAATACATATAGCCAAACCTCTATATATTGATTGATATGTGGGGTTTAACGTCCCAAAACCACCATATGATTATGAGAGACGCCGTAGTGGAGGGCTCCGGAAATTTCGACCACCTGGGGTTCTTTCACGTGCACCCAAATCTGAGCACACGGGCCTACAACATTTCCGCCTCCATCGAAAATGTAGCCGCCGCAGCCGGGATTTGAACCCGCAACCTGCGGGTCAGCAGCCGAGTACTTTAGCCACTAGACCACCGCGGCGGGGCAAACCTCTATATATAAACAATACGGTGATCCCAAAGTAATTCAATTTGTGTAACCAGAATTCAACATGCAAGATCACGAAAAAAAATGCATCCATCCATAAACAAGTATGTATGCACAAACGACAACCCGGGCCTTCAAGGTCAGATTACCTAATTACCGTCTGTTGTCACTTGTTTTGTTAAAGGGACTGACAACTGCCCAGAACATGAAATGAGATGATTGCACAGATGGAAACATTGTCCCTCATATTGACTCAAACCAACCTTCTTTTTCTCAAGAAATGATTCTATTTCTTCATTGAAAATCGTGAAAATAGCTTGTGGTGCCACCTGGTGATAGAAACTTCAATTATACGATGTGACACCGTCATGTGACTATAGACTAGTGTAAGCGGCCAACAATTTTCCTGTTAGTATCGAAATATTGCTAACTTCTTTATGGTTAAAGATATTACTCCATAAAAATATACATATAGGCCTGCATTAGTAGTACGCATTAAAGTGGCACTGCCTTCGCATGACGTAAAAATGCCACGTTCGTTTGTGCACCTTGAGCTACTTTTTCTGTGCGCTCATGAAACCGTTAGAACAACACGATTGTTATATTTAGAATTTGACTCGGAAATGACGTGTACTGCTAGTCAGCAGGGCTGCGCATATGTGCAGTGACGGTTTCGATGACTTGGCTTGGTTCATGTGTCGAGAGAGCACTGACGACGGGACAAGCCATCCACTATAGTGGCTAGAAGGTTTTAGCCACTGTACATCTACGGTACAGGTGTAACAACCTTGGGCACAGGCGCACGCAATTCTGTACAAATACAGAGAACCTGCATGTCAGATCGTCTGATTATAACAGCTTGTTATATTAAAAAATAGTTAAGCTCAGATTAGACGTAGTTCATTTTTTCAAAAAAGTAAATTTAAGACAAATTTTGAGGCCTCAATATCTCTGCAGCTAGGGCAGGTACAACAATAATTCTTTTTGCAATGGAAAGCTGAATGTGTGTAGAATGCAAGCATGGGAGCAGAATTTAGAGCACGAGCCTTTTAAATTATTTACTAATCAAAATTGCAACAATTCCAACTGCTTTTGAAAATGGATAGTTCATTTTGCTGTAAAATAACCCAAACAGCCTAAAAACAAAACCTTTTGCATACTTTCAATCTACAGTCATTAGTCTATGTTGGCATATCTTAAATATCACTTAAGCACTTTTTTTTCTAGGGCGGCCTTAAACAATAGGGGGTGAACTCAGGGGGGGACACGGGTTGTGGAGACTGAAAAATCACGAAAAAACTTTTTTTAAATTGCGTTTTTGAAATCTAAAGCTACTAGTGAACTTATACCATGAATTTCATGCCTAAAATATCATTATTTTAGCCGCTAAGACCCTTCATACAGCACTTTCTAGCTAAATCTGAGCCGAAATAGACGTCGAAATCCCACACTTTCTGCGATGCGCCCCAGCCCTTTCGTATGTGCCAGCGCGGCCCGCTTGGTCTCATTTGAGAGAGCCGTCTTTCGCCTTCAAATTCCCGCCAGAATGGGTCCAACTCGACCATTGGCAGCTTGTAAAATGAGCGGAAGAAAAGTATCAGAGCGCCGTCCTAATCGATACTTCGCGCACTACTTGAGCTTGCCATTGGTGGAGGCTCCTGGCTTCGTCTGCTCCGGGTATTGAGGCGCGCGTCCATGGGTGATGTCAAATCCTGAACACAAATTCCGCACGCGGCACAAGTTTGGTGCGAAAAAGGTGCGAAGGACGCTAGTCGCGAATTTCTAGAAGCGTTCCGTGATACAGCAAAACCCTAAAGACGCTACACTTTTCGCGGCCCATGGCGAAGTCGTCAACGCTACCCCGACCTAGCTACCGCATCAGTTGTCACGGAGCCTGTGCAAAGTCCGTCAGCCGCAAAGCCTTCGAGCAGCGTTCGCGTGCGTCTAAATACTATCTATCAGCAGCAATCTGACTTGGAAGAGGAGCAAGCTAAAGCCAAAGATAAGTTATGTCGTCCGCTGCAGCGACGGAGCGAAAAGCGCATTCGTGGTTGACTGTGCCGACGAAGCAGCTCGACCGCCTGATGGAACCACGGCCTTCAAGATCTGAAATAGCCACTGTTGCATGGGGCGCCGATAAAAACAGATCTCAAAGACTGTTTTTGGAGAATGCATGTCAGAGTGCGGGATTAAGAATGCACATTGTGCCAAAGCCGCCGGTGCATGCTTACAGTATTTACTCGCGTAATCCTCGCACACTCATAATTCTCGCACCCCCTCATCGCCCAACAAAAATACGATTTCTTTTTTTCCTCGAGTAATTATCGCGCCCCCGAAAACTGCCGCAATAATGTCGCCTGCTCGTTCCAGCCCCTGATGATGATAGCGTGCACCATCTTTTAAGCATCAAGCATATTATTATTGCACGGAGATTCAATACAATTCAAGCCAAGCCAAATTGGCAAGTGCACATTGCGGGGTGTTTTGTATGTCGGTAATTTTGTCACGTTATGGGGCGATACTGAAGCTACACGGCTGCTTTCAAGTTGAAAGTGATAAATCATGCACTAAACAACGGCAACAGGGCCCGGCAACAGGGCCGCCGGTAGGCTTTTCGGAGTCGAGTTTCGTGTTCGCTACTGGTGACGGCAGCTGAAAGCCACCAAGCAGCGTTGGGCCTGCCGTGTGCCTAAAACTGTGATTGATGGTAAACTTTATTTCTTTCACAAGGAAACAGCGGACGTTTCTGTTAAATAGCCATCAGCCCTATACTGACGTGCTACACTTACCTTTTGAGGGCTCCTGTTGAGCGACGAACGAACGAAGAACAAGCTTTGCATATGGTATTCTAATTCTCGACTGTTTGCTTGCACTTTTTCTGTCTCGAAGAAATCTTGCCTTGTGTTAACCTGTGCTTTTATTGTTGAAGTTTTAATCAGTACTTCTCAAAGCTTGCTGTAAGTTACAGGTGTGAGAATCCAGATTTTTTGCGGCCACTTCCGTTTTTTTTTTTTCTTTTTTCATGCTGTACGTCTTGTGGAAAGTTTTCCTCGCATAATTCTCGCAACCCCTAACTTTACGTCGGTTTTCCTCTAAAAGAAGTGGGAGGATTATGCGAGTAAATACGATATCGTGTAAGTTTTATTTGGTGCTTCAATCTGTTGGCATGCTTATTAAAACACGCTTTACCACAACTTGGACAAACAGGGGCGCTCCCAAGCACTGTGCAAACTTATTCAAGCAACGCAATCACATTCTGAATGCCTACGCATTGGTTAAGAATCCGTAACTCTTTTGAAACGCAACTGAATAAGTGCTGTGTGAACTTATTGAAGCAATGCTATCACATTTACGACGCGCGCACGAAAAGGGTTCGTATCTCTCTTGGAACGAGACTGAATTGCGATCAGTGTCACTGCTCCAGCGCGGCGCACCGTTCGATATATCAAATATGTCGGCGTACAAGTGTTCGATATACGCTAACCTGTGCCCTATACTTTTACATGTGTTTTTCAAGGGGATTTTTCGGCTGTTCAATATAGCCGATGATTCGATATATCAGAGTTCGATATACCCGGGACTGACTGTATTAAAAAAAAATGTTAAGGTCACGAGGCACGCGTCACGCATTTTGTTTGCCCCTGCCATCCCTCCCTGCTTAGCTTCCAGCACTTTCGTCAGGACGATAGATGAGAGAATGCGATTGCAGCGTGTGACAAATCTTTATAACGCCGCTCGTACTGAACGGATTTTTTCATTTTTGCGGCGTTAAATTTTGAGGCAATAAGCTCTTCCAGTGAATTAATTTCATGGTAACTCAAAAAAAGTGTTTCAGAGCCCCATTAAAGACTCCTTTCATTAGGCGCCCTTATGACCAGATAAGGGAGGTTTCCTAAGCTCGCCTTGCAGTTTTCTTATACTCTTCTCGTCCTTTCGTAAACAGCCTTACCATGATAAGTTAAGGTCGGTTCATGAATATGGCAATAATGATTGATATGTGGGGTTTAACGTCCCAAAACCACTTCATGATTATGAGAGACGCCGTAGTGGAGGGCTCCGGAAATTTCGACCACCTGGGGTTCTTTAACGTGCACCCAAATCTGAGCACACGGGCCTACAACATTTCCGCCTCCATCGGAAATGCAGCCGCCGCAGCCGGGATTCGAACCCGCGCCATGCGGGTCAGCAACCGAGTACCTTAGCCACTAGACCACCGCGGCGGGGCATGAATATGGCAATAAGAAAAAAACCCATTTTCAGGGTGTTTCTCAATGCATAATAAATGAGCCTATGCTGAGAAACGTGGAGACTGCAGTCAACTAATGTGCAAGACACAGCTCGCCTGAAGACGATTGCAAAACAGATAAATGAGAATTTGCTTGAAGATGTGGAGACTGCAGTCAACTAATCTGCAAGACCCATCCATAAGTCCTTTACCCAACTACATGCACTGAAAATTTTGTTAGTCTAACAAAAAAAAGAAAACAAAGTTGTTTTTGCCCAATGCAGAATTCAAGACTTACTTATAGTCAATGTCCCCCTTGGCAGCTGCCCAGCCATCTTGGGAGTCATTCTGAAGAATTTCATCAAATCCTTTGAGGTCTTTTTCACTGATGATAGCAGGCCGCTGGTAGCCATCCTCATCAGGTGCATTTCTCATGCCTCGAACCCTACATTTTCAAAATTAAGTAAGCTATAAATTGCTATCTTGACTAGAAAAATAAGATCTGTACATACCTACTATCGGAGTAAGTATAGGGTGGGCGAGCAGTTCCAGGCACACTAGAGAAGCTTGTGGCATAGTTTCCAGGAAACCCACGTCCATAAACCTGATCATAAGAGAAGAGCCACAATTTCTAGTGATGTTCAAGTGACCTATTAAAATTTTGAATTTTAAAGTTTGAATCATTTGCCATCATTTCAAAACCATTGCCTTATGTAATTCATGCAAAAGTTTAATTTAAGAGATGTTGGTCAGAATGCGAACATGTGAGCAGATTTTTAAAATGTTTATATTCATGATCAATTTAGATTATACTTGCAGAGTTGATGTTTGTGAGGTAATTTCCAATATACAATTACAGTGCAATGCAATCACTTTACAGTAGTTAGTGTTAGTCTGATATAGTTGGAAGCAAGCAATGTCACCAAGCAATGTAACCCAGCAGACAGGCATCTCATTCTACCACATTTTGAAAATGTCGATGAAAAATATGTACACTTTTTCATGCCTCCACTGGCCTTCTGTTACATTTTTCTTATTGTTATATTTTTCTATTGCAACACAAAAAGTGAAAAGCAGCTCCTCACATTACAATCGTGGTCGCGTTACAAGCGAAGCACTCCCTTGATTGGGCAGTGAGTGCTGTGCAGGCCGGCATTTTCTGGCTTCCTTTGGTGCAAGGCACCATACCAAGGACAAATTATTAGATGCACAAGCCCAGCGGCACACCTAACAGTTACGTTCATGCCTATCGTCCCTTTCAAAGCCATAGCATGCGAGACTTGGAATGTTTAGTAAAAGAAAACCCCGCGCACTGAGCACGTGAACTACAGTCGGCTGCCATCACGAGGACATGCCCAAAGAATGTGCTTATCAAATCTTGGCCCATCCTTCAAGCAATCGACACATTTCAAAAAATAATGATTCCTGGGGTATAAAGGGATAATGACACAAAGTTTCGGGGCCGAGATGGCCTGCGGGGTCGATTCTCGTGAATATTCGTACATCATCTTCAAGATATCAACAGTGAATATATCTTGCAAGGCATTTTAAATTCATTTTGAAGTTTGCGTGAGCGACTGACTATAGCGCTAAAGACACCATTGGAGGGAAACTCTGAGGTGACCCCCTACTTCCCTCACGTCACCACGCTACAGTCAACAAAACAAGTTATGATGACGTCACAGCCATCATTTTTTTTTTGCCGCGTTAGTTCCTGCAGTCTATATTTCTCAGCGGCTGGTTGAGAGTGCGTGGCCGTGGCGCACGCTTGGAAAGTTGTTTTGGCGACATTCCAGTCCCGTTTTCTATTCGAAAGCAATTCTTTATGCGAACCGTGCGGAAGTGCGTCACAGTTTTGTGTGCTGACGTGGTCAAGAGCTGCACATGCTAGGTGACGACCGTTGCACCCAGTTTTTGGAACTCTCTCAAACCGTAACTAGAACTGATTGATAATGAGGGGGCTGTAATTAATTATCTGCCATGTGCTACAGCAAACGATGTGTCGTGTCATGACTAACAGGCCCCCAGCAACGCATTACAGCAGAAAAACACAAGGCCAAGGTTTTAGTGTCAGTGCCCCTTTAACGTCCCAAAACCACCATACTATTTATTACGAGAGACGCCGTAGTGGAGGGCTCCGAAAATTTCGAACACCTGGGGTTCTTTAAAAGGACACAAGTCAAATAGCAATTTACGCTAGAGTAAAAGCTCAATGTATGACAACATTTAAAATGACAATATTATCAACAGCAGTGCCCTACTAATCGATAAATTAAGGTAAATGCACAAGAATACACGCACCGCAGTAGGACATTCTCAAAATGATCTCGATGACATCAGACCAGCCGCCTACAATTAATTGCTAGTAATCAATTTAGCTGCACTAAATAAAGAACTTTCTATGCATCAAGAGACGCAATAAAATTCTGCTTCTTCGTTTCTGCTTAATTGATGGGGGAAAAAAACGGCGAACGTTATTATAAGGAATGGCGCGAGCGACTCAAAAATCAATTTTCGCGTGGTTGAAGGGCCCGTAAAACACCTCAGATATTTTTTCAAGCATTTCAAGTATATGCGCGCATTGTGTGCAGAATGCCGTCGCGATTGATTCTGCACGTGGCAGTGCTACGATCCGCCGATGCGCCGCGAATTCCAAGAAACAATGCCTCCTCTTTTCCGGGTCTTTTGGACCTTTGCGTGACGCCCCGTGCCACATTTCTGCCGTGCTGAGCCCAATATGCCAATTATGCTGTGACTGGTCGAGCAAGAGGCTACAAATTTTAGTCAGTCTGCAAGCAGCTGCCGGTGCTGCTTGTTGTTCGTCGTGTTGCCCCCGTGCGTTTAACACGCGCGGGGCACGGCGTGTCGCCATAGGGGTCCATCGCATTGGCAATCATTTGAAGGTAAGCGGCCACGGTTCGCCAACAAGCATGCAACTGACTGAGTCGACAGCTGGAGTCGTGGCAACAGGAGGTAGACAGTGTTTCAAGCAGCGCGTCAGCGATGATGTATGCCACGTGAGACTGGGAGGGGCGCTCGGTGAGAGGGCAAAGCAGCATGGGAGAGGATACCAGCAGAGGGAAGTGCAGGAGAGAGCGAAAGGTGTGGTCGTCACTGTTTTGATGATCAAACCTGTCAAACTTCGTTACTACAGCAACGTTTTGAGAAATTCTCATGGCTCCGTGTGCACAATTTCCTCGCTCACAATTTCCCCACCCCAACTGAATTTCGGTCCCTAGTTGTTACGGGCCCTTTAAGGGGGGACAAAGGTCTTAAAAAAAAGTTTTATTTATTATTCTACTGCCATGAAAATTACCATGCATGTGCACCGTTGGAGATTTCAAATCTGCAAAACAGATTTCAAATTTCTCATTTAGAAACAAAAGTAAATTTACACATTTTAATTAAGCAATTTTTACGGGTTATTATGGTAACTTGCAACAAAAAAAACTATTTTCAAAACTACAGATCTCCTCTAAAAGGTTTATCACACAGGCTGAAGCAAATTAGATTTAAAAACTGCTATTTCTTTGATCAGAAATAATTCTTAAGCTTGGAAGGTAAAAATGAGCTTCCAGTAATTAGCTGGTATTTATCATATATTTACAAGTCTATCAAGGTAGAGAAAAAAAAGCTTTAGCCTGTAGTTCAAGTGCTGAGAAAAATAATGATACCAAATCTGCTTATATATCTTCACATAAACTTGCTCAAAATTTTCATAAGGCAGATTCACTGCACAAAAATAACAATGCCATGAAAACTATCTTTAGTTTTAGAAATATTTGTAATTTAACATGTTAGGCTTTCAACAAAAAAATGGTATTTTACAATTATATAATAGTTTTCCCAAACATACTCTCAACTATAAATTTCATATATTAAGCTTTTAATAAAAAGAAATGGTATTTTACCATTATATAATAGTTTTCCAAAACATACTCTCGACTATAAATCCTCATATCGCAATTTTAGAAAGTCAGCATTTTTTTATAATTTTGCGACACTCTTACTCGTTAAACATAATGGGATATAAAAAAATAATGGATATAACACAGTAAATGAAATTCCCCTTGAAAGCTGCATTTAGAACCATGCATTTTAAACCTCGTTCTAACGAAGTAAAATTGATCGAGAAATAAATATAACAAACTAAATTAGTCTATTTCATTTCATTTTTACTTCCTTAAAGACCTCCGAGAGGGTATTACATAAGGTGTGGGTAACATACAATCGATAGTTTTGTCACAATGATCAATGTGAAGTTATATTTGAAATATTATGCATGAAGCTTGATAGAGAGGCGATTGTGGCGATATCGTGGGAAAGGCCGTTCCAGTCTTTTGCTGCTCTCGGGAAAAAAGAAGCAGAAAATATTTTCGTACGGGCACGTGGGCAAAAAACTTGAAGCGCATGGCCAGTGCAATGAGATATGCAAGCTGCAGGTATAATGTAAGGAGAGCGATTAAGTGGGGAGTAAAAAAACTTGTGAAATAATGAGAGGGTTAAAGGTGATAACATGATAAAGGTGATAAGTTACACTCAGCTTTGAAGGATGAAACACTGATGTACGAGTATGAAGCATGAATGAATCAGCTGCACGATTTTGAATGGATTCAAGGGAATTCGAAACACCAACTTAAGGCGGGTTCCAGATGGAACATGCATATTCTAACAGAAATAACTAATGATGCATAAGCAAGTAGTTTTGCATGACTGAGTGCTGCATAAGTGGAGTTTTAAGAAGCCCAGGGTTCTGCTAGATGTTGATATGATGTTAGTAATGTGAGTGCTCCACGACAAATTGTAGGATAAGGCGACTCCAAGGTATTTGTAAGTGGTTACTGATTCGACGGCCCCTACGAAACCCATGATGAAAGAAGTTAGGGGAGTCAAGAAAGTTCATGACGCAAGGGTAAGTGACGTGCTCCACGAGTTTGCAGGGTATGCTGGTCAAAAAAATTGGTCGGTAGTTTAGTGGAGAGTTCCTGTTATCAGATTTGAAGACAGGAACGACCTTTCCCACTTTCCAATCGTCTGGGATGATGCCTGATGAAATAGATTGCGAAAATAACAAAACAAGATACTCCAATAGTCTACCAAAAAAAACTACCAGTGTGTTAAGTATTCGTTTTCAGCGCGGAGTTTGACACTCATTCGGCGTGGCTCTTTCGAAACTCCCGCCCCGACATTACAGCCACGCCCTGCGCGGCCGCGAGAACCGTCCTCATACAGCCAGCGGAGAGGATCGAGGAAGCACTCAGCGGGTCACATGACCGAGAAGCGGCGCCGCGGTGCAAAGCGATTTCCCTCTCAAGACTGCAACGACTGCGTCTCCGCTGCTACCACGGAAGAAGGAAAGGTAGGAGAGGCCCTGATGTCACTCTATGTGAAGCCCCGATGAAGCCGTAAGTCGGCCATATTGACTGAGCAAATTCTCCCCTCTTGTTTACATTCGAATGTAAAGCAGAAGGCGACTCTCTCTCCGGCTCGAAAAGCACGTGGGCTGCGCAGCGCGTGTCGTGTCGATCCAAAACTAATGGAACGGGGCTCATCACTCTGAACCAGCGGGACACGTTCGGCAAAATCATTTCGTCCGAGTAATAACAGGGAGTAACGGCTCGCCGACAACGAAGCAACTACAAGAGAACGCGGCTAGATGCACTGACAACGGCGAGTGTTTTCACGTCATTAATTCTGGAACTGTACAGACAACACGATCGGTCATGCGCCTTTTACGGTTGTATTCCGCCACGCGACCGACACTCAACACGATCGGTCATGCGCCTTCTGCGGTTGTATTCCGCCACGCGACCGACACAGCGTCCGGCCACTGTGTCAATGTTCCGCGTGAAACTCACCGGCGTCGGCATTCTGCGACCGTGGTGACTGAGCACGGTGCAAGTGGCACTTGAACGCGGTTGCTGTTACGTTGAGATTACATGCAATGCTTGGGGATAGTATACGAAGCAGAAGCGAAAAGGTGTTTTAATACGCACATGCAAGTTGTTACTGTGCACACACAACACGAAACTACGTATGTGCACATGGTCCTCATTGCGTCTGGCTGGGCTCAACAGCGTCGTCCGTTGTCACAAGCAGGAGCACTGCCCAACCTTCACTGACCTGCAAGGCGTTCGTCGTCGTTCCGCATCTTCATGAGGCCCAACGCGATTTCGCTAAACACTAATGGCTTCATCCGAGTCATTCGTCGCACGACACATGAATATGCACTCGTTCTACGCACTGTTGAAACTCCGTAATGGACAAAGGGATTTGTAAACATTGCTAAGAGTACAGTAACTGCCAGGAGAACCCTGCATAACCAATAACGCTGCGCAGAGCACTGATATTGTCCGCCACAGCTCAGCACGAGACCTGGGGAAGCACACATGCCGCCGCCAGCCGCAGCTGCTCACTGCTAGACCAGCTCCACTGCGCAACACGTAACCATAGCAACACCGCCATTGTGCCCAGTGAATATGGCTGCCGTGATGTCATTTCCGCCACACTTTTCTTGCCGCGCGCCGGTTGGACATGCCCTCTCCTACCTTTCCTTCCTCCGTGGCTGCTACCCTCTGCACCGAGAAAGGAGGGCTCTCCTTGACAGCTTTTCTTTCGTTCTTTTTTCCCTCACTCACGTGCGACCTTGAAAGGAGAAGAGACCCTTCTTCAATACGTGCAGAGACTGAAAAGGGAGAAGCGTGGAACAGGCGCATCACAGATCGGCATTTGAGAGAGAGCAAACAATCCGCCACAGTCTATTCTTTAGTTTTCTTCTTTTCCTTCTTCGCGCGCAACGTTAGCAGGTGCTGCCGCTGGATTGGGCATGGTGCTGAGAGCACTTTCGGAGTGCGGGAAGTTCAAATAAACCGCGTTCGAATTACAGGGCGTTTTCGCCATTGGAATACACACAAGTTTGACGAGACCTCAGCGAGAATTCGAATTACCCGAAAGTTCGAATTAATGAGATTCGACTGAGTTTATTTTGCGTGGCACGCATGGTCGTCTAGTGGTACATCGGGCCGCGAGGCAGTTTCCTTCTTTGCATGCTTATAGGTGTACGCCCATCTGAGCATACATTGCCACAAACTGTAATGATTGATATAACGAAATAATGCATAATGAAAAAATTATGGCACCCCTTCAATTTCGTTATAAAGAGGTTCGAGTGTATTTTAATACCCTCGTCCCACTTTAAACCAACAAGTCGTGTTATCCATCGGGGCCTAGTTAAACCAAAACACTCCTGCCATCTTGGAGCCAATAGCAGGAAATTGATCAATGGCCGTTGTTGCTGCCATGACCCCCGCTGCTTTCGTACTGTTGCTACTAGTGTCGGCGGACGCGGGGGATCAAATCGCGAAAAGAATAGATTTGTGGAAATCACTCATTTAGGCATCTGCAGTGCCTATTCTATGTTGTACCAAACTGATTTGGCTGAAACCCTACTCCAAATGCCCGAAAAAAATAAGTTTGTCAGCACAATCGGCGAGAAAGAGGCTCAAAATTGCACAAAACCACCAATGTTCACGAAGCAAGTGTTCATCTCTCGTGCCACCGATCGCCGCCATCATGGTATCCTTCGAAACGTCGCTGCTTCACCTTCCCGCTTTCACGTATTCCAAACGTCACTGGCAAAGAAGAAATCCACAAAAAGCAAAAAAAAAAAAGCACATGGTCATACGGGCAATTCGAGGGCCGTTATATGAAACGGGGCCTGCGATTGGCTGGCACGTTGCAAGGACACTCCCCATTAGGTGCTGTCACGACAACAGAGGAGTAGCGGCCGTCTGCATCGAAAACCACATTTCATGCATGTTTTTTGACACTTGTTGCACACACGCCATTATGAAATCTTGCTTGTTCGAAAAGTTTTCGCCTACTCATGCATTTGGAAAACGAAGGCGGAAGCCTCCTACAGCAAAAAAACGGCGGTTAACGGGACCAGCTAATTATCAAACGACTATACTGAAATCAACGGAACACGTGGATGACATGCCAAGTTGCCTTGCACCGTGTCACCGCCAAGAACCCAGCAGTGAATCTAGCAGTCGCACTGTGACACCATCAATAACGCCGTTGTTGGGCGATCGTCACTGAACACTCAACAAAGGACGCAAACAATGCTTCCCCGAGTACCAGGACGCTGGACGTGCAGGCACTCGCTTGCGCAGCCAACATGAAACCGACTACCGTTCGGATGAAAGGTCGCCGTCAAGATGTGCGAAAGCGTACCCATTATCAACGAGCGATCTTCGTCAGTCGACAAGCTTCTACGTGAACGATGATTCACCATGTGCAATTGCTTCAAGTTGCTCAACACCGCCGACCGAGCGCCAACATGGCACACATGATGCCGTCCTTAATCAACTGCGCTTAACAATTTCCTGTCAGATAAGGCATCATAATTATCAAACTTGCAACTTCGTCCGTAAATTTAAAACTTTTTACGACTTTGTGGCACGACCTTTCCCCTTTGGTGCCAAGGTGCTGTCTTACGTAAGCTTGGTGGGTTTTCATCACTGTTGGATCTCCAAGCTGAGAACCCGAACTTCGTATTACGCACACTGTTCTTGGTTCAGTGTTTGAGTGCGCTCTTTCAGACACTGAATCTTCTGTCTTGGGCCAACTTACTGCGAAAACCGCAACCGGCAGGCTAGGCCTAATTGGCGTTGGGTGCGTTTAGGTAGCGATTGTGAGCGAAGTTGCAGTTTGGTACGGAACTCTTTACAGTCGCTGCATTTGTTGGGAAGGAATTCATATCATTGACAACGAGGGGTGGCACTTGTAGCGTTCCAATGGTGGTTCACGATTCAAGTGCGACGTCTTGAAATCAGGAGCGCACCCATGAACTCGAACTATTGACGTCTTTCAGTGCTTGAAATTTTGGACGTGATTGAATATATTTTCTGTGTAATGCGCATAATCGAGGTGGTCTGAGAAGTAGTCGGCGAATTTTCGGGATGGTGCTTTCATTTCGTTAGCAATACGGTCTTTGGTCGTTAATTTTTCTTTAACGTTCAGAAATTTAAATGGTTGTAAGCACCATACATTGTATGCTTCAATTCTAGGACATGCGTACCTGCATGCTCATCAGGTTTTGCGTTAGTGCGGCCCTTGAAAAATGTTTTGGTTATACAGTTAACCCTGGATATAACGAAATTGACAAAAATCACGAAAAACATCGTTATAAAGAGGATTTCGTTGTAAAGAGGTTCAGTATGAATATTTTAAAACAAAGCGCTGAAGGGGATGGCTCTTGGGACCTGAAAATTTGCTCAAAAATCAAAGCTTCAAAAGTGTAATTTTTGTATTCTTTCTACCATCACGAACCTGTCTGTACATTTTATTTGCAAAATACCGCATATTAACGGCATAACAATAAGTTACGGATGCAATGGCACACCCCCAGCCCTTTAAATTGAGGACAAATCGCACTTATTTCGGCTGCCTGTAACTCTTGAACGGCCCGCTCAAGCGTGGCCATTTTGGTATCGTTGAAAAGCTCTCACATTTGGCTTTTCTTCTCGCTCGGTCGGGCAACACTAAGCTTGCCACCTCTTGAAATAAAAAAGAAAAAATCCACGAAAAACGTCATTGGCTACTTCAGATCACATGGTTATAATGGCACCGTCTGATTAGCTTAGGGCGTTGGATTTGAAAACTTGGCTATTCGAGGCGCCATTTTGACTTGGGTTACGGTGATACGACGAACATGCCTGGAGGACCGAAAAAGCATCATTCGGCGTATCAGTTCAGCCGAAGGCGAGCCAAAATGGGAAAAAAAAAAGTGCTTACGGCACAGCATCACGGGTTGCCGCGACCGATCAGCAAGCAGCCATCAGTGCCTCGGCGCCCGATAACGGCGATGCAGGTGATTACCGGTCCGCTCCACAAAGGCACTACAACCGCCGAGCAGGTGACTCGCGGTGTCTGGGCATCCGATATCGTCAGCAAAGGCAATAGCGGTTCGCAAGATGCGGGCACGCCATCGCGCGGCTCTACAAGCGATCAGCAAGCAACCCGCAGCGATGCAGCTGACGGCGATCCGCCCAAGAACGACTGCATTCTTCGCACTGGCTCAAGCCGTGTGCGAGTTAACGCTAGATCTGTCACGAGCAGCGAAATAGCACAAGTAAGTGCTCGTGAGCAGGACAGTCTTCATAGACTTGAGTCGACACCGGCAACAACACAAAAGACTGCAGTTTTCACCTGTGTAAGCGACGCTTCATCGGCCTCCGCCGCGGACCCTGCAGCTCCGTGTGTGACGATTGACATGGAGGTCCAGAATGAGCTGCTTGCTGCTTCCCTATGCTGGGGGGTGGGCAAAATTAGTCACGTGTGACCGCGATTGCGGCCTCGCTAAAAAAATGATCGTGAAGTGAGACTGTTGTGGCGAAGTCCCGACAGCATGGAACTCACCGAGTCAATGGTGGCAAGTCCTGCAATGCACTTGCGATAAACATTTTATCCACGCGTGCGATGCTCTGCAGTGGAAACGGTCAGACAGCCATGAACGATATTTTCGTGGCGATGGGACTGTCGCGGCGGGGGCTGCACAATAAGACGTTCAACTGCACTTGAAACAAACCTTAGAACCGGCTGTCACCCGAGCTGCCGCGACCGTTATGACTCGGTGCGCGAGTAAAGTAAAGGAGTTATACGAGGAGATGTGTTTTGGGCACAAAAAGAACATTGCCATGTGCTGACGGCACTTGGTTGACAAGGGGGCATTCCTCTCACATTGGTGTTTGAACGGTTGTCGAACTGTTTACTAGATACGTGATTGACTACCATGTGATATCCAACTTTTGTTTGGGTTGTGAGAATGGCCCTAAGCCAGGCGGTGTGGGCTATGATATCTGGAAGTCAAGCCACCAGTGCCAGAAGAATTCAAACTGCAAGTCTGGCCAAATTGAGGTAGAAGCCAGCAAAATTTTGTTTGAACGATCACTTCAGCGGCATGACCTTCGTTACACTACGGTGTTGTGCGATGGTGACAGCCGCACATCGGTGTTCTGCGATGGTGACAGCCGCACATACAATGCCATAAAAGCGAAAATTTATGGCTACTTTGAATTGGAGAAGTAAGATTGTGTAAACCACGTCAAGAAACGTATGGGTACTGCACTACGCAACCTAGTGCAACAACACAAGGGGGAAAGCAAACGAAGCCTTGATGGCAAGTGAAGATTGACTGCCGAACTGATCGACAGGTCGGCTGTCTACTATGGGCGAGCGCTAAAATCGCACGGAGGTGATGTTGAAGCCATGAGCCAGGCAGTGATGGCAACGTTTCATGACATCACCTCTACCGACAGTTGCCCGAACTGATGAGCAATCTTGGTGCAGCCACAACGCAGCAAAAGCTAAAGGGGAGCCAGAGCCCAAGCACAAATATAATTTGCCTAGTGATGTGGCTGCAGCTCTCTTGCCGGTTTACCAGCAATTGTCGGAGAGGAGACTGCTGCAAAGATGCCTCAGGGGAAAGACCCAGAACTCAAATGAGTCTTTCCACTCGGTAATCTGGAGCCTACTAGCAAAAGAGCCGCACTGGTCATTGATTGCAGTACAGGCAGCTGTAGAGGAGGCTGTGCTGCGTTTTAATGCTGGTAATGAGCACGCTACTACGGCCGTGCTAGCAGAATTGAATGTGGACATAACACCTACTGGGTCCAACAGGGCAAGAGAAAAGGACCTGCGGCGTAGCACAAGTTCTGCTAAAAAAAAAAAGGGCAGCATCACTTGGCCTTCCTAAGGCAGTGAATAAAAGGCAGCATGACAAAATGCATCCCGATTACTCCCCTGGATCATTTTGAGATACTTTTTCTTTGGAGGGAGTGTGTGTAAACAAATTTTTTTTACCCGTTACCCCAAAGTGGCATTTCTGGTAGTGTCATATTAGAACCCCGATATCTCTGGTTCTACTCAACCAGTCTCAATAATTCTTTTTTTGACAGAAAAGTGGTGCAGTAGGACTAGTATACAGATACATATCATTGAACAACATTTATAAAAATAATCATTTTAGAAGATATTATTGGGTTTCAGCAGTAAATTTTGAGATGCCCTAATTAAATTCAAAATTATTGTAAATTATTCATTCTTGCCTGATTGAACCCATGTACCATCCTTTATCATTGTAATGTTGAAGTAATTTCCATGATCATTTCTAATTTATCTGGAAATGTTTTTTGCAGTTTTCTGAAAACTGTGTTTTTGATCATGTAGTTTTGGAGTGTCGATATCTCTGGTCATACTTATCCTATCGCATTAATTCTTGTTTTTTTTTTTTTAGAAAAGGGGACAAATGGGGACTGCAGTAGGCCTAAAATTTGAACAAGTAACATGAGACATGTTTTCCAAAAGTAATAATTACTCCAAGGTTTTACTGAAGCCTTTTGCTTACAAATGTTTGACATGCTGTAACTTTGGCTCAAATCACTCTAGGACATTCATTCTTATACCACTTCAAGCTCTGACAACACAGGATTATTTTCATATGCCAGTGTCATTTATGACAATTAAAAAGAAAATTTAACTCCCAATTAACCAATTAAATACAAATTTCTCAAATATTTGGAAAGTACTTGTTGCAGAGAAAAAGTAATTGCGTATTTGAAATCAGCATGTCAAAATACATAGAGCATGCAAGTTTGATCAGAATGTACCCATAAATAAAGTTTTTTTTAAGCGGGTTGTCCCCCCCCTTAAGTGTCAGAGTACAGTTCGGAAGCGATTCGTAGAAAAGCGTTTCGTCAGCCTTGTACACATTTGATGCTTCGTAGCACTCCAAAATACCTGGCAGATCATGTTGAATCCACGAATCTTCGCCATCTGTAGCTGTGGAGGAAAACTCGCCACTAATCACTTTGCCGACGATTCCGTGCCTTCGGTTGATACCTTCGAGCCACCCGTTACTGCCTTTCAAACCATCGCCCCCAGTCCAGGATACAATCAAAATTCCTTGCTTTTTGCTGCAGAATAGCGCCGCTGATGGGTACACTGCGCACCCACGTGCCCGAAAACTATGTAAACACAGCTTTGTCGACGTCGGCGTATGTTGATTTGAACTTTTTCTTGCCGTCCGTGCAACGCTCCGCAGCACTGCAAATCGCATCTTTCACGTTTAAAATTGTGGACAGAAAACTAGCTGGGATGCCAAATTTGACATCTACATCCTTTTTTTGGCCTCTAGAAACGAGGTCCAAGATGCCTATTTTGTCTTCCAGAGTCAATATCTTGCATTTCTTTGTCACCGAAGCACTCATGCTGAAATGTCACACAGGGTACTCAATCTGTGTCATTTCGCACAAGCGAGAGTCTTCAGAAACGAAGAACAAGCGACACAATAGCGACGTTGCGGAGAAAACCAAGAAAAGACAAGGAACACGGAGAATGCAGAAAGCTACGGCACTGCCGGCCCTGATGCAGCTTCCTTCACTTAGTGTCAGGGCCGTGAAGTAAAAGGCAGAGACTTGCGCAGTAACCAAATACTGGTGCTGCCAGCGCATTAAAAGGGGAGGGGGGGTCTTTTCTCTTTCCGGCAACAACTGGAAAAGGAATATGCCGGTATAATGCCGGCTTCGCGGGCTAGGCCAGCTGCATAGGTTTGAATGAGGGAAGGGGGAGAGGTAACGCAGCGGCGGCAAGATAGCCGGATCAAGGGATGCAGGAACAGGCCCACCTCGCGCACTCTCGCACATGTGCGCTTGCTCTCGCCTCGCAGTCGCTGTCGACACAAGCGCGTCAAAAGGCGCCGCTCCGCAATCCGTCGCAGCGGAGGAGATGCTTCCGGTTGCTGCGCGCGCAAAACTGACAGAATATGGGGCGAAATCTTTAGGTTGTCGGCGGGGGAAATTCAATATTTCCAGGGAGTCTCCCGCCGCCACTTTGTAACGTTGAGGTTTCAAATACATGTGCCTCAGTGGAGTAACGGAGGGGAATTGAATAATTTCGTTATATCTAGGAATTAATTACGTGGAGGTTCGTTATAAGCAGGTTCAATTGTAGTGCGGTACCACATATGATGCGGATATTCGAGACTCCCACGACCTAAGTTATAAGCTGTCAATAATGTACTAGGAAATTTAGGCTGCTCATATTCATATGTACTAGGAAATTTAGGCTGCTCATGTCAGACATAGCAGACAGCCCTTTATTCTGCCTACACACAGGGAACAATATCTTGGTGCGAGAGGAGGCGCACACTAGCCATGGTAGAACCTGCCCCAGCCAACACTGCACTGCTCAAATGGGTGTTGCCTGCAGAGGAGAGACTAGCCAACGCACCTGTACAAAAGGTGGCACCGCCTGTTGCCTATAGGATGGCTGTGCTGGTGATGAAGGAGGTCCACCACCGGGCGGCACACCTGAGGGGAGGGCTCCCCTTGGCGGAGATGCAAACGATGCTTGACCGTTCACGCCACTGCCACTGCTCGGAGGCAGGCCGCCGGGTGGGCCACAGCCCTGCCCGCCACCACCCCCTCCACTGCCGCCCCCCGGAACCTGCTGCTGCTGCTGTTGCTGCTGCTGCTGGGGCGGCGGCTGCTGCTGAAGCGTGCCCCGGCTCCAGGTTCCTTCCACTGAAACGTGCACTTTGTTCGCATAAACTAGCAGGCAACTCTAAGTATCCAAGCTTGGAAAAACTGACACTTACTCTGTGGTCTCAGGCTGGGGCCAGGTCCATACTGAGAGTCTGTCGCCGACCTCTGGGTCCCGTCGATGGGCACATCGCCACCAGCTAGCTTGGGGAATTCCTGAGGAAAAAATGGCGACTGATGGCCCAAGAAGTTGCGTTCTGGACCACCACCCTCTTGGCTGGATGTCACGCTGCTCCAAGTCTTGACGCCAGCGCTGCTGCCAACGCCTCCCCCAACTGTTACCCCGCTTCCCGGACCCCCTGGAGCACTGGTGCTTGTGGCCACTGGCGCCTGTTGCTGCTGCGGCGGCGGCTGCTGCTGTTGCGGTGGCTGCAGTTGCGGCTGTGGCTGCTGTGGTTGCTGCAACAATTAAGCGTTGAGACACACAGAGTCAGCATTTACTTGAGCCCTAAACGTAAGAAATTAATGGTATCATACATCAACCCACGGCAAAATGTTCCGAATGTTATGAACGGCTGTCACTCAGTAAGTTATTAGAGAATGTTAACCATTATGTAGATCAGATCACCAGTAGCATAATTGAAGATGAAAAAAAAAGAAAAAAATTATACAAGAAAAAAACTGCCTAGTATTTATTTCTACCGAATTTCAATATGCAGTCATCGCAATCGGTTGCACTTCCCTACGTACAGTTAGTCTAATTTATCCAACTACAATTTATCAAATTATTGCCTACATTGAATAGTGAAAAAAAAAACATAATTACAAACCTGGTTACCTTCATATTTGGGAGATTCGTGGAGGAGGTGGATGGCAGATGGCACAAAAGCACCCTTGTAAATCCTTTTTTTAGGATCACACGTCAGACATCTTTCAATGATTGCTCGTCAAGTTATCTTAACCGGCATTTTATTTACAATATGCACGTCTGTAATAAAGGAATCAACAATGCTGTTCCCCAGGTAAACCACGAGCCCTTCCTACTGTCAACACCATTCATTGCATGAAAATTTTGACCACCTGGAGTTCTTTAACATGCACCTTAATCCAAGCACACAGGCCTCAAGCTTTTTCACCTTCATTAAAAAGGCGGCCACTGAGGACGCATTTTTTATGCTTGCTGACCAGCGGGTCAGCAAGCAGCCAAGTACCATAGTCACTAGACCAACGTGATCAAGTGCATATACTACCACCGAATTACAATTACTCAAAAATTACAATTTTGAATCGCTCACGCGGCACATGAATGCATGCATGGCTATTTTCTGCTACATTTTAACTTTTCTCATTTTCTGGCTATTTTTTTTCTTTTCGACCAGGCAACCCTAGCTTTAAGAAGAAAGCATTAAAATAAGATGGGGAACATGAAGATGGCGGCCTTTATAGACACTATAATCTCTATGGTCACTGCAGTTTCAACAGCAAATAGCCACTGAGATCACAGTTGCTTCGTTATCCCATGATTAACCCTTTAAGTCTGAATTATGAAACTGCCGGAGAAAATTTCAATTGTTGTCATTTTCAACGTTAAATAACAACCTTTAAATGATTCCACAGTTAAATTATCCAAAATGCACCTTCCATATATACTTTTATGTATGTCGCAAATTGTCCACTTGCCATAGAGGCAGGGACCTTAAAAAAAAAACGTTACTTTAAAGCTATGCACCGTGCGTGACACATATTAAAGGAGCCATGCAACACTTTTTAAACATGGTCAGAAAATGCTGCCGATCCATAGTAGAGGCTCCCGACAACATGCGAGCCAATTATAGTGCAGCACACAGCCTGAAATTCATAACAAATTATCAAATTCAGCTAGAAATTGCCGTCTCTTCTTTCGACAAATTGCGGAATAAGCCCAAAAATCGCCTTTCTATCAGCCATTGGCTGATTTGAACATGGCGCGCTCGGTCATTACAGAGATTACTGCGGGAGGCCGCGACTAGTACACGCATGCATTCACACTGAAAAAGCCACGCATTCGAAGAAAAAGAAAAGTGCTCAAGGTCCCGAGGTGCACGTGACGTTTAGATTTGCACCTGCCATCCCTCCCTGCTTAGCTTTCAGCACTTTTGTCGGGGCGAGAGAAAAGAGAATGCAATTGCAGCATGCAACGAATCTTTAACTCCACTTGCACTGGACAAATTTTAAAAATTTTTGTGCCCTTTATTTTGCGAGGCAATAAGCTCTTCCAGTGATTCATTCTATGGTTACTTGAAGTGTTTCAGGGCCCCTTTAAGCGTACACACTAGGATAAGCAAAATTGAAAATAAAACTTTTGTCAGCCAGGCAAGAAAGAACGGAGAAATGAGTGCTATCTCCGCCATCATCTACATAACAATTGGTTGTATAATGTACATTACACAACGTCAGGCCACATTTTTCATGCTGAAAGCTACATTCCCCATGAGTACTTGACAAACAGCATTAACAGTGACACTCATTCCGTGACTTGCTTGCTCGCAATTTTCCAGTATGTCACAAATTTGCGACATTAGGCAGGAAAGGGTTAAATATCTTTTGTGCTAATGCTGTCCCATACAGTTCATACTCGCGAGGAATAAAAGACATATTGGTTATCCGTAAGTTGGCAAAAATTGTGCTCACTCAGATTTACTTACAAAAGATATATCGCCCTTCGGACTCTCTCAGTCTCAGATTCACCAAAATTTTACTCAACCGGGCTCGCAACCAGTCTTGTACTCGGACCTGCCAAAATATTGCTCACCTGTGCTCACTCAGATTAATGGCTTTGAGAGAGTTAGTGATAGACTCAGTCTTATGTACAGTTCGCTTTTTTGACATGGTGCCAATGCTCTTGAAAACCAATATCACGTGTAAGGGTTCGTACAGGTTTCCAAAGCTCATTCATTTGTGGGGTTTAACGTCCCAAAACCACCATATGATTATGAGAGACGCCGTAGTGGAGGACTCCGGAAATTTTGACCACCTGGGGTTCTTTAACGTGCACCCAAATCTGAGCACACGGGCCTACAACATTTCCGCCTCCATCGGAAATGCAGCCGCCGCAGCCGGGATTCGAACCCGCGCCCTGCGGGTCAGCAGCCGAGTACCTTAGCCAGTAGACCACCGCGGCGGGGCACAGTGGTTAATTTACACTCATCCTGTGGATACATGTGTGTTCTTTTCTAGCACCATTCTTGGTTCGTTTAAGCAGCACGCTTACAGTGTCGAGCTTGACAGTCATTCAACTCGTCCTGTGCGCTTCCTTTTCGTGTGTCCTCCATGCTTGAGCGGTGCGCTGCATCTATGGAGTTGCTTGCCCTTCCTCGTGTGACATTTAAATTTCTTGCTATCACAATCACTGCTTCACCCTCATCAGAAACTTAACTTTTTTTTCACATGCACCTTTGCAAAATGAGATCATGTGCACACACGCCGCATTACTGCTTCAGAAATGGAGAGTTTGACAGGTTCACACACCGATGTACCACATTTAGCAGGTGGCGATGTCGATACGAGAGTGCACTGCTCAGGGAATTCAAGGATCTTCAAAGATGGCAAAACATTCCTGGACTTTCAAGGGCCTTGAAAATGCATTTTTGAAATTACAGGGTTTTCAAGGATTTCATGGACCTGTACGAACCCTACGTGTTATCGGTGATCTACTTGGTGCCTTCTGATCTTGTACCTTCAAACATGAGATATCGGTGGCTGCAATTCAGTAAGGATATTTTTATTGAAAGAGGTAACTCACAAGATATTTTTATCAACAATTCTCAGAAAACAGTTTCCTGGGGCTGGGGGAAGATCACTGTGCCCTTTCCTGCCTCCGTGACTCGCACCTCTAATCAATATTAAGCTGGTATATGAATATTGGTGCTTTGAAATATATGTGCATGTTAGCACAAGTATGAATGTGAGCCGACGCAAGACTGATAGTAATGCTGAAGCTGAGTAAATAGAACCATACAACAGCAAAAAAGTGTAGAGCTCACTCAGACTCACTTAAGAAGTGCATTTTGTTTAGGGCTCACTGAGTCAGTTGCCAAAATTTTCCTCAAAACAGGACTCGCTTGGAGTCAAGCTCACTTACATATTACCGACCCGGACACTCAAGACTGACTCACGGCTTGATCCAAGTCCGAGTGAGTATATTCATGAGCGAGTTTGTTAACCTACGTTGATCGCTCAAGATCGCATGACATTTTGCATACACAAGATGCGGCAGTGAAAATTTCAGAAAGTCGCGTCTTATACACCAGATAATATGGTACCTGCTTCAGTGACTGAACTTCCATTGCCCGTGCTTATATAGGCTTGCACGTTGGTTCGGGAAGCTTCTACAGAACTTCTGTGCATAGCACAGGAAAGGCTAGGGTAAGGTTGGATATTTCTCAAATCCCTACTGAAACGTTCCGTATGCGAGTCCAATATTTCCATAAACAATACATGTTTCCTATATATTTTCCATATATTTCCATAACATTCTTACGGAAACATACAGAATTATTGGACATCGCATACGGAACGTTTCAGTAGGGATTTGTCTGAGAAATCGGTTGATGCTGCCATGACTTCTCAAATTTCCTGATGTTGAGCAGGTGTTGGGATATCTCAGCTACGTTTTCGGCAATATTTTCTGCAAAGAAGATAAGGGGTGCACTTTCGGCATGTTACTGATACTTTTCTCGACGCATGCAAACCAGTGAGCGCAGGGTGGTTTCCAATAATGATGATTCCTCTTATTTAATAATAAATAAGCTCAGTGGTTAGAGCATCGCACGCATTATTCGAAGGCCGTAGGTTCGTTTCCTGCTCACGGCTGGTTATTTTTTTAATCACTTTTCTTTCTTATTTACATTCCATTGGTTATAATAACTTCCCCTGTACATTCCTTGGCATTACTGTCTGTTAGATCTCAATATTGTGTCAAAACACGGAAAAACGAGCCCTTAGGTATACACTTCTTTCCCATATGTGTGTGTGTGTGTGTGTGTGTGTGTGTGTGTGTGCGCGTGTGCGCGTGTGTGCGTGCGTGTGCGCGTGTGTGTGTGCGTGTGCGCGTGTGCGCGTGTGTGTGTGCGTGCGTGTGCGCGTGTGCGCGCGTGTGTGTGCGCGTGTGCGTGTGTGCGTGCGTGTGTGCGTGTGCGCGCGCGTGTGCGTGTGTACACGTATCCCAAAGGAGTACGGCCACCAGCGTGGGTCCCGTCTTAACGAGCCGCAGGGCATGCGTTAACCGTCGCCGTGGCGAGAACACGATACTGCGGGAAAGCAAATAGGCTTATCCATGCCACGGGCATAAAAGTACTACACAGGGTGCCACGAGCACGTCTCCGCGGTAAAGGTGATCCACGGAGACACCGGGACTAAGGCCCGGTTGCTTGAGCGAGGGCAAAGGCACTCGCGTTGGCTTCGGAGGGAGACGGGTCGGCGTAGCCAGGCCACGCACTAGGGCACCGTACCGCCCTTCGGCCGTGAGTACGCAGTGGGGCAACAAAAGGCGAGCGTTCGCCTCGGGCGCGAGGCGCCGTGAGCGAAGTCAGACGAGCCCCGAGCGACGGGAGTCGACGGACGGAAAAGATTGCGTGGCTCACCGTTTGCTGTCCCGGAGAGTATCTGTCTGCCCGCTCCCGACGCAGCGCGTGAAAAACCTCTCGAGAGTCCCCGCGCGCGACGCCACAGTCAACATTCGCTACCGGGTGAGGGAGTTAAACGTCACTCCGCTCTCTCAGTGCGGCAGACAGCAAAGGAGGGCAGACATGTCGGGACATAAGAACGGCAGAAAAGGCGGCAAAGCCCGCGCAAAGGCAGTAGGCTAGCCTCAATTCCCACCCTGCATGCACAAGAGTCACATGGTCAGAATTTATGCATCTTTGCTTTCTTGCCGTGTGGGGGTACAAATTCACCTTTAGATGCTTTAGTGTGGATCAACAAAAAAAAAAAAACCTTTAAAGCAGAGTGGAGAGGGGATGGTGACATGAACACTGACAAACTGTTGGGGCTTCTCAAGACCAGAAAATTTTATCAAGTGCTATCTTTGATTGATGGAGAGGGGACGGTGACATGAACACTGACAAACTGTTGGGGCTTCTTAACACCAGAAAATTTTATCAAGTGCTATCTTTGATTGATTGATATGTGGGGTTTAACGTCCCAAAACCACTATATGATTATGAGAGACGCCGTAGTGGAGGGCTCCGGAAATTTAGTACACCTGGGACCACCGTTAACGTGCACCCAAATCTGAGTACACGGGCCTACAACATTTCCGCCTCTATCAGAAATGCAGCCGCCGCAGCCGGGATTCGAACCCGCGCCCTGCGGGTCAGCAGCCGAGTACCTTAGCCACTAGACCACCGCGGCGGGGCAAGTGCTATCTTTAAGCTGTTTGGTTTGTATGGTTGGGTTAGGGCTGCCTGTTGGGATATTTATGGTTGTGCCTGTAGTATCAGGAGTACACGGTCCTTGAACCGCAAACTATGTGGAGGTGCTAACACCCCCTGTAAAGTTGTTTCCACCTCGTGGTGCACGTGTCTCGCGCATAGGCCGCAGTCAGAGGTCATGACTATCGAGCGGTAGGTGGGGGTTTTTCGCGAGCATTATCAGCACCATCATCATCATAGTTAGAAACCGTGGCACCGGCAGCGACGCCTGGAAGCAAGCTTTTGTGGCGGCATGGGGCAGATGAGCGGGTCTCTTTGGCAAGTGGCAGTTGGAGCGAACGGTTGGCTCTTGCAGCGGTCCTTGGTAAACAGCACTGCGGGTCCCCTGCCGCCTTGTTGGTTATGTTGTTGAGTGTTGTGTAATATTGTGTAAGGTTGTTTAGCGTGTGGATCAAAAGTAGTTAAATAAATCTGTGTTGTTCGGTTTGGTCCCACCACATCCACAGCGTCCGTTCACTCCAAGAACGTGGCACTCCATTTCAAAACCCCACAACTGCTAACCCGCCAATGGCTACAGCATTCAAACATCTCCTTTGATTAAGACATCAGATCCTTTTTTCAACAAGTTTCAGAGTGTCCCATAATGTTTCATACCAATACAGTCGAACCACACTACAATGAACGCCGCTTTAACGAAATTCCCGCTACAACGAAAAATTCATGGTTTTCCGTCAGCAGTCCATAGGAGGCAATGCATAAATATTGTCGCCAAAACGAACACTTTTTCTTCTGCCGTGCCGCTTCAACGAAATTTCACGATGCGATTCCAGGCTCAGATATTTATTGCTATACAGTAAACCCAATCTTTAACATTTTGATGCATTTCCAGAATCTGAAAATGCGTCAACGAAGTCTAAAACACGCATTGGCACCCTGAAAAACCACTGTTCAGCAAGCGTGGGCACCGCCAACGCTATTGAGCAATGGCGGCGCGGTGGTTTCTGGTGGTGCCAAAATGTTAAAGATTGAGTTTAATGTATAGCCACAGATAATCCGAAGCTGAAGCTTAGTTGCTTAGTTCATGGTTTCCTTTGCACAGCTGCTGGGTGCATCTGTAGAACGATGCCTTTTCTGATTCCAATGCTCATTTTGTTCGCGCTTAGCCAGCGTGGTAATAATCAGAGCAGCTGTTTGTCCATAATATCAACAAAATCGCCCAGCCACGAGTGATGGATGATAAGAATGGCATAAAGTAAGGCAAAAGTCACCCTGCTGCCATCTGTGTTTTGACGGCGGACAGCTGCTGGTGTTAACGTGTTAATGCAACTGTTCGGTTCGTTCACGAAAGCGGTTGTCATTGTTTCGTCATGCTTTTCACTATGGCCTCGCTACACATGGGTGATAATCGCGCCGTGACGCTGCTGGGATAGAATACAAAGCAGCGGACACTTTTAGAATTTTTAGAATAAACATTTCTTTGTTTTGCTAGTTCTGATCGGTTATATTTTTTCGATTTCACTACAATGAAATTTTAGCTTCAAAGAAATTTTTTCTGCTCCCCTTCAGTTTCGTTGTAGCAGGGTTCGACTGTAGCAGATTTATTGAAAGCGCAGCATTTTGCAGCAGAATTGAACAAACTATGAAAAAATAATATTAAACACGGCTCGGTAAAAGCCAGACGTGCTGCGGCATGAATACTTTTTAATCTGCCATTTTGGATAACCTTGCGCCACCTGTAGTGTTGCTTGACCATGGAGACTTGCGCTAATGGAAGTTTCATATGTTGTTCACATCACACCATAAAGCGCTACAACGCACGAGTTACACTTTGAATGCCATTGTTGTCAATTCCTGGTAGGCCCACGATATGCACGCATCTACTATACGTATAAAAAAAAAAGACTGGTCGATCCACTTCGTAATGCCTCACTCAAAGCTAAAACATGCAGCATAGACTGCTTTACATATAACAAACAAGAGATGTACTGATGTCTTTCTCGTTAGATTCATTTCAAATTTTCGCATACATAACAGTAATGGACGTTTTTTTTTTTTTTTTGCATTCTACGACAGAAACAAACAGCTTTTTTGTGTGTGGAACATAACTAAATCTGAAACAAAACATTTCAATCCAACACCTTCTTCAAACATGGCGAATCATGTGAGCACTACCGCCACCATGAGAAAAGCCCTAATAAGGCAATCAGCCAGCCTTGCCAATAACAGGACAGACTTTAAAAAGTGCAATAACAGGACAAAGATAATCACGTATCATGTAGTCTTTAAATATTTATCGGTTGAGTTTTGGTTTCCCATTTCTCAACTTGTCAAACTTTGCTACAAACTAGCAATTTTTGCAGAAAACATAATATCCAAATACAGTAGAACCTTAATGAAGACATAGGAACCTCCGAATTTCGTTCAATATATTAGAACTACTCAAATTAACTACAGACAACGTACCAACTAGCTACAGACAACGTACCAACTAGCTACAGACAACGTACCAACTAGCATTGTGATGTACCAACTAGCCTTGTGAAATAGCATGTATGCACACATCTGTAATTGAGGCACGACTTACAGTAACAGTTATGGAGTTTCTAAAAGTAACTTGTTACAGCTACAGGTACCATGAATTGGGAATTCCATTATTCTTCAATTACCATACAAAATGTAATTGATTATATAAAAGATGATAGAATTCATTTAACAAAAAAGTGCGAAGAGGAACGGGGGAGTGTGTAAGGATTGTAGAAGGCGTCCATCGAGTCTATTCCCTGTGTTCTTCCAAAGTGTATCAGAACATGTTCAGAAAGTTTTGCATGCGTTGGGCATAAGCCCAGTCTTTCTTCATGAACGCCTAAGACCAACCGCACACCTGCGGATGATGAGTGCAAAGTCATATAAACGTACAATGCATGGATTACAAAGTGACACAATTACATCGCCACAACGAACCGGGAAGCACTAGGAAAGAAAAAGTTACCAAAGCCAACCACGCAATGCATTCTTAGACGGAACTTGAAGACTGCTGTAAAGGACATAGCTTGGACCTAAACAATGGGACACTGCTGGCTTACGAACAAAAGCAATTTGCAATTATCAGTCTACTGCACATCACATTTAAGGGGGCAGACTGGTCTTAGACATTTTTTGTTTATTTCTTCAGTGATCTTGATAAAACTGCACAGGGTTATGCAGTTTTTTCTGCTGATTTCAAATATTTAATTAGTTTTCCTATAACTCACTTTGTTCCTGAGATAACTTAAGTTCCCCCCCTATTGTTTAAGGCCACCATAGAAAAAAAAGTGCTTAATTAAAAGTGATATTTAGGATATGCCAACATAGACTAATGACTATAGAGTGAAAGTATGGGAGAGGTTTTTGTTTTTAGGCCTTTATTGGTTATTTTGCAGCAAAATGAACTATACACTTTCAAAAGCAGTTTGAATTGTGTTACAATTTTGATTAGTAATTAATTAAAAAGGCATGTGCTCTAAATTCTCCTCCCATACTTGGATTCTACACACATACAGGTTTCCACTGCAAAAAGAATTATTGTTGTACCTGCCCTAGCTGCAGAGATATTGAGGCTTCAAAATTGAATAGTCACAAAATTACTTTTTTGAGAAAAATGCAAAAAAGTGAAAACCACGGTTTCTTCCAAAAGTAACAATCATGGTGACATGTTTTGCAATCCTCATGAGAGGGCTCATAAATTGGTAGTAGAGCTTTAGACAAAGGTGCTGGCAAATTATAAAGAAGTCTCAAAGTCTGTTCCCCATTTTTTTTGCAGGTTCTGCATGTTAACAGCACCAAGAATCTGGACAGTCAAAATGACATTACAAAAAAATTACTACTTCCTGGTGCGTGAAAATTTGCAGAGAGATAGGAAAGTACCTGCCGAAACCAAATATGTCAATTTTAAAAAATGAATTTTTTTGTCACTTTTTCGTACCAAAGAGCAGTCTGCCCCCTCATAACGGGCAAGGACAAATAAGGGGCCTGCAAAAGCATAGCCAGGATTTTATTTCAGGCAAAGGAAAAAATTCTATGCACTCTTGTGTGAGCACTACTTCAGCCTCCACTCAAACAGTTACTTACAGTACTGCACCCACCCTGCTTCTGACTTTTTTGGAGAACACACTCCCCACATGGTCACTCTCAATGGGCACAAAAAGGCCTCCCTTTCACCAAATCAGTCCAGCTCCCCTCTGTCTCAGTCTTCAAAAAAGTACAATTCGCCTCTCAATAAGCCTGTGCTGTGCAGCAGCTCTGCCATTTCAGTAGGGTTTGGATAGTTTGGTGGGGGATCAGCTATCTCCAAAACAAAAGCCTCCAAGATGGAGGAATTTTGACACTTTTTCAATAGACGAAGGGCACATGCACCCAGGAATCGCGAAAAAGCAGATTATACCAGTACGCAATTCAACCTTTTCTTTTCCACATTTTTTGTAATATTTTGTTTCTCCAAATTTTTATATAGTAACCACCACTGTCGGGTGTTTTATGTGCATACTACTACAACAAGAGAATCTTGCTGCTATCTATTAGTCCTAAATAAATTTGTTATACAATCAAACCTCATTTTAATGAACACTGCAAAATTTGCAAAACCGTTAACTATAGCCAAAATGTTTTGCACAAAATTGCAACAAAAATCGCTTAACCCTAATGTAAATGGCTTGGCAGCTAAACAAGAAATGAGGAGACACTTGAACAAAATGCATTTATTGTGGTGAAAACAACCGGTCCAGCGTAGTTTGTTTTGTCTGGCTGACTGCATGCCGCGTAACGACTCGCCTTAATGTCGAGAAATTCTCAAGTGGGGGAACATGGGTTTTAAAGATGACGTGGGTTATTTCTTCACCAAATTAGGTGAAACTGCAAAGCCTTGTTCAGTTTCTTTATCTTATTTTACCTATCCAGGTATATTTTATGCAGGTTTTCTGAGATTAGTAATTACATTATATTTTTGCATAAACAATGAAAATTTATGTACATAAAATTACGTAGTCATAAGATATATATGAATAGTAGAAAGCTTAAGGAGTGCAACGCTGCAAGCTGATGGAAAATTGAACAAGTACTTTTCGAATTACAGCACAATAAAAGTTCACTATCTGCATGTAACCAAAAAAAAATGATGAAAATTTAAAAAAAATAGGAACTGCATATCAAAAATCAAATTTCAGCATCATTTTTGTGCATATTTAACTACATTGTGCATACAGAATATAGCTCTATCTGTCCTAGATCCACTTTTACTGAAGAAGCAAACAAGGAATGCAGTCAAAATCTGTTCCGAGAAAATGAGAAAAAAAAAACTATTTCGCCATTTCGAGTAAAAAATATCACGACACACATACCTTTAGTCAGTTAACATGCACCAGGCATGTAATCAGACCAATTGTTACCATGAGTGTGTCGTTTCTATCAAGTCCTGCGGCAAGTTGTCGCAATGTGCTCGTCTGCCAACAAGGCCGCCTAACAGTACTGACGCCGATGTGCGACGAATGTGTCCGAGTCACCCGCTATCCGTCGTACGACACAGATGTTTTTCCAGTTTGTCCAGATTGAGTTACAAGTAGATGTCGCAGAGCGAACTCATGCACGCGCTCAACAATTTCAAGGCTGCAAGAGCAGCAAGGTGTCAAGTTTCCTTTTCAAGGAAGATTGCCACATTTTTTAGTGGAGACCGCAGCAAAGTATGTTCATCATTGCGAATGCATCGTTGAAAGCACTTTACCTCCTGCCAGTAGCCTCCATTGTGCGGGCGGCGCGCACATTCACCATGAACGGATTGATTTAATGTTTGTCAACGCGCGGCTAACTCTGCTCCGACAACCTGTCACGCACTTCACACACAAACGTGGTCATTCTGTCAGACGGGAGGGAATGGCAGTATCGGCGCATTTAACGATAAGACTGCGCTTCCGTTCCCTCACTGTAAAGATTGATATCTCCAGTAGATTCACCTCTGCTCTTTTACTTACCGACCTCTAACAGTTGATGAAGCTACAAAACATGGCCGCTTTCAGAGACATTGTCGACAACCAAAAGGCTTGTGCGCGAGTTAAGCCTCCACAGATGACTCGGCGACCAAAGTTGGCCGCCACGGGTTCGTTATCCTTATTGTCCTGAGCCATAGCTGGGCTCTTCCTGAAGTTCACGGCGAATGACTCATCACCGCACCTGCTTCACAAATTTGTGTGGCGCGGAACTTCTTTACTGCAACACGGAGTTGACAACACCATGACAAAATGGTGCATGCCCGTGCACGCCACAATGGTGAAGCAGATGCCAGAAGTGCCACTTAGGCCAATCAAATGCCTAGGCTTTGTCACATGCCCCAAGCAGCCAATAGAATTGCAGACTGGTACTTCTTGATGGCACTATAGAATTGCAGACTGGTACTTCTTGATGGCACGTTTTCGCTGAAAAACCAATGAGCGAGGCGAGGCAGCAGTGGCGGGAAATCGAAGATGAACCACCCTTCCAAACGAGACCAAAATGGCCACGATAGCTCGTGTGTAACAGCGCAGAAAAAGCGCAATTTTAGGTCTATCTGCACTCACATTCATCTCAAAGAGGTGTTATAAATCGATTTTGGGCCAGAAATAATGACATGAGAAACTAGAAACTTCTGAGATAAGTGCAAAAATAGTTGCAGATTCCGAAAATGTCAGATTCAAAAAGTCGCTTTTTTCGCTATCTTTGGCCTTCTAAGACCCATGTCCCCACTCACCCCTCTTAAGCCCAGTGCCTTCCATTGAGCAGCAGTAGCAACACACCAGGTCCATTGATCAAAAGGTCCATTGATTTTGATTGATATGTGGGGTTTAACGTTCCAAAACCACCATATGATTATGATTGATATGTGGGGTTTAAGGGGAGATGCTACTCGAAAAAGGTTTTTTTTTATTTCATAACCCAGCTCCTTGAAATTTTAGGTGTTAGTAAAGCTTGCAGTGCTGATTTCATAACTGCAATTATTTTTTTGATAGCTATAGTAGTTCCGGAGTTACTACAACTTTGATATCAAAATATAGTGTTTTTTGTGCACATAATAAAGCTTACTAAAAATTTTCACACAGAATTGCAAAATGGCTCATTCTGCTGCACTTGAGCAGTACAATACAGAAAAGTACCTCAAACAGAAAATTTATTTGCTACATTTAAAAAAAAAATTACAAGTACTAAATGCATATTTTAGATCTCTATCAGTGTATCAAGTTGTGTAACAAAAAATCTGTGATGTATAATGCAACCTAAAGTAGATACTTGTATTCTAGAGTGACTGATTAAGCTCTGTGCAAAATTTCATCAAGATAGGACTATTTTATGCCTAAAAAATATTGTGCACAAGATGAGAGAATTACCTCAAAATGGAAATTGAGAAAAATGCATTTGAAAGTTGTAAATATGTTTACTCATGATTACACAGTGCGATTTGCACAAAACTTGGTGATATCATAGAAGGGACACAGCTAGAGCACCTAAAATTGTCCTGCTCCATATGTGGATCCTTCTCGTCGCTTGAGAAGGGAGTCATCAAGGCGCGCTTTCTTTGCCACGTTCCGCCGATGGGCCCTTGCCTCGACTGTTTCGCACGCAGACATTCTTTCGATTCTCCTCTGGTCGCGGGATTGGCCCAGGGTGATCAGTTGATCTGGTGGGACTACACCAAGCTCCTCTAGCACGTGTTCAAAGCTTGAATGTCCTTTATTGAACCACAACACGGCCATAGCAGCTGCAGTTTCCACTGTTGTCCGGGAGGCAAACTTAGTCTTCGGACACAACAACCAGATTTTGCTGTTCAAAGATTCAGCAGCGTTTTGGGTCTTCCCTTGAATACAACGCACCAGCAACTTTTCATCTGTGAGCCGCTTGTAAATGGGAAGCACAGCCAATCCTTGAGCCTTGGTCAAGATTGGTGTGTGGTCGGGTGGGGCCTCCCCAAGCGCTTCGGCTCTCCTATGCTTGCACCAGGAAGTCGCCCCTTCTGGACAGTATCGGTGGCTGCCTGCTGTGTTGCTCGATGATGAATGGAAATATGAGGCCCAGATGGCACGATGCATTTTCAGAATATCACCTCTGTTGTTTGTGATTGCAATACGGTAATAGTTCTGCAGCTTCTGAATTGTGCCATCTGTCAGCTTTTCCCCTCGTGGAAGTCGTGTTGGCAGTTTCCGAAGTGCAGTGCCTAGACGCTTGGCCACATGGTTTGTGCACTCCTCCTTGTCCACAACAGCTTCACCATATACCTTGGCCTCAGCGACAGCGGTATAAGCCTTGCTGTCCCCATCACTGAGGAACTTGGTGAAGCGCAATGGTGTTGTGTATGAGGATGTCCTGCCCCATATGCGCAAAGCTGCCTCAGTCTCCATGGCATGAGAGGAGCACTCTGTATTTTTTTCGCAGACAGGTGTGTGGAATGCTTGCCATATTTCTTCCTCATCACCCAAGTCCTGGTGCCGGCTACAGGCAAGGCAGTAATTCGATAGCACTTGAAAATCTAGGCACAAACCAGTGTCCACAGACACAGCAGTGCCGATGCCATTGTGGCTCTTGTGCCCTCTTTTTTGCCATGTGCCATCATACATGACAGCAACATCAGCCCCATCCACTTTCTCTTTAGTTATCATCTGCGCTTTCGCCAGGTTTTCTTGCACAGCTTTGGTAGCTGCAGCATGAACTTTTTTGCCGATTGCAATAAAAGTCTTATGATACATAGGTATTGGCAGTCCAAGAAAAGCGCAAAAACACGACAGCTGTTCATGCCCAATGCCTATTGCACGCGCAGCCACAACTACCTTCACATTGACAGCGAAGCTGTCGCGCGAGCTGCCGCTTCGGTAGCTCCAGTCATCACCGGCATCGGTGGGCTGTCTTTCCGGCAGAACACGCCGCGAACTATGCGCGGCAGAAACCACTGACTCGGGACACTCACTGTTATCACAGTGCAGCTCGAGGAACGAAGAGAGGCCCTTACGTTTACTTGCGGTGTCGCGAACGACGAGTCCAGCGGTGTGGCATGTTGGACAAACAGCACGGCTTACCATCGATGTCAGTGCGCCGATGTCACAAAATACTCCGCTCACAGAGCCACAAACACTCTTCGTTCTTTCGCTTTCGAACTGTTCAATCTTTTTTTCTGATGCGCTGATGAACTTGATCGCGGCGTCGATTTCGTCAAAGTTCCCGCAAGCCGCCGTATCCCCGCTGCCTTGATTAGGCCTAGTGGCCCGCGGCTCGCATTCTTCTACCGCTGCTTTGCGCTTCGGTTTACGTCGACGCCCTTGGTACTTGTTCTTGCTTGCAAACTTTCGTGCTCGGAAGTCTCGCTTCTTTGAGTTATCCATGGTGAACTCGGAAAAACATAGAAATGCACGGCAAGTGCCGATCGTCGCAAGCGCTCAGCGAGCGAGGCCGATCAGATGTAGCCAATGGCGGCCTCGGTAGCGTACCATGTGACCGGTAGAGATGCGCGAAGCGGCTGCAGCTTGGCTGTATACCGACTTGGAAACGACTGTTTTTGTGAAATTCCTCACTAAAATACGAAACTAGGGGGACGCCTGTACACTAGAAGGAGCCTTGATCTACACCACCGAACAAACCCCGATGGCGGACGTCATAGTGTTGCCGAGTGGCGGATTTTCAAAAATAGCCGTCGGATGCGTGAATTGGCGACTTTGGCAGCTACCTTCACTAGCGCAGATCGACTTTTTACCACTTTCTTGTTTGAATTCAGCTATGACCTTTGGGGAAATGATAGTTGAATGATCAAAAGTGATTTTAGAAGCAATATCTCAAAAGTGGAAATTTTCGCAAAAAACGCGATTTTTCGACCCGCATCTCCCCTTAACGTCCCAAAACCACCATATGATCCCCCCCCCCCCCCATATGACGACGTAGTGGAGGGCTCCGGAGATTTTGACCACCTGGGGTTCTTTAACGTGCGCCCAAATCTGAGCACACTGGCCTACAACATTTCCGCCTCCATCTGAAATGCAGCCGCCACAGCCGGGAAAACAGTAAGCGACTGTCTCTTTCTTCACTCTCTCCCAAGCAGCTTTAAGCATCTGTATTGCGCTTGAACATTCATACGAAGTTGAATGAGCAGCCACTCAACAAGCCTTCACTTGTAGATCCCTTTCAAACACAGATGATGCCTTGATCAAGAGGCTGGAGCTTCGAGGTGGTGTTTGAAGGCAGGCACTTGAGCTCGATGTTGCTCAACTGATTATCTGTGTGATGTGCCAAGCAGTTGTCAACAAGAAGCCTTGAGGCACATTTTCTAGCCCTGATCTGCAAGCTCCCCATCCAAGTCCCGCAGCCATTTTCGAACACCGCGCGTGTCATCAACGATTTTCTGTTTGAAGCTTAAGTAACTGGGCGATCACGCAGTTTCTTGAACAGTTGGGCGTCTAATTTGCAGCTGACGTATGGATGAAAATTATAACAGCTACAATGATTAATCATTGCTTTGTAGCACCTTAAGACTATCCACCAGTTTTTGACCACTGAAACAATGGATTTCTACTATGTTTATGAGAAAGCTTGTAGCTGTTCTTTAGACAAACTAATGCATTGCATCCAAGGTAATGGGACAGTCTATATTGATGATGATTGATATGTGGGGTTTAACGTCCCAAAACCACTATGATTATGAGAGACGCCGTAGTGGAGGACTTTGGAAATTTCGACCACCTGGGGTTCTTTAACGTGCACCCAAATCTGAGTACACGGGCCTACAACATTTCCGCCTCCATCGGAAATGCAGCCGCCGCAGCCGGGATTTGAACCCGCGACCTGCCGGTCAGCAGCCGAGTACCTTAGCCACTAGACCACCGCGGCGGGGCTGGGACAGTCTATATGCTTGTTACAATTGTTCAGAACAAAAAGTACCTGCCAAATAAATGCATACCTCTCAACAATTGACATGCCAAAGATTTCCTATATACTATGGGTATAATTTTGAACTACGTAATTTACCGTAATTACTCGAATCTAACGCGCACCATTTTCCGGTTAAGCGAGTTCATAAATCGCATGCACGTTAGAATCGAGTACGAACAAAAAAATTGCGGTCAATCTATTGCCATCGGCAAACCCAAAATGGCCGCCCCCTACGTGCGTCGGCCATTTCTTCTATGTGTTTCCCATGTGCGGCACTTCGTACGTGTGCTGAGGAGTTCGTCATCTAGTAGTGCATTAGCATCGACGGCGTGGAAGGGCCGACTCCAAAAACTCGAGTGCACCACGATGCTGCTTTCAAAAAAAAAGTCATCGCGTGTGCAGAAACTGACGGAAATCGGGCCGCACGCGGTTGTTCGGAGTTCCCGAAACGTGCGTGCGGGACCGGCGGAAACAAAAGCAGAAGATTGTCGACAGCAAAGCTTCACGCAAAGGCTTCAGTGGACCACAGCAGGGTCGGTTCCCGCAAATTAAAGAGCTGCTCGGCGAGTATGTGCTTGAGCAGCGAGCGGCCCGTGACGACAGAACTGCTCCAAGTGCGGGCTACGCAATTAGCCTTAGAAGAAGGTCTAATGCGGAGCCAGTTTAAAGCGAGCAGGTGCTGGCTTTATGAAGAGGAAAGGCTTTTCGCTCCGAAGGGGAACATGCATATGCGAAAAGTTTTGCGGAGGAGTACGATGAAAAGCTTCACAGTTTTCAGAGGTTCGTCCTAAACTTGCGGCGCAACAACGGCTACCTGCTTGGGCAAATCGGGAATGCCGATCAGACGCATCTTTACTTCGACATGCCTGGCACCACAACCGTCGAGAAGGGGGCGACGCAAGTTCACGTGCTGACATCGGTCCACGGTGAAACTACAGTGACGGCAATGCTCTGTTACACGTCAGGTGGGCACAAGCTTCGCCCGTACCTCATATTTAAATGGAAGACGCTCCCGAAAGAAGTCGTTTTTTCGTGTGGTGTGATTGTGCGGGCCAGCGAGAAAAATGGGTGCGCGTTGCAATCGATGTCTTACGTTGTTTTTTTCGCGGTAGAAATCGGGTGCACGTTACAATCGAGGGCACGGTAGAATCGAGTAAATACGATATGTCGTCAAGTATACAATGGTCTTTAAAGGGCCGGTAAACGATCTCGTGTTCCAAACGTGAACATGCTGCCGCAAAAATTTTTCAAATAATTGCTGTAACAAGGAAGTCATGGAGCTTAGAACAACCCACATTGGCTGGTTTCGGTTCCTCATTCGTCCTTCCAACCCTTTTCTCCCAGCATAAAGGGGTAGGCACAGCCCTTCATTGCAACTACCGTATAAACGCGTGTAAGGGCCGCACTTTTTTTTTTCAGGAAGTGAGTGCTAATTTTCAGGTTGCGGCCCATACACGGAACTTTTTTTTTTGTGAACTAAAAACAACGTACCAGTTAGTGAACGAAGAGCGTTTATTGCAGTATGCCGCGTGTGCGCTTAATCGTCGTCACTCGACGAGTCCTCTAACTCGGTGTCCGAGATAGTGTGTTGCGGAGCACCATCATTCCACAAACAGTCATCTTCGGTGCCATCCAGGCTGTTGGATATCGCAGTGACCTTAAAACTTCGGGACACAATGTCCGTCGACACCGAGCTCCACGCCGACAATATCCAACCGAGAACAGTAGCAAGCGGTGCCCTCTTCAGCCGTCCGGTCGGCGTGTGCTCATGGTTGCCATCTATTCCGTGTAGAGTCTTCGGAATTCAACTTTAAATGGTCTATTCACGCTCACATCCAATGGTTGCAACATTCCTGTGAGGCTGCCTGGAATCACGGCCATGTCTGTGCCGACACGGCGCAGCTGCTCCTTCACCTTATCGGTAAGGTGGCCGCGGAAACTATTCAATACTAAAAGTGAATGTTTGGCCAACAAAGCTCCCGGTCTGTTCTGCCAAACACTTTTCACCCAGTCTAGCACCAAATCATCGTTCATCCATCCCTTTTCTTGGGCTCTAACTATGATGCCCTTGGGGAAAACTGCGTTCGGAATTCTTTTCCTTTTCAAAACAACGTACGGGGGTAGCTTCCGCCCGTCCGCGGTCACACAAAGCATCACGGTGCAGCGTTGGCGCTCAGCGCCGGTGGTCCGCACGGCGACACTCTTCTTGCCTTTTACTTCGACTGTGTAGTTCTCGGGAGAGTCAAACCACACAGGCGTTTGATCAGCGTTCGCTATTTGCGACAACAAATAACTGTGCTGATGGCGCATGCCGATGACATGCTTGTGAAAACTAAGCACCTTGTCGGTATAGTCTTCTGGCAGCCGCTGGCACAGCATGGTCCTTCGCCGAAAAGAGAGTCCCTTTCTTTTCATAAACCTTCGCACCCAGCCAGCACTAGCCTTGAAATCCCCGGCCGGTATATTTTTCGCACGTGCCAAGGCTAGTGCCTTCATGCTCAGCATGTCTGTAGTGAGCGCAAAACCATCGTTCCGCACCTCAGTCACATAGCGGAGCAACTCCTCTTCCAAATCGGGATACTTGCACTGTTTTCCTCGGAAAGCGCGCTTTTTGATATTGGTGCTCTGCAAGGCTTTCTTCTGGGCGCACCAACGTCGAACACACTTCTCGTCAACGTCGAATTTTCTGCCGGCGGCCCGTTTGCCGTGCTCGAGGGTAAACTCGATCACCTTCAACTTATAGCCAGCTGTATAGCTGTTCAGCTGCTTGCCCATCGTGCGAAAACGTAAACGTCCCGCAGAAAACTAGCTGAAGTCCCAGAGTCATTCAACGGTACGCAAAACTTGAGCACATGGCAGGCTGAACAGCACAATGATCGAACAACGCACAAACATAGAGAAATAAAAAAAGGTGGCACAAACACCAAAGTTGGTGATGCTAATGCCGATATGGATAGCGCGTTTGTATAGAAGTGTCAGAAGTTAAAGATAAAATCTTGCTTTAACCTTTAGTTGGCGGGTGTATGAACACTACTAAAAGAACTAAAAATATTTAGCCAACTTCATGAACATATTAGCATGAAGAAAACCAACAAATTATTCTAATGATGTACTATATGGTGATGATGAGAAATGCGTTTTCTAACGCCATCTACCGACAACGCCTAGTAGCTCACACACGCGCGCGCATTTTGAATACACATGGGTCAAGGAAAGTGCGGATGCGGCCCTTACACACAACTTTTTTTTTTTTTTGAATATGTGCTTCTTAAAAACGGAATGCGGCTCTTACACGGGTGCGGCCCGTACACGCGTGTATACGGTATACCCGTTTCGTCGGCGTAACATGACAGAAATGCATCAGCACGCAGCCCACGACCAAGCAGGGGTTCCCCTATGTGAGCACGTGTCATAGCAGCACGAGGAGGAAGCGCAATGCAAGAAGCGCACTTCCCCTACCAGTGAAGGAGCACACCATCTTGAGAGAGGCTTTCTTTTTGGCAATACCGCTTTTTACGGTAGTTTCAGGCTGTACAAAACGGCAAAGGGCCGCACAGAATAATAAAAACTCTATGCAGTCAAGACACCGCATCGTAGGATTAATCGACAAGCTCAGGGGACAGTAATGTTGCCAATGGGCTAGATTTCGTAACTGCACATACGAGGAGGCCAGGTCAGCTTAACGAAAGCAGCGCAGCAATTTTTTCAAAACAGACGGTCTGCGCCGTATGCAGCACAGCAAAATTTGCAAAATATGATCGTCATGGTCTACTCTACAAACTAGTGAGCTTATCTGGGGGGCATAAAAAAATAGAGCTTGCACATTGGCTCTTGGAAAAGTCTGAAACTTGATGCAAGGTTTGTACACTCCAGATATGTTGCAGTCTCAAGCAGCGTACAATAAAATCGCATTATTCTTATTTTCATCAATTTTATGGATACATTCTACTACTTTCATACAAGTTTTCCAGAACTGCCTTAGTATTTTTCCCCTTGATTCAAAAGTCAGTCAAGACTGTGGACACTACAACATGTACACAAAAAAATAGTTTCCGGGGAAAGCAAGTGAGTTAAGCACGGTTGTGACCGCACATGCAACACACTTAGGACAAGTGCTCAGCCTTGAACAAATACGGAACTGACAACCTAAGCTCTAACACCACCACTGGCACTACTATACAAAGGAATACTACAGTAGAGCCGTTGTACAGATAAGAGCAACACTCGTACTGCCATTTGGCATCTTATTGACAATCTTCACATTGTAAACCTGCAACATATTTGTAACGTATCGGGATTTTTTAAACTGGATACACAAGTTTGTTACCAATGTTACGCAAAAATTTTCTCCAATTAACGGTGAATAATATTCCCATAGGCAATGTAATCAGCCAACTATGAACAGCAAAGGCTAGGAGTGGAAGGAATTGCAACAAAATTAAAACCTCAGGGATTTAACAAATTCAGAGACTTTTCATCAGCTTTTAGTTTTTATCATTTTGGAATGTAGTCTTTTTACAAAAACTTTAAAGACAGATTTTTTTTTTATTAAAGTACTACAGAAGAAGTTTATATTCAACATCCTACGGTCAAATGGGATGAAAATAGGTGTTGCATTTGCATGCCTCGAGATATTTTCATCAGCCCTTCAATTGACACCCGAGACAACACTTATGCAGCATTAATGAATGTACTGGAAGGAAAATAAAGAACCAAGGAAACCCACGTGGTCCCACTGTCAGTACATAGTGAAAGGATACTGCTGTATTTTTGCACCATGCACTGCCAGCCGATATCTACAGCCAAAGCTTCATATTTTTAAGCAGATATTTAACAGACCTTTGATGCAGGCGGTCCTTGTGAATGCGAAGTAGGTGATTGTGAGTGTTGCGACTGCTGCTGTGGGCCACTGCTATATGAACAAAAAGAAAGTTACACTTAGTACACATCATCACACAACTTTTCAGCCAATGCAGAAAACAAAACAAACCTGTTTTCTTCGGGCGACTTTCCTTTCTCTTTTCCCGCACTCCCCCATCCTTGACCTCCACTTGGTACTAAGCTTATGTTAGGATTGTTTCCACTGTTCTCACTTTTTAGACTTGGAAGGTTGACAGGAGGTGGCATACGCCTCCCCGCACCAACTTTCCCCAATGACTGCAAGCCATGTTTGGGGGCCGCTGCAAGGAACAACACAGAAAACGATTTTATTGCTTTTACAACTTGTACAAGCTTTTATCACTTTTAGAAACACCATGAGATTAGTGCTGCCGAAATGCTTGTCTATTTGTATTCCCCTTTTTTTTTAAATAATAAACCAGTTGTTAATAGGCATTTATCTATGTCTCTTCTTGTGTGTCTAGTTTGCCCCTTATTCCTTCCATAAAACATGCAAACTATCCCAACAAAAAGTTTTACTTTTATTAACTTATTTGCGAGGGAAAAAAAAACTTGTTTAGGTCCACAGCTGAACTTCACCACTCAGAACTTATTATTCAGTCATAAATTGCAAAAAACGTTTTTTTAATGTCACCATACCAAGTTCTTGCCTCCTTTGAAATAGAACTACAACCAGTTTTCCACAAAAAAATAAGCATTTAAAATCTATGACTGGGCGACGGGGAACCTTAAAGAGGGCACCGGCACCCTTTCCTATTTTGCATGTCAGCTGGCTAACCAAAGTAAGTAAGGTAAGAGACATTCAAGATATTGGGGAAGGGTAATTCAGTGACATATTTGTTCTCTTTAGAGTACAAAGTGCAGTACAACAAACTCAAGAAATTGTTCTGAAGACGGCGATAGGAATTCAGTGGTCATTTTTCACTTACCCGAGGTTTTAGGGTTCTCTAAGCTTTTTCCTTTGTAGATATTATTTATGTCCAATGCCAGATACTTTGGCTTTCCTTTCTCCCCCTTTGAAGGTAGCCCCGAAACCGTGGACATGCTGACGAGGAGAAGTCATTGAGCACTTTGCTGCACTGCACCCAGGGAACGGTCCGCTCCCTGAAAAGTGAAATGAGGGCAACTTTTTGCAACTTTATGACAGTAGTGCAAAACAAACACACATAAAGACAGATTTTTTAAAAGTGTTATTCCACACTGCTTCGCAGTGTCAAGTTTATTGCTCAACTTCACAGAATCTAAAGGAATGGAGGATTCATTCTGTGTAAACAGGAAGAGAAGTAAATACAATGCAACCTAAGTACAACCAAAGATGTACATTGCATATTACCAAGTCCCTTCAATTGGACAACATCCATCAGGGTATGCCTACATTGTTTCAAAGGGACACTAAAGGCAAATAACAATAAGTCAGGGTGAAAGATCAATGTTGTAGAATGTCTAAAACCTCAATACTATCAACAGCAGTGCTCTACTAATCTAGAAATTAAGGTAAATGTACAACACCATATGAGCCACGACCAGTATGTTTTGACGTATTGCCGATGACATAACTAGGCCACAGTAATATTATTCGCTAGTACATATAAGCCATCGGGAGAGCAACAAAACGCGACACACAGAAAGACAGACTAGGACAGGGGGCAGGTTTTTGTGTGTCGTGCTTTATTGCACTCTCACGATGGTTTCTATGTCAAAGCACCAAATCGCCGAACACTCAACTCTTGATATTCGCTAGTTCAAACCAGTTGCAATAAAAGAAAACTGTCAGAGTATCGTTACACGTGGCAAGTTGCTGCTTGTGCATTTCTCTGATTCACGAAAAAAAAGGACCACTTGGGGAAAGGCATGAGTGGTTCAATAATTCTTTTCGCCTAGTTTGGATGGATATGAAGTGCCCTTCAATGGGGCCCAGTTGAATCGGACAAGCACAATCATATCTACAGCAGAAACATCGTGCGTACTACTGCTGTGAATGCCTTGCAGCAGCATAATTACGAATGAGTTGTTTTAATAATTTTTTTTTCTCGGAAACACTAGGCAAATACAAACGCATCCATGACCATGATTGCACGAAGAGCCACAGGATGTCGACACCATCGTCCAGTAACCCTTCATTCTTACAACCCTTTACATATGCCGGGACACTGAACACCCTAAAAACCTCTACGATTTTGCAGCAGCAGTGAGTCAGTCTTATCCAATTTGTAGGTTGGGGGCAGTTATCACTACTTGGTGATTTGAGCAAAGGGAAAGATATGTGTAGATAAAGGGAGTACCAAAAAAGTTTGCAAAACATGCACTCTGGTAACACTGTAAACACAGTCCGGTACTCCGCTAAAACACTAATGATGAAACGTATAATGTTTGAGCTAAAAGCAGTTAATGCCTTGTGCATGTGACGCTGCCGAATGCCGTACACCACTTGAGCTGAAGCAAATAGACCAAGGAGACCTTTTCCTGGGTGCCGCAGAACAAAACTCCTCCTTTTACCTACATGTATACGTATGGAGTGACCGAGAACCGTGCCTCTGCACCAGCGTCAAGAATCAATGTCTTGTCAGGTTCACCGACATCCATCACGGCCAAGCCGGGCAAGCTTCCATGGACATTGTTGCTGCTGCGGCTCCCACTACTTTCACTTGGCTGCTACTGGTGTCTGTGTTCACACAATAAATGTGGACAGCATAGGGCAAGGCAACTGCCATGTCAGAAGGTCCATTCAGGCTGGCGATTCGAAGTGTGCTAAAGACCACTAAACATTATTTTGTTTCAAAATAAACATTTCCTAGGCACACAAGTAGCCCTACGAGGTTTCTGGACTGCAGTTTCAGCAATCGTGTGCCTTTAATTGAAGAAACATCATAGCAAATACTTCTGCACAACGAACTTCATGGACATGAACTTGCACGAGAAAGGGGAATGCAATGCTACTAGCTTGTGTGTCTGAATAACTTGTAACTAGCTTGTCTGTGTCTGAATAACTTGTAACTGAACAAACTGTTAATCATGCCAGATTTCTGTACATGCTAAAATACTTAAAAAACAAGATTTTGATGAAAATTCGCTAGGGTTAAACAAGCTCCTCATCCAAGCAATGTTTTTCAAGTGCCAATGCCTAAACATAATTAGGAGGCTCGGGATTAATTTTGACAACTTTGGGTTCCTTAATGGATGTGTAAAGCCCAACTTCATCCATTGAAACGTGGCCGCCGCTGCCGAGATTTCATGGATTACTTCGTGGCTAACAGCAACGTCATAGGCAAGCCACCACGGCAGATTTTGACAGTTCAAATCGATGTACAATTTGTTCTTTACACATGGGCACAACAAACACACGCTCTCCTCCCTTGATACTATCAGATCAGCAAGCCTAAAGACCCACAATGGGTTAACAACCTTCGATTGATCATCTACATGAGGTAGGAGCTAGATCAGTTGGGCACACGATCAGTTTAGCATCCCATAAATTGGGCCCTACACTAACTTTGCAGTCTCTTGCAGACACTCCTCGTGTAATATTATTACTACTGGCTGCTTAAAAATATTCTTGCACACACTCCAAAATCATTGGTCCCGCACAGCGATCTAGAATACTTTCAAGATTGCTCTCGACTAACTGGCGCACAGTGCGGTTCCTCAGTATAATGCATTCAGCAAGACGTCGCGATACACAAGAAAAAGCAAGCGCTGGTTATGAACACTCGCGCATGCAAGCCGTTCTGGAAGTCAATGCACCCAGCAACAGCGACGCAGGCCGATCGCAGAGTCCTAATGCGCACTAGCAAAAACGCCAGGCCCATTAAGGCTTTGCGAGTGTCGGAAAATGCTGCCGACTCGACCTACATAAACACAACGTAACAGCCGCACGCACGCTCCACAGCAGTACCACAGCGAACTGAAAATGTCATGCGGAGCCCCGAGTGACAAAAGACCGAACTGCGCGTTTACAGGCTACGCTACTTCTGATATTGTAAAGAACTTTCACTCCCACAAACACACGTAGAACACCAACGTGATGTGATGACTGAGCGACGAAAGCAGGTCGCCAGGAATGGAAAACTACCTACCCGGTGAAAGGAAAGGACGACGACCGTTACAGACCTTACAATGAATCGGGGTCCCGGTGAGATTAGGCCTAAATTTGTATTCCTTATTTCTCTGTCCACCAATACTGCTCGCTAGACACAACCACACCAGACGACCCTTAAAGACAGCGGTCTACTGCGTAAGGTCCACTTAGGCAGATGAGCGGCAGGCACAACACCTAGGCATTCATTATTATTATTTTTTTTACCGTGTCCCGACCACCCATACAGAAAGAGGTCTCCGGCTTTGCTAGATCGACCGACGCCAAACCGAAAAAATATACACGTACCTCGGCCCGTCCTTATGGGTTCTGTATTTTAGTAAGATGAGTTTGTTCTTGTAAATTTCGCAGGGACGGATGGAAGCAGATTACTGACAATTAGTTGAAAAGGATGACTCCCCCAACTCCAATCCAAAATGGCGAACAGGGACGATGCAGCGTTTAATAGCCCGAAACCATGACGTCACGTTTGCTGCCTCCCATAGTGCATCGCTGCACGGCAAAAGAATGCAGTGGGTGTCAGGAAGCTCCGCTAGCTCCACTAGCTCTCTTTTGTATGTTTTGTGCCCAATTCTCGGCGCAAACGTCTCGTAACCTCCAACTCTTCAATATCTCTAAATATATATATCCAATCTAAACGCGTTACTGCTGTTAAACATGCTGCCCATAGACTTTTTTTTTTACTTCCTCGCAACAAAGCCGTATATTAAACAACAAAACTTTACTTTCGGTTTCGATTTGAGGCTACACTCTAAAACAAAGAAAATTCATGTCTACGGACTCACTTTTCAAACAAAAATTTCATGTAACGTAATTATGCACCGGCTAGCTCTCACTTGCTGCGCACCTTTGGTCCGCAATACCTCGGAACTCATTCGGCATGTTCAACAATACATCGAGCATCGTCTATCCGCCACGAGTTGCTTCGTCCAGCGCAATGTTTTGGGGCATACCGAGTGATGTTAAGAAAATACTCAACAAGGCAGATGGAGCATGATCATTCTGCGAACAAACGACATTCACGTGTTGTTTATGCAACAAATCTTGTCCTAACTGTACAGTCTGTTCTCTCTTGATCGCCACCACTGTTGCTTCACCATAAAAAAAATTGTGTTAGGTTCTTTCGTGCAGGACCAATTTGATTGGCAAAATCTAATTACGTACCTAAACCTGCCGATATTAAATAAAGGCACAAGCTTTTAATTTCATTATAAGTTGTTTTTTTCTTCCCTCAGGCACGTAGGTGCAAGAGTACTGTACATGTTAATTAATTACAGCTTTTTTTTATGAAAACTCAATTCTGACAAACCAAATCATTGATGCTGATAATGCACATAAAGAAAAGGCGCGACCTTGGATATTGAGGCAGCGGACGCTCTTTAGTCTTTAAAAGCCCTGAAATTTGGGCGAGTTTGTACTTCTATGTTGCCGCTATTTAGAGCGCGTAAACAGACAAGAAATTTTCGTTTCTTGTCTGTTTACGCGCTCTGAATACCACTATGTGCCTTTTTAGACTTTGTGGTCGTGCATCAGCCGTGGCAATGGCTGTAAGGCGCCATGTTTGCCTGCCTTGAACCGCAAAACAGGGTACGCAAAGTTTCGCGCTAGCGTTTGTTACGCCAGCGTATGTGTCATGCGCTATCCTTTGGGTAACTTACCTTAAGTGACGAAAATGGCGTACGTACGTAACGTGCACCTAGATAACCAGTCACCGGTGGGCTATTTACAGGTCGCTCACAAATATAGTCTCGGCTTAAGTTTGTCATTTGCCCAAATTTGGGGGGGATCGGGAGGGGGTGTTGCGTCTCACGGTGCATATAGTGTAAGGTACTATCGGCGTCAAATGAAACCCGAACAGCGGAGCGCGTGTTTCAAGCACTAGAAAAAGCTTAGTGTTGGCCGTCCAGTCATAACCATTGACCGGCGTGCACATCCGGTTTGGCAGCACTACTGCGCGATGCCCCTAGAGTGCGTTATCTCCGTTTCTGCCCTAGTTTTCGTGTGGTGATAATGGTGGCCATGGTGGGCGTACCAAGCGCTTTTGATTGTATCACCGCAATTTTTTTTGTTTTTACTTCAGCGTTGCAGTGCAGTGTCTTGGCAAAATCAAACAAGAGAAATATAATCGGTTTGCGGCTGATTTTCAAACGATCGTCGTATCTCGTTCGCCAGCGCTGCTTCACCTGCACCCTTCTTTCAGAGACCGACCAGAAAAAGCTTCACTTTAACTGGAAATGCCGAGCGTTTTTTTTTTTTTTTCGGAAGAGAGAGCGCAAATTCTTACGCTTTACCGGCACAAAGTGAAAATGCGTGAAATTGCCAGCATTGTGAACAGAGTTTTGTCTGCTATAAATAGAATTTGCCAGGCATTCCGTGAGTATGGAATCTGTGATGACAAACCGTGCTGCGATACTCGCCTTCGGCTCCAGTAGTTTAACCTCTATTTTGTTTTATTTTGTTCCTTTCAAATATTACTACCATACCTGGAACACAAGCAGAAATACTGCACTATAGGGGGATCACGCAGTGCTGCCACACCGGATGTGCGGGCCTGTCTGTGTCAATGACTGGTGGACGGCGCGCACTATGCCATTGATAAGGCTTGTGCCACGCGCTCCGCTGTTCGCGATAGTACACAAAGTAAGCCTGTTATGCCTGTGAATGATTATGAGAGGTGTCTCTTTCTGCGCCCTAAGCACGGCGCAGCGTCGACTATCCCCTGGGCCGCACGCAGTTTCAACCAGGGCCGTTTTTATTTGCTTCAGACTCGTATATATCCGATTAGTTGAAAAAAAAAAAGAACTAGAGGTGGGGTTTGTTATACACATGAATATCACTGGCAACATAAAAGAATATTATAGCATCAGTGAGAGAGTGACAAGTATAATAATTAAGCTTAACAAAGGGCACAAGGTGAAGGTGGTACAGGCCTACGCGTCTACATCTACAGCTTTTAGGCTTCTGCCGTTTTTTTTTTACATTTGGCTGAACGCTACTATGAAGACGTAGAGTCAGCCATTTATAAAGTAGAGAGAAATAGATAGGAAAGTAAGGGAGGTTAACCAACACACTATACTACACTGATTGGCGACATTAATGTAAAAATGGGCAAGGAACGGGCCGGATACCATGCAGTGGGGGAAAATGGCATCGGCTCTAGAAGTGCCAGAGGGGAGTTATTAACAGAATCCGCATAACATAATAATTTACGGATCTTGAATACGTTCTTCAGAATATAGACTAACCATCAGTGGACGTGGCGAAGTCCTAATGGCGAAACTAAAAACGAAATAGACTTTCTTCTGTGAGCACACCCAGACATTGCAAAGAATGTAGAAGTAGTTGGCGAGATCCCGTGCAGAGACCATAGAATTGTAAGAGCGCGTACTCACCTAGATCTACAGAAACAAAGGCATAGACTGATGCTCAAGAAGCCCATTAATAAACTAGCGGTGAAAAGGAAAGTACAGGAATTCAGAGTTTCGCTTCACAATAGATTCGAGGCTCTAAACGAGGTAACCGACGTTAGCGTTGACACAATGAACGATAACCTTACTAGTATCATGAAAGCGTGTGCAACGAAAGTCGGAGGTACAGTCACTAAACAGGACACTGGCAAACTATTTCAGGAGACGAAAAACCTCAGTAAGAGGCGACAAACCATGAAGGCCTCAAATGCAACCGACAATATAGAGCTGGTGGAGTTTTTCAAAATAATCAATAGGCGCAAGGTAACCGACATCATAAGGCGTAACATCCAGGAGAGAATTGAGCAGGCTGTAAAAAGTGGCAGAAGCCTAAAAGCTGCGAAGGCAAACTTGGGCATAAGCGAAAATTGGATGTATGCATTAAGGGACAAGGAATGTAAAGTCATAACCAATATGGATATAGAATAGAGGTGGTGGACAGGTTCAATAGATCTCTGTATACAGAGATCTGTACAGAAGCTGAAACAACCGGGATGATATCGTAAAAAAGCAATAAAGCTCAGATGAATTCCACATCCTACCAGTAACGACATGAGAAGCAACGAAAACCCTAGAAGGAATGCAAAGAGGCTAAGGCACTGGTGAGGATAATAAGGTAACAACGAACCTGTTGAAAGATTGCGGTGAAATAGTGTTAGAAAAACTGGCCACCTTATATACGAAGTGTCCCTTGATGAAAAGGGTACCAGAATCTTGGAAGAACACAGACATAAAAGAAAGAAGACGTCAAGGACTTAAAAAGCTACAGTTCGATCAGCTTACTGTCCCTCCTCTACATATTATTTACTAAATAAATAGCCAATAGAATTAAGGCAACATTAGAGTTCCCTCAACCAAAAGGACCAAGCAGAGTTTCATACGGGCTATTCCACAATAGACCATATTCATACTATCAATTAGGTAATAGAGAAATGCGCGGAATATAACCAACCCCTATTTTTATTGTTTATTTACCTATTTAGTTATTTATTTATACATACTGCAGACCAGATTCGGGCCCAAGCAGGAGTGGTGACAAAAAATACATGTAGATGAGTGGAATAAATGGCCACATTGTCGACCAAAAAGAAAGATAAGTAAAATATATAAAAAGTGTTAAACATACAGCGTTACTTTCCTTATACGCGTAAGTTCGAAATGATTCAAAGTAAATCACGCTACATTGTATTGCAAACACTTTACACACCAACGTTCATATTAGTAATAATACTAACAAAGGAGTTAGCATTAATTCCTTTTCGCAGTGTCATGGACTGTCGCGCCGCCTAGCTGAATTCCGGAGCGTCCTCTCAAGGATGATCAGTTGGCAGACGTTCCCTTGTTCGGCGGTGCAAGCCGCAATGCTAACGCGTTAGCAAGAAACGAACATAAACCACTTGGTATGTTTCGTGCATCAGTGAATATACCGGACCGTCCGTGACATGATAAATCCGATTCGTTCTTGCGAGACGTGAAGTTTTTGTGAAAATACGTGGCAACTCGCGCTTTCGATTATAACCCAGAGTACATATCTCAGCTTCGCGAGATTTTCTGCAGCCACTTGGGATAGTAATGGTAATGTCTGACCATTTCAGTTAAAACTCGCCTTGCTGTACGTTCGCATAGCATTCGTCAGTGCTTTTGTAGTGCATGAATCCCATAACATTTATTGTACGCGTAAAGTAGCGCAGGCTTGTGATTTGCGCTTCGAAACCTTGGCCTACGCTGTGCTGCTTGTTTTTTACGTTCGTTGATAGATGGCAGCACACTGCAAGCAATTCCTTTCTTGCCGGGTATTGGAGTGAAATGATTTGCCGCATATGCGCACCCCCATATGACCATGGTGAGTGACGCCGTGTGGATGTTGTGCGTGGTGAATGACACGTCGTTGGTGCTATAGAAGTCGTTTGGCGGAGAGAATTCCTCGGATTACTTTCAGCAGTGAAGTTCAAAGAAACCATCTTGACGTTGAGAATTTTTCTCGGGACGTAGATGGTTGTCAACATGCCGAGAGTGAAAGCGACGAGGTACGATCAGCTGCTAGCTCACGAGCAGAGAGTTGCACTTCACGTTCCGTCGTGCGCTAATAGTTTTTTTTTTGCGCTCACGTAAGTCACTCTAATTGTATTTATTGTATAATATATTGTATTTATTGTAATATTGTATAATATTATTGTATAAAATATACGATATATTGTATAATATCAGAATAAAAACGTACTTTTTCTTGTACATTGAATGTAACCCGATTACAGCGGATATTACAAAGCGCCGCATGCCGCCAGCACGCTCGAGCTCGACCAGTGAAGCAAAACGATTAGAGCAACGACGTTGTTGTTCGACAAATTTTTGCAATTTTGACGTTGCGAAAAGCGTACGCGTGTATTCGTTTCCATATCCTTGTTCTGATCGCGCCGAAGAAACCTGCAACATCCAAGTGCAGAGTCTTGCACACTGTTAGAGGCTAATCATGGCTATGACAGAAGTGCTACTTAATGGGAAGTTGAGTGCTTGTGTTCAGTTAAAAAAGCAGCTACATGATGCTTACAGCGCAAGTAAGGACGGTGTTTGCTAACCATCGTTACGTTCAACATTCGTTCCTTTGCAGCCGTGACGGTGCCACGCCCGTGGCATATTGCGAGCTTCGCGTTCGCGCTGTGAGGCGTCGCTAATATCTAAACGACGACAGCGCACCGCCGGCGACGGCAAATGCAACGCAATCTAGGCCACCTTTTTTTTTTTGACGATTTTATTTGTAGGACTTGAGAATATTACGCATAAAAAACTGCTTCACAACTAACTTTTAGCGTTATAAGCACAAATAGTGCGAACGCGTGGAAGATTGGAAAGTGACCCACTTCAGCTGGCAGAGTGAACCCGAAAACAAACAGTCGAGCCGCACTGCTCGTGAAAGGCAGGCGGATACGTTGATATGTACAATATTTACAGAAAGTTTGCCGAATACTGCCAACGAGGTGTAACGACATCTTCAACTATAGAAGTGCAGGAACGATTGTGGTACACCTTTACTTGCTGCAGTGAAGTTTTCGTGGAGTGCGATGGATACACCAGTCAGCGCTGGACAGCTTCTGTGCTCCGGGCATCTCCGTTGGGGCTATAGTAGTACGTACGTGCCCGCTCTATGATGCATGCATGTTGTTCACTGATGTACATGCTAAAACGTCACTTGCGTGACCTTTCTTTCATGTAAACATCGATTGAATTGCAATAAAACAATTAATTGCTGCAAGTTAGTGTGATCAGCGTTGTCGTTTTGCTCGGCCTGTATGCTGCATCAATCACTTATTAAAGTAAGTATGCAAGATACTTTCGACCTTCTAGTAAGTACTTTACTGCATTGTACTATATTCAAACGAGATAAATTGAGACGGGAGCTGCTCCAACGAGCGGGGGACAGTCATGACGCAGAAGCAGATGACGACGGTGGCGTCTGCAATGCGAACGGCCAGCCACCATATCAACGAACGGCCAGCCACCCCAATGCGAACGGCCAGCCACCCCGGTGCTTTAAAAACCATTGATTTTAATACGCAAGTATAAATTATACAAACAATATTCTTAGTTGTTATTTGTTCAAAAGAACTATTTAAGTACAGAAGCTAATAAAGACTTTTCGAGTTATCAGTAAAATAGCAATTTTCCAAACTTTGTTCAACTGCCGCTGCAATATAGACGGTGCTATCAACGCGTCCAATATTCGTCCTCATTGGCTGTATGGACATGTCACTCCACTGACGGCGCGCTAACTACTGCGGCAAATCCGCCAGACAGGCTCGGCACACATGATAATGGAAAGCCGTTCAGTTCATACGTGAATTCTGGTTCGCGCAGTTTTCTGTAACACGCACAGGGTTACGCAAAGCATAGTTGATACACGGTCGATCAGCTGACACCACAACCCTTTGCACTGCGGGCGAGAAATGAGGTAGCGAAAATTCCGCAATTCCTATGTGTTGGGAAAGTACTTCGGTTTGATTTACCATAACCTCCTACATTTTTCTTGCCGGCTGGATGAGCGCGAAACACCCGTCATCTATTGCGGCATCACCTACGAAGCAATAAGGGTTTTTTTTTGTTTTTGGCCTTTGAGATAAGCAACTTTGGCATTTGCTAATTTTAGAGGCTATGCCTTGTATTGAAGGGGCTGCCTGCTGAATTATCGCAAAACGCCTGCAATCTATGGTGGCGTCACTTACGTAGGGTTAATTATAATTAACTATAATTACTTTTACGTCTTTTAAAAACTTTTTATTTTATTTTTGTGCACATAGGTTTCGGAAACGTAAAAAAAATTATTTGAAGACAACCCTACTTAAGTGGCGCAACCACCGCAGTTCTGACGACGGCCGCTTCCCAAGTGGCCGCCGATAATCTGGCAGGCAAAAAAAATCTAGGAGGATGTACAATCATTTGATGATCAAGGGTTCATCCAGTGAAAGCGGCGCAGGGAGTGCGTCTTGTGTTTTCTAATGCGAGTTCACGAATCACGGGTTGATCATCTTTCTGCAGCCATTTTGGATTGCACGGCGCGCCACCTATAGGCCGTGGGCATTTCGAATACATATTGCACATAGCCTCCTCTATAACTTTGTGCCCGAGCGGTCGGTCCCTCAGCGCCGTCCCCCGAGCTATTATGGGATGCGAGCGCTCCTGGCGGAGCGCCGAGGCGCAAAACGAGAGAATGGATGGCAGCTATGGAGAAAAAACCGGCTTTGAGTAACTACCGAAAGGGCAAAAATGAAATAAGGAGGGAGGCATTTTACGATAATTCAAGGGGAAGCGCTTTACTGTTTGAAGCGAGATCGGGTTGCCTTAGAACGCGTAGTTATAAAGCAAGATTCAGTAAAGAAGAAGAACAATGCACATGCTGCGGGAAAGATAAGGAAACGGCGGAGCATGTTCTGATTGAATGTGGAGATATCCACCCAGGTGTACTCCTGTATCCGTCAACTGAGCTCGTAATGGTTCTAAATTCTCTAAAGAATTACGCGGAAGTTTTCCTCGCAAGAGCGAGAAAGATGAATCAGCCACTGAAGGCTGCCGTTGACAACGCCGCGCAAATACTACAGAAACGTGACAAACTCAAGTGCTCGACCCCGGGACATCATAAAAAACTTTTGGAGGTTGTGCTCGTGAAGTTTCTCCGCCCACTTTTTCTGAACTTCGCATAAACGCAAGCGTGCATAGGCCGCGTCGTCTGCTGTTATTATGGGATCGGTGCGGCATCTGGCGGCGAGCGCCAAAACTATAAGGGACGGATGGCGCGTATGTATTTAGCGCTAATGCGCGGGCACAAAAAAATATAGGAGGCTATGTATTGCACCAATACATAGTGCACCACGCGAACCAGTTCACGAGGTGCTGCACCTTACCATTCGTTTCAGCGGTGCAGCATTGACGACCGCTGAACCCTGCCATTCGTTTCGAAAGGTGGAGAAGAAGTGCAGCACCGGTTCACGATTTTACTGCACCTCCGTCGCTGACGGTGCCGGCTTGGTGCAGGCGCGCGTGCAGCTGAGCAGACGACGCAGCACTTAGACGTAGGTGGTTTAGGCGCCGTACCCGCCTCTACAAATGCGGTGTGTTTTGCCAAGATGTTTGCGCCTCATAAACTGTCCGCATGTGCGTTTCGCCATAGGTCAGTGTTTGCTGAATGGTGTAAATTAACCGAAAAGAAATAAGGCCAACACCTTGTCGGCACATCGTTATTTGTTTCGGGTGTCGTGCTGTGCCTGCACCGCTGAACTCACGTTGCACAATTTCTGAACTTCGCGTGCACAGCCGTGAACCGGTTCCGCCCGGTGCAGGTGAATCGAACGGACCTATGGCATCTTCGACTGGCGGCACCGGGGGTTTTTGTACACTCATGTGGTGCCGCATGTTCGCTTGGGCCTGCCACTACACAAGTGCGTGCCACCGCGGTGCCGTGGAGGTCGACGACAAAGAGTTTCCCACAATACTTACTAGAGGGAACTCTGGCGCTAGTGTCTATGGGAGCTGCAACGCACGGCGCTTCAGCGAGCATGGGAATGATGGGTAGTACACACATTTGTCTAATATTCACGGAGGAAGGACAGGTGTCTAATATTGTTACTTCTGGCCTGCTTTTGGCTCCGTGTGTGTTCTTGTGGCTTGAAGCTGTTTTCTCACGAAACAAAACTCAGCAAATGTTCAGCGATTGCGCCTAACCGCCCTATTTTTTTCAAATTACTTTTCAAAATTGGTTCACGAAGTTCAAAAGTAGTAAATTTTTCTTTCAAAACAAAATTGAAACACAGCAATAAACGAAGCCGCAAGTATGATTCACTACCCGCAAGTACGAAGACTAGGCAAATGTGTGTACTACCCATCATTCCCATGGTCGCAGAACGATCGCAGCGCCAGAGTGCCCTCTAGTTAATTTTGAGAAACTCTATGGTCGACGATGGAGCGTTGTGCAGTCCCATCAGCCCGCGCGCGCTGGCAGACGACGCAATAGTGACGTTCCGTGATTGCAGGTGTAATTTACAGCTGGCGATGACGCCAAGCGCGGCTGGATGGACGGAAAACGCGCGTGAGCTTACATCACCCGACCGTACTCGCACAAGGGTACATCTGCGGCCACGATTCTACTGAGCACCGTAGGCAATGAGAAAATTACCGTAACCCTCGTCGATTTAGAACAGAATCTATGCAGCACAACCGCCTGGAGAACAGACGTGCACCCACATGGACACGTAGCGTCTCGCAAGTGTCTCTCATAGTTTGATATTGTGTTGTTTGCTCTCTTATTACCAACACAAACAGGACGGGGAAAATTGTCGCCTGCTAAATGGCGTCTCTCGCATACAGCGATTCTATAGCGGATTCGAGTTTTGTGGTTGACATATTCGGCTGGCCCGTATAGCGAGGCGTGAAACTTGGGCGGTGTTTGACGCAACTTCTCTTCCACCGTCATGGTGCCAGTGCACCTGAGCCGAAGATGCCAATAGCTTTCATAGATTACGAAAGCACGCTCGACTCTGTCGAAACGTCAGCACTACGGAATCAGGGCATCGACGAACCCTAGATTAACATACTGGAAATAGTCTGCAGTGGATCCGCATCCACCATAGTTCTCCATAAAAAAGCGACAGAATCCCAATTAAGAAGGTTGTAAGGCAGGGAGACACCATCTCTCCAATGCTATTCACCGCGTGTGTACCGGAGGTTTTCAGGGCCCTAAATTGGAAAGAGTTGGAAATAAGAGTTAATGGTGAATATCTTAGTGAGCGTGTATCTTCACGACGGACATATCCGTGCAAATATCTTCCGCGGACGATCGTTCCGCAGCCCGTCCGGCTGCGAAACACATCCAGACGACGGACGCGCTGGCGAAGAAAAAAAACAACAACATGGTGTCACTGTCTGAAGCGAGAGCTTCCCGCTGCGAATCTAAGTTCTTCGTCGCGCACGTGGGCTGTTATTCCCAAACTTATGGATGTGTGAGCTTTAAGTTTCAGTCCTCAAGTTTCGGCGGCAACGTATACATGGCGATTTGGTACTGTTTCTGAGCGCCGTACTCGTTTTCTGCGAGCTGTAGGCTTAGCAAGTGCCACTATTGGCAGAACATGAGCTCAGTGATCTGCATTAGCGCGAGAGCTACCAAATCTTAGAGTTTATATTAATGTGCGGAAAACAAGGAATGGACACTGTGAGGCAATTTGTGGTTCTTCAACGCGCACCTGGATACAAGTACAAGACCATCTTGCATTTCATATTGGATACTTATCAGTATTTGCTTAATAGTCGGTGAAGTGGTGGATCGGTGATGGGGCGTATTGGGATGTTTGCAAGGACGAAGTAGTGGGCAGCTGGTAAAGGTGGAACTATAGGCGGTCACGTACGTACGTACATACATACATACATACATACATACATACATACATACATACATACATACATACATACATACATACATACATACATACATACATACAGGGGATGGACGGACCCACGCCTTTTCGAGCTTCGCCCCTGAAAAATCGCAGCATATCCACGGAGTGAATGATGATGAGTGGATACGTCCCTGTGTCCATCCGCCCGTCCGTGCATGCTTCCGATTGCGTTCGAGGATGCAGATGGCGCGCTGGTAACACCGACGAGACGCGAGCCAAGGAAGCCGAATGCAAGCGTCTTCAACGTGCCCGCCGCTCTGCTTCGTCCATGACCCACCAACGATCCGCCACATAGGGCGACTATCCAGAAGACTGAGCGATGCACTCATTCTCCACGTACCCAGGCACAGCCCGCGCAGCAGCCAATCAGAGAGTAGTGGTGAAGCGCCATCTAGAATATCTTCACTCAACTGCAGATTGTATGTACTTCCATGAGACAGTTCCATCTATTATACTGTCCGGGAGATACTGCCTTCTTTTCTTTCTCATCTCTTCTCTCGGCTACGTGTGACACATGACAAGGTTAGACTAAAAGGAGCTTCGCCCCTAGAAAGGTTGAAAAACGGGTGGAGTACTTGCAAAAGCTTTTCTTCTCCACCCGTGCTAGGCTCCGTCGGCGCACAAAAACAAAGGCCGTCTATAGGAAGCCAAAGCAACGCATGGTGGCACTGCGACTCTGGACAGGCAGCGCCATCTCTGATAAAGAAGTAGAAATCGAGGATGTATATCGCAATTTTTATAGAACCTGCTCTATAACCGTTGGTATATCGCGTGTTCTTCCTTTCCGCCAACGCACTGCCGCTCACTTACGTGCTCGTGCAGAGAGCGCGCGGTGTGTTTGAGTCACCTCACAATGTACCGCCTGCAGTGCGGCTTCATAAAGATCTCTAAACTGGACAAGCACTTCCGAGAAGCAAATCTAACAAAAGGAGTAAAGCTCGTTAGTTAACTCTTATGATGTGGAACAGACGACGGAAGACTAGGACGCCCGAGTCACTGCTAAGTGCCTTTCTCAGGTCCATGACAATACCGTGTACGACGTACGCCTCGAGGTAAGTCTAATTCTGCCGACATGAAGCCGCGTACTCTATCGATGTTCTGCGTTCACGTTTATGCAAACAATATAATTGTTTTGATGTGGTATCTAGCAGTAGCAGCCATGCACTGTCATGTACAAACATTTGCGGCGTGCTAAAAATAAATAGAAACTAAAGTTACTGTCATGACATTAATATGTACGAGAAGTTTCAGAGTCATATCCACCGTGCCGCGGGAGCATGACCTGCTTACTTCGCCCCGAAGCAGGGCTCGCCTCCTTTTTTCCGGCTCTCTTGTCATGCTTGCTCTATCTTTCGCGAACGCAGCTGTGTTCGCCGGCTGTGACTTGCTGGGGAACTGATACAGCTTTACACGTGGAGAGCATCCCTTGGTGCTGTCTGCATTGTTGCGGCAGCCCACAACACAATACTTCGGATCTCACCGACGCTTTCGAGGGGCTGCTTCTTCCATCGCGGAAAAGCAACTTCTCACAGTGAGCGTCTCGTTATGCCACCATAGTCTCGCTTTAGCGCGCCAAGCTGACGGCACGGCACTGAAGTTTTTCCGCACCGACTGCAGAACACGTTCCGCCAACTACCTCTCAACTAGTCGGAGGGTGTTGGTTCCGCACGTGTCGCCCGCGCTCCCGTTACAGTGGCTAGAATACTGTACTCCCGTTTTGGCGAAACACACTGACACGCCTGCGCCCTCTCCCGCGCCTATAGACGTCTGACTCTGGAGGTTTGCGGACACGCAGCGCCACCTGTCGACGCAGTTTTGGGTAGTGCAGATCCTGACTCCCCTGCACAGTTTTCTGTGCAACCAGGTGCAACTACAGCGTACTAAACAACGATTGAGCTAAATATCAGATGTATTTGCTCATTGAACACTCAGAGTAAGATCGACGAATTTCTCTCCGCTAGTTGAACGCGTGAAGTGCTTGCTGGTTCATTCACCTGAACTATGGCGAAAACAAGGGCAGACGCAACAGCTCTGCCCTCTACAAAAAAGACTCTGGTCAACGCTATACTGCGTTGGGAATTGCCATGAACGTAGATGACTTCAGTTTTACTTATTTCCACAGCTTTCGCAAAGCATAACGGCGAGAGCGCTACATACAGGCCGTTGCGAACGTGTTGGGTATGCGAATACTCGCATTCTCCACATCCGTTCGCTTGAGTAAGTGGGATAATATTGGTCTCCTCTTATTGCTTTGAGTAGCCTTGATGGATAATCGTGGTAATTTTAATTATGAAGCTTAACAGACCCTCTGACCGTGGTGCGCTACATGCAACAGTATAGAGACAGGTGACGCCCGGCCGCGATAAACATCGCACACACTGCGACCACCGATAATCTGAAGTTATCGCCACCACACAGCTTTACGCCCGCTAGGGCTTTGGAGACTCTTAGTGCCGGTTTTAACTAGGAAATGTGAACACGTGCGTCATAACAGGTAAATCAAAAGATGATCGCGACCACAAACAGTTTTCTTTCTTTCTTTTTTGCCGTTGCTCTCCGGGATTACCGCAGTTATTTATCGGTTTTGTCTTTCGTTGTACACTGAGAAGGTGGACACGCATGTATCCCCATTTGCAATACATAGAAATGGAAGACAACTGCCAACAGAGCATTCGAGCATGCGTAATAAAATACCTAAATGCACAGCAAGCGAGACCTTGATGGAGACTGCAACTGCAAAGCGAAAATCACCATGGCCGTTCGTGCCGGACAAAGCGAGCTTCGTACCACTGATCGCATATATCTTTCGTGTATGCATGCACTTCACCGCTTTAGCATCATGTGTATGCCCAAGTTTAGTGCTTACCCCTCGAAACCGATGCCATGCAATGCTCCCTTGCGCTTAAATTGCCAGGTGCAGCACGCTAAAATAAATTCAGCATATTTTGCATTCTGCCCGCATTTCATTTTGATGAGCTTACTATTTCTATGAAGCGAGCTTGTATTGAAGAAAGAAGCTTTACCAGGTCTTTGATTTTTAGGAAACCGCACCTCAATACCAGCGAAAGAGGAGGGCCTATGCGCGTTCGCTTGCGGATAGCTCTCTGTGCACTACCCAATTATGGCCGGTGCGGCGATGGGGGCGGGGCGCTGGTGGCACAGTTTTTCGCAGCGCCGCCTGGCCAGAGTCTGACGTCTATCCTCAAGTTTTCTGGAGCTCGCCAACAGAGCCCGGCGCGGCGTTGTCGTAGCTCCGCCGACTTGAGCTTCGGTTCCCTATGCGGCCTAAAATGGCGAACAGTCGTCGCTTCAGGTGTCATGAGCTCGTTCACGGTGTTACTTTTGTCGCCACGGCCTCATCAAGAGTAACGCCCACAAGACAGCTTTGTGCTTTCCAGGTACTTTGTGCTCTAAATCATTAACACCCTTGTCTAAACAACCTTACGTTGACGAGCTTCCAAATTTTGATTACAGCAATGAAACATTTACTTCACCAACTTGCATACCAGCCGTGGTTAGCGTGGTTTCTTGCTTACCACCTCCACGGCAAAATTATATATATATATATATATATATATATATATATATATATATATATATATATATATATATATATATATATATATATATATATATATATATATATATATATATATATATGGTGTGTTTTGCTACAAACTGTGTGGATCGTGTATTACTAACATCGATAAGAAGTTGTTCTGTTTCATTATGATCTAATTTTACCAACTGAAATCAATGGCGGAGGCGGGTGGTAAAGGCACTAAAAGCCACCCCCCCCCCCGCCCCCGCTTTCCTCAGTGTTTCCGCTCTCCTCAGTTTTTCATGAGCGCGCAAGCGCTCACGGGAAAAGTGTGTTTGCCGCAGCAGCAGCCGCGACAAGCATGCTGACATCATGCTTCAGCTTTCCTACCATGTTTCAGATCAAGTGAACTTAGCAAGGTACAATATATGAGTCCGCAATTCAATCATGAACTTAATTCATCGACGTAGCACGTTAGAATCATAGGACAAGGGAAGGGACAGAAGGGAGCGCTTACTTCCAACAAAATTTTTATTTCGAGGAGCCTACATATGTATGCTCACGAAATTCGAATACAACAGACAAACAGATGAAAAACCCTCTATTGCCATGCGCTAAAAACTTATGATCTCAAAAACGACAATTCTTTATCACAAAGACCGAGAGAAGGATTGCTGACGCAGTTCAGCCCTAATCTACTAATCCTTTCTGCTTCAATAATCTCCCTTGTCACTTTATTTCTGTTTTTTCCTATGATTACCGTATCATGAAAAAGTGGTTTGCAGCCACACGTGCTGCAATGTAGTGCCAAAAAACCATCTCGACCATTTTTTACGTTGCAAGCGTGTTCGCGGAGCCGGTCATTAATACACCTGCCAGTTTGTCCTATGTAGTGTTTACCGCATGAAAGAGGTATCTGATAGATTACAAATTGCGCGCATGTGACAAACAGTGTTAAGTGCTTTTTAGAGCATCCCGGTTTTGCATGTGAAACAAGTTTCATACACAAGTACGAGAGCTTTTTCGGGGCAGAAAACACCACCTTTACATCTGTTTCATCTGTTTTCAAAAGTTACGACAATGTTGTTCTTTCTAAAGTCAAGTCTCAGACAAAAAAGATGTGTGAAAAGGTCGACCTAAGTAAACTTGTTAGTGACATAGCAAATAGCAAAAAAGATTGTCTTGAGGTATTCTTCAGTGCGAAAACACATAAGCCGGAAAAACTGTTTCGTGTTATCGTTTCAGAAAATGGCACGTGGCAAAAAATTGTTGCGTTGTTTTTACAAAGTAAGCTTGGTCTATTAACAGCAGATGACCCATTTCTCGTGAAAAATTTCCATCAAGTTCTTGATTTCGTCCGATCCCGTTCGAATCAGCACATATGTGGTTTTTCCATTGATGTAAAAGATCTGTATTATTCGTTGCCTCACAAATCGATTCTTAGTTGTGTAGAGGAGTGCATTGACAAGCTTGGTAGCATAACATTTCAGAATAGTGCTGGTATATCGTATAGTAGCTTTTTAGAACTTTTATCCTTTTATTTGCAATCTACTTTTATTCAATGGAACGGGAAGCCCCACCTTCAAAAGGAGGGCATTTGTATTGGATCATGTATTGCTCCAATTTTAAGTAATTTGTTTTTAGCCAAGCTCGACAGAACCGTTTCCGGTGACCTTAGTGACAACCGAGTCATGCGCATCTTTAGATTTGTTGACGACTTCCTCATTCTTCTTGACTGTGACCCCATTTTTTGTGCCCTAGATATCCTCAACTTCATCAAGGAGCGCTTTAGTCCCCTTGTTTTAACCCATGAGTTGCCTGTTAATAACACTCTCAGATTTTTAGATATCGCTCTCATTTTTCACCAAGACCACATTTGTTGGACGTACAGACCGAGGAGTAACAAACCCTTGCTTCCGTACCACTCCGCCCATACTATAAGCTCGTAAAACGAGGCATTGTAAACATGTGCTTTAGTAACGCCTTACAGAAGTCTTGTCCACATCTGATGGCAGCTAGTTTCAAGGAACAAGCAGTACGACTTCTGGACGCTGGCTACCCCTCTCACGTACAGGTTTCCGTCGCGGGAATTCTGGTCAAGAAGCTTTAGTCCCTGCAGCAAGCTCTCCCTCATGTTAAGCCAGTAAGACGTCAGAAGCTTGCCGTATAGTGCCTTATCTGCATGGAATCTCCCGCAACTTGAAAAAGGTTGGGGAGCGGGCCAATGTAAAGGTGGTGTTTTCTGCCCCGAAAAAGCTCTCGTACTTGTGCATGAAAGTTGTTTCACATGCAAAACCGGGATGCTCTAAAAAGCACTTAACACTGTTTGTCACATGCGCGCAATTTGTAATCTATCAGATACCTTTTTCATGCGGTAAACACTACATAGGACAAACTGGCAGGTGCATTAATGACCGGCTCCGCGAACACGCTTGCAACGTAAAAATGGTCGAAATGGTTTTTTGGCACTACATTGCAGCACGTGTGGCTGCAAACCACTTTTTCATGATACGGTAATCATAGGAAAAAACAGAAATAAAGTGACACGGGAGCTTATTGAAGCAGAAAGGATTAGTAGATTAGGGCTGAACTGCGTCAGCAATCCTTCTCTCGGTCTTTGTGATAAAGAATTGTCGTTTTTGAGATCATAAGTTTTTAGCGCATGGCAATAGAGGGTTTTTCATCTGTTTGTTGTATTCGAATTTCGTGAGCATATATATGTACGCTCCTCGAAATAAAAATTTTGTTGGAAGTAAGCGCTCCCTTCTGTCCCTTCCCTTGTCCTATGATTCTAACGCATTACGTCGATTAATTATGTCTTACCAACATGCCCAACTTTATACTCTAGTCAATCATGAACGTCTGTGTTTAGCTGCGATATTCATCGGCCTAGTATTTACACGTGCCAGTGTTGGGCCAGCAGAATGATTCAAAATCGTAACTTTTTTTTTGCGCGAGTATGTCCTACGGTATACATTGAATAAAAAAGTACAACTCGGTTTCGTAGATGAAACCACGAGCTGTTTGCGTGATTCGCAGATGTCGCTGAAATCGACGATCATCGACAATGTCAGCGAGCACATAGAGTGATTTTTTTATATGGAAAACGTGAGCGGTCAGCATTTAGTAAAGTAATATGAAGTAGCTAGACATGAGTGTCACTAGCACCATAGCTCACAAACGATGAACATATATAATACATTGTTAACATTTGTCACAGAACGAGCGCTAAAAAAGAGCGCGCCGCCAAATCCTTGCGACAACGGGCGGTAGAAACGCCGCGAGGTAAAAAGAAAAAAAAAGAAGAAAGCAAACATCCAAGGCTCCCGGGCGCGCGCTCTCCCCGCAGAAGCATGGCTTCGCAGACGAACCTCCTCACCCCACATCGGCGGCCCAGCAAGGCCGCGATTTTTCTAGAACGAAGGAGGCGGGGTCAGACCGAGTGAATCATCCTCCGGAGAGGGCAGTCGAACCGTCTCGTGCCTCTCCCCAGCCTTCGCTGCGCGTCGCGCCGACGAAATGAGGAGAACGTTCTGGAAGGTGTGCGGAACGTATTTAATCGAGCAGCCGAGACGAGAAAGGAGGAGAAGACGGAAAGTTAGCGCCGGAGCGCGTAGGGATTCCGCCGTGGAGTCGGCGAAGGTGCTGTCCGTAGTGACAGAGCAGGAGATGAAGAGGAGTTCCACCTGTGGGTGAAGGCTCGAGCTACAGGCAAGAGCGTGTGTTTACCGCTATCGAGCGAAGACGCGGGCATCAGCTGCGTGTGTGAAGCCGACGTGTTCCGGCGAAGAAGTTGAAGTTTGAAGAGTGGCCAATTGAAGATGGGAGGTTTCCTGGAAGAGAAACTTCGAGGGCTGCGGAACGACAACAACGCTGGACTTTGTGTGAGTGATTCTCGGAAGAGTATCATCTAGACTTTGGTTCCAAGAACTTTGGACTGAATAGGTTTTCTATCTCTTTAGTCTTTAAGTGTCTTGGTTGTTCAATGCATGCGACTGCATTGTAGTGCGTATCGTTGTCTGTGTCCGTAGTTTTGAGTGTGGCTGATTGTATTGTGTAGTACGTTGATTGATTGGCTTGATTGGTGACATATTGTATGTAACTATTGTGGAGTGTGCATTTTTGTGTATTGTTTTCGATCTGCCATTATTGAGAATATAATTTGTTTGTTTATCAACTCTCGGCTCTGACTTGTTCTTTGGGCCACAGCCGGCGTCCGCTGGCGCGCCAAAAAGGACCACTTCTAAATTGTCCACGCTTTCGTGGTGCGATTCGGGGGGCCGATACTTCGGCTCTTGGAATTAGCCCGGCGATTGCCTCCCTAATTAACGGGACCGGTGAGAACATTCACCGCAGAAGTTGAATTTTACAATGTGCAGCCATCTTTTTGCATGCTGCCTCAGAGGTAACCATACACACCATAGATATGTAAAGTAGTAAGCAATGTGAAATGAAACAGTGAAATTACTCTTCAAGTATATTTGCGAAGCGCGCAACTGTTCATGACACTTAATATACAAGTGAAAACAAAACTCTTGCAATTACCTCGAGAGTGAGGGGTCAACTTCATGGCTACAGCAGCCTTATTTCAATGGAAGGCGAAATTCAAAAGAACCCCCGTGTGCTTAGCTTTAGGCGCACGTTAAAAAAAATTGGTACAAAATGTAATACGGCGTCTACCACTATGGCGTGGTTTTCGCACGTAGGGCCTCAGCAACTGATGAATATTTTGCAAGCCGGTGTTGCATCGCGGCTGAGGGAGGGGAAGAGCACTGAAGTAGCTTGAGTAGAGGCAAGTATTGGTGTGGATTGAATGGGGCCTTTTTGCACCCCCTTGCCGACACCCATGCAGGTCAGAGAATTAGAAGTAATCGCTGAACAAATAGGAATTTGGTGCTACAGGTCGCACTGCTTACAATAATCTGTCTTGACGGTATCGACACGCGATGACGTGCATGCCACTCATTTGATACAGATACGTTCGATAACACCTGCACGCGTCACTCCTTCCACGTTTCATGCACTGGAAAACACGCAGGTGCCTTCGGATGGTAGTATTTACGATTTAAGAACAGTAAACAAACGGCAACGTCTTCGTTTTTCGTTTCGTGTTCCCACGGCGCCGAGGAGCCGTGGGCCGGCTCGCTCGACGTACACACTTTTCCCGTGATGCTATGCGCATGCGCGGGGTCTTCTGGGATTCCTTGAAAAAAAGTCCACTGATAGCACTTATCACCAGTAATAATGGGGTACTTGTGCTATACTACAAAAAAAGTCAGGACCCCACCCACCTCACTTGCATGCGACAGACCCCACCCCCCTAAAGCGAGTGGCTGTATCCGCCTGTGACTGATCAAAAACAGTTCCAGTTACATTACAGTTAATTACTAAATATGCTCCACGCATATGTAGTAATTAACTGCAATGTAACGAAACATTCGCGGATGTTTTCGTCTGTTCGCATGTTCGACGCGAACAGCATAGTGCATTCCGGAACACAATTACCGGCGATTATACTCCAATACTTATACCAGATTATCGATGGGCGTACACACTCACCGTTGTCGTTATGCCGCGGGTATTCCGTGCACGAGTTCGTCCAATAAGTACCAGAATTTTTGCCTGCCCAACCACTGTGATTTTCGCCGTCCGAAGCACGCGATAAAGTGCGCACTTTATCTTCGTCGGAACGCAACCATGATGAAGATGATGGCCTCGTAAGGAGGGCGCTGACGCTTAAAGTAAAGGTCTGTGAAAACTAAAACCAAGCTGTAAATTGCATGTACTCGTTCAAAGCAAATTAAAAAAAAGAAGTTGGCTATCCTTTGATTTGATTGATTTGTGGGGTTTAACGTCCCAAAACCACCATTCGATTATGAGAGACGCCGTAGTGGAGGGCTCCGGAAATTTTGACCACCTGGGGTTCTTTAACGTGCACCCAAATCTGAGCACACGGGCCTACAACATTTCCGCCTCCATCGGAAATGCAGCCGCCGCAGCCGGGATTTGAACCTGCGCCCTGCGGGTCAGCAGCCGAGTACCTTAGCCACTAGACCACCGCGGCGGGGCGAACTAGGAGAAGAGTGCGCGGTAATTATATTAGGAGATATGAATACAAACTTGGGCTATATGGATGGATATACATAATGATCCAACAAGCAGAATACTAATGGATATGTGTGAAAGGCATAATTTAATCATTAGCAAAAGTACCGAAAATGCGAAAGGCAGATAACGTGGGAGGTGGAAAGGATGCAGTCGACGATAGATTACGCAATAATGTCACAAAGGATGTATGATCGACTAAAGGTGATGAACATAGGTGAATGTGGGTCCTGAAGGAGGCATTATGAGCAACCACACGGTAATATTTATCCATAAAGACAAATAGAAGTAGCAACTAAAGAGATTGAGAAAATAATCACTGAGGATACTAAAACAGAGTGGACGTGCACAAATATCACTCGATTGTTTGAGTTAGATGTTGCTAAAGTACGAGTAAAGTCAACCGAGAAAAGGAAACACAAACCCAAGAGCTGGTGGGATGAGGAAGTTAAGACAACCATAGTAAGACGTCAGGAAGCCTCCAGGGAACACAGGTATGCTAAACAGAGGGGTGAAACGGAAGATTATGTCAAAAGAAAATGGGATAACTTTTTGAGTTGCAGAAGGGAAGCGTCTAATCTGATCAGGGAAAAGATTAGAATAAAGGGGGCCCAATAGATGGCGGAAGTAAACAAAGATGATATAAAGGCGGCTGGAAAGTTTTAGAACCATCTCAATTCGGTGAGTAGTGCGACAAGCATATGGAACAGAGGTTTACAACTGCAGCTCAAGGGGTTAGACTAGAACGGGATGAAGCCGAGAAATATATAAAAACAATGGTAACAGAAAAATTTAAACCCACAGAAAGCGCTAAATGAACCGTACCAAATAAGGATGGACCAATTAGCGCAGTGGCTCCACTGGACAACGAGAGTGGGAAAGAGCAGAGAAAATTGTTTCTAATAGCACATCAACAGGTCCTGATGGAAGTGCAGTTATGTTAATGAAGAAGCTAGGAGCAAACTCTAAGCAAACATAAGGAGAGGCAGCGAGCAAAGCAGTAATGAATGGTGAAACCCCCAATGGATGGAAACTAAGCAGGATGAGCATGATCTATAAATGAAAGGTGGACAAAGCTGATATAAACAACTGCCGTCTTATAACAGTGACATCAGTAGTTTACACAGGCTGGTGATGCAGATAGTAAAGGAAAAACTACAGACATGGGTGGACAATGAGGGGGTGCTGGGAGAACTACAAAATGGGTTCGGTAAACGAAGGTGGTCTGAGGACAATCTGTTTTCATTGATGCAGTGCATTGAAATAGCGGAAAAAGAACACAGGCCCCTGTGGATGGCGTTTTCTAGATATCAAGAAGGCTTACGATAGTGTGATTCAAGATTTGTGGGCAATACTGGATACACTAGATGAGGAAGATGGAATAAATAATCTTCTAATGGATATCTATATAAGTAACAAGATAGTTATAAACTTGGAAGAACAGGTATCTGAACCTATGGAGATACAACGCGGACTTCGACAGGGGGGTCCCCCGTCACCTTTGTTATTTATGCTGTCTCTACAGGGACTAGAAGCCAAATGAGAGGGGAGTCGACTCGGCTTCCGCCTCCCTTTTGCCAAGCAAGGAAAACACAAAGAACAGTCATTACCAGCATTGATGTATTCAGATTATATATCATTAATAGCCGACAACAAGGGAGATCTGCAGAGATTGATAGACATCTGTGGTAATGAGGGAGATAGGTTAAATTTTAAGTTCAGTGGGGTAAAATCGGCAATCATAATTTTTATTGATAACAAAGGCAGTGAGCCTAAGATTCCGGAAGTTACGCTAGGAATAGTGGATAAATACAAATATTTGGGCGTATGGCTGAACAACGGGGCTGAGTACTTGAGGGAGCGAGAAAGATACGTAATGACTAAGGGTAACAGGAATTCAGCTGTAATGAACAAGGGGGACTGCTGAACTACAACAGGTATGAAATTGTGAGAAAGATTTGGAAAGGTGTCATATGGTACCAAGTTTGACGTTCGGAAATACAGGCTTCTGCATGAAATCAAATGTTCAAGCAAGATTGGAAATTGAACAACGTGGCTTAGGTAGACTTGCTTTGTGAGCACACGGGAATACCTCAAATCAAGGGATACAGGGTGAGATGTGATGAACATCGTTAAGTGCGGGGAAGCTAGTAGCAAGATAGAATTTGAGGAGTGATGGAGAAAAATAGGAGAGGAGCGTTGGGCTAGGAAAGCTTTCTCCTACTTGTACATGAAGAATGTTGATAAATGGAGGACGCGAACCCGAAAATTGTCAAGCTAGTATTTAGACAACAGCAAAATACTAAGCCAAAAGGAAACATCGGTAAAGAAGAAGGTGAAGGAAATAGAGAGGGACATGTGGAAGATTGTAATGCTTGCAAAATCATTACTGGTGACGTACCAAACTTTCAAGCAGGGAATTGAAAAAGAAAAGATCTACAATAATATTCGGGGTAGTTCTTTGCTACTTGAGTCCAGAACGGGAATGCTGCGGACCCGAAGACGTACTGAGCCAAACACGAAGGCACAGACACGGTATGTAGTGCGAGTGAAGAGGAGGAGGAGGAAACGGCTGAACATTTGATAATGTTCTGTGAAGGGCTCCACCCTATAGTCCAAGATAATGACGCGGAATTTTTCAAAGCATTGGGGTTTAGGGACAGTGAAGGCAAAATAGACTTTAAAACGGTAAAAATAACCAGGAGGGCCTATTTTATTGGTGGCTATGCCGTAAAGGCAGTAAAATGCCCCGGAAACTAGTAAACATGCGCGTTTACTAACTGATTACAAACTTTTTTTTCTGAGAGTGTAGAATTGGCGTTTGGTGTGTGTTACGCCACATCTATACACGGTATGTTTTTCTTTATTGCATTTATTTTCTTAGAATTTAATTATTTGTGTCGGTTACCGGCGGTAACTACGGTTACAAATCAACATGGCAGCACCCATGCATAACCGACCACCCGGTTTGATCGAACTTGCTTCAGCTAAACGCCTACAGCACTGACAGCAACAAATAAATGGTGAAATCAGCCATCGGTTTGTTTCATCTTACTCTGAGGATGAAGCATGAGGTACGTTTTGTCGTTTTCAGCGAGATATGCTGCTGGGTTGCGTAGGCGTATCTAATAAGCCTAACGCGCCGAGGCCAGGGCTTGGGCTGTGCCGCCAAACCAAGGGTGCTCCAAATAATGGACATGCAACCTCACACAGCGTTCCGCACACATTGGATGTTCCTTCAGTGAAACAAAAGAGATAGCAAAGAAGCATTGAAGCGAGAGACGCGAAGGAACGCGTCAACAGAGAAGCAGTCATGCCAGAGCCACGAACAGCGATGAAGAGCCTCAAGGTGAAGTTATCCGCCGGAATGAGCGTCTATCGGTCTTCCGTAGAGCCACAAATCACATTGTTAAAACACCAAACATTTTGAAGTTAAAGGGTAATGTCTTGTTTGACCGTCTTACTTAATTTTTAAATTGATAAACGACGAAGTTACACGCAATGAGCGTGCAAGGACAATTCAGCGAGCATGACGACATGATGAAGGTGAGCAGGTGACACGGCGTGGATGAATATATGTGGAGGGGCTAAGCTGGCTAAGCGCCCTTACTATTGGCTGAAGGGCCCCATAGCCTCCACGGTGCCGAAGGGAACTTCTGAAGCAGCGTATAGTTGTACACCTACCAACTCCGCGCAAGGGCGTGGTCTAGAGCTTCGTTTTTTTTTTGTTTGCAACCGAGTCGCTAAAACTCTTCATTCACACAGCCTTTAATAGTCCTCATGTTTGGGAGGATGCCAAGAGCATCTTGTGGTATGCTTGAAACAGAAAGTGGCACCCACTCTGAAATTATTCTGGGAGAGTACGACGACAATAAACTGCGCTCTGGAAAGTTGCACTTGCCGATCTTATTACGATGCATTAGCAGCCGAGCAAGACCAAATGCTTTCGCATGTCGTTTCAGGCATACGGATAACCAGCCGCAGTCGGGCTGACAGAGCGTGCATGACAGAGGTGCAAGGAGCAATCCACACGTGCACGCTTCAACCAGTTGCCGGTATAGGCAACGACTCCACTCGATCCCGCGGCGAATAGCATAAGTGAGGGGGTGGCAAGTGTCGTAATTAGGGTTAACAAAAGCTACTAGATGAAGATAGTACGTACAAGGCCTACGCGCATACATCGAGCCATGATGATCATTTGGCTGAACGCTTCTATGAAGACGTAGAGTCATTCATGCATAAACAAAGACACAGTATAATATTCTGATGGCCGACTTTAATGCTCAAGTAGGCAAGAAACAGGCCGGAAACCATGTAAAGGGGTTTATGACATCGGCTCTAGAAATTCCAGAGGTAAGATATTAGTGGAGTTCGCAGAACGTAATAATTTACGGATCTTGAATACCTTCTTCAGGAAACGGGCCAATTGATCGTAAGTAGTCGTGGCGAAGACCTAATGATGAAACCAACAATGAAGTATAGACCTTATTATGTGTGCACATCAAGGCATTGTACAGGATGCAGGAGTAGTTTGCAAGACCCTATGCAATGACCATAGAATGATAAGAGCTCGTATTCACCCCGATTAAAAAAAAACAAATGCATAAACTGATACGCAGAAAGCCAATTAATGAGCCAGTGGTGAGAAGGAAAGTACAGGAATTCAGAGTTTAACCTCTGAATAGATTCGAGGCTCCAAACAAGTGTCATACCGGTCCCGTTAATTAGGGAGGCAATCGCCGGGCTAATTCCAAGAGCCGAAGTATCGGCCCCCCGAACCGCACCACGAAAGCGTGGACAATTTAGAAGTGGTCCTTTTTGGCGCGCCAGCGGACGCCGACTGTGGCCCAAAGAACAAGTCAGAGCCGAGAGTTGATAAACCAACAGATTATATTCTCAATAATGGCAGATCGAAAACAATACACAAAAATGCACACTCCACAATAGTTGCATACAATATGTCACCAATCAAACCAATCAATCAACGTACTACACAATACAATCAGCCACACTTGAAACAACGGACACGGACAACAATACGCACTACAACGCAGTCGCATGCATTGAACAACCAAGACACTTAAAGACTAAAGAGATAGAAAACCTATCCAGTCCAAAGTTCTTGGAACAAAAGTCTGGATGATACTCTCCCGAGAATCACTCACTCAAAGTCCAGCGTTGTTGTCGTTCCGCTGTCCCCTGAAGTTTCTCTTCCAGGAAACCTCGCGTCCTCAAATGGCCACTCTCCAAGCTTCAAACTTCTTCGCCGGAAATCCGTCGGCTTCACACACGCAGCTGTTGCCCGCGTCTTCGCTCGATAGCGGTAAACCCACGCTCTTGCCTGTAGCTCGAGCCTTCACCCACAGGTGGAACTCCTCTTCATCTCCTGCTCTGTCACTACGGACAGCACCTTCGCCGACTCCACGGCGGAATCCCTACGCGCTCCGGCGCTAACTTTCCGTCTTCTCCTGATTTCTCGTCTCGGCCGCTCGATTAAATACCTTCCGCGCCTCCTTCCAGAAATTTCTCGTCATTTCGTCGGCGCGATACGCGGCGAAAGCTGGGAAGAGGGCGAGACGGTTGGAATACCCTCTCCGGCCGGTGAGTCAACTCGGTATGGCCCCGCCCCGTTCGTTCTAGAAAAATCGCGGACTTGCTGGGCCGCCGATGTGGGGTCGAGGAGGTTCGTCTGCGACGCCACGTTTCCGCGGGGAGAGCGCGCGCCCGGGGAGCTTCGGACGTTTGCTTTTTTTTCTTTTTGACCTCGCGGCGTTTCTCCCGCCCGTTGTCGCAAGAATTTGGCGGCGCGCTCATTTTTTAGCGCTCGTTCTGTGACACTGCCCCCCACTTTAAGAATATTATCTCATAATATTCAAAACCCCACAGATGAGCGCGAACAGTCACCACACACTCTCACAGACTGTAACACAATCCGTCGCTCATGACACTTCACATTCACAATATATCACTCAATACGATTGGACATTATAATTCAATTACACAACACGGGAAAACACAACCACAAGCGCATGAGTACAACACTCCACCACACATTCCCAACAATACAAATGTACAAAGTTCTCTTATTACAACAATGGTACAATACTATACATCACATCACAGCACACACTTAGGCACTTGTGACACAGGAGAACACAATATTAACACAACATATGGCACTCAGCACTGCCCAACACATCCTGATTCGACTTCAGCACTTATCCTGTGTGTTTTAAGCTGCGCTTGCGTCCCTTCTTGCGGTGCTCGCTCGATTTCTTCTTGTTTTTCCTTGTTCTTTTTCGGCGAGCCTTTTCCAACGACGATATCTGAGGCGGCGTCTCAGTCATCGTTGTCTCTTCCGACACCGTTAACGCGTCATTACATTCGACGGGTCCTGTCTGTTTATTTACCCGCTTGGTCATGCCTCTACATTTTGCCCGGCTGGCCAACTCCATCTCCTTTACACTGTCGGTCGGTTGAGGTCGTGCCGACGTAAGTCCAGTTGCTCGGCCCGTGAACTCATTCAACACGATCATCTTCTCATCCGCTGTCTCTTGGGCCGCGGCTTCACCTTGGGCTCTAGTGAGATCCGTCACGGGAGGCTCCTCCATTGTATCTCGCGGCCGCTGTGTTGGCGAGGGCTCTATCTTCGGGTCTTCTCCCAAACATTCTGGATCATTCGGCCCTCGTGCCCCGTCGATGTTTCCGATGACAAGGTCATACAGGGGGGGTCGTCATGCATAAAGCAGTAACCTTCCCGCTGAAGTACAGGGTTTCAACCTCAATTTCTGCTTCGGGAAGCATCCGAACCGTACGATCAATTAGGCAAACCGGTTTCGTTCTGCCTGTCAACTCACTTTCCCGTACCAAATCTCTCCGCACGATAACAGTGGAGCTGCCGGTATCTCTTAACACCGTAATCTTTTTGTCCGCAACTTTTCCAGGCAGCGCTGGCATTCCTTTCGTAACACCGGTTGGCTGTTTTGACATTACAGCACCAACAATAGGAATTTTCTCCCCATTTTTCAATTCTACGAATCCGTCGGTGACGGCATTATTATCGGATTTCGGTGCTGCTTGAACACAGGATACCTGGTGAGTTTGACTCACTCCGTTCCGACAAGCATCTGCTTTGTGCCCAGTCTGACCACACTTAAAACATTTCACTACCGTAGGGCTCGTAAAGATTGTTCGACAGTTTTTCGCGCGATGACCCACTCGGTTACACAGCAAAAACATCGCTGAATGCTCTCTGGTGCACGCTTCTTTTCTTCGGGAGCCAATTTCTTCGAATCATCGGGACACTCCTTCTTGACCTTGGCCAAATTAGTGCCACCTTGCGCTTCCAAGAATTGATCAGCCAATTCAAGCATGTCTTCAAGTGAGTCAGCCTTCCTCTCTTTTAAGTACAGTGACAGGCTTGGGTGGCAACTAGTAAGAAATTGTTCTCTAATTAGCAGCTCTCTAAGCTCATCGTACTCCTGCGCTGTCCCTGAAAGTTCAATCCATCTGTCGAAATAATGGCAAAGTCGGGCGGCATACTGCGTAGCCGTCTCACCATCAGCTGGCTTTCCTGTCCGAAATCTGTCCCGGAATCCTTCCACAGTGAATCTAAATCGCTTCAACAAAGCAGCTTTCACCTTTGCATAGTTGGCTGCATCGGTCGGCGTCAGCCTACCGTACACACTGAGCGCTTCACCACTCAAGCAAGTACTCAAAGCAGTTGCCCATTGATGTTCCGGCCAATTCTGGCTCTTCGCAATCGTCTCAAATCGGTGGAGGTACGCGTCTAGGTCGTCCTTCCTTTCATCAAACGCTACGAGCAGCTTGCTTGGGTTCAAGCGGAAGCCGTGATCTTCCCGTTCGCTGCTTTCAACTCTAGCTTGGACGGGAGTTTCACTTCGCTGTTGCAAACGGAGCCACTCGAGTTCCATCTCGTGCTGCCGCTGCCGCTCCCTTTCCTCTCTTTCTTCTTTCAGCTGTCGCTCCTTTGCCTCTCTTTCTTCCTTCAGCTGTCGCTCCCTCGCTTCTCTTTCTTCTCTCGCCCTTTCGGCTGCCAACTTCTCTCTCTCCAGCTCCAACTTCAATTGCTGCTCTCTTTCTTCCTTCACTCTCTCAGCTGCCAACCTCTCTCTCTCCAACTCAGCTTCTTTTTCCGCTTTGGCTCTTTCGACCGCCAACCTCTCTTTTTCCAGCTCGGCTGCTTTTTCTTCTTTTTTCTTCTGGGTGACCCACTTCCGAGGTTCGACGCCAGAAAGACCCATCTTTTCACCAAGAGCAACTAACTTTTCGAGATCCATGGTGTCTCGCAAATAAAACCTTGCCGCGTGCAAAAAGTATCTGCCTAGATCAGTCTATCGGAACACTCCCCTGCACTCGTTAACGAGAACACTGAACAACACACAAAATCCTTCCGATAGCACTATCAACAACTCGAGGCTCTTTCTCACTACTTTGGACACACTGTGCACCAAAACGTCCTGTCTCGCGGACGCCAGATTAATTGTCACACCGGTCCCGTTAATTAGGGAGGCAATTGCCGGGCTAATTCCAAGAGCCGAAGTATCGGCCCCCCGAACCGCACCACGAAAGCGTGGACAATTTAGAAGTGGTCCTTTTTGGCGCGCCAGCGGACGCCGACTGTGGCCCAAAGAACAAGTCAGAGCCGAGAGTTGATAAACCAACAGATTATATTCTCAATAATGGCAGATCGAAAACAATACACAAAAATGCACACTCCACAATAGTTGCATACAATATGTCACCAATCAAACCAATCAATCAACGTACTACACAATACAATCAGCCACACTTGAAACAACGGACACGGACAACAATACGCACTACAATGCAGTCGCATGCATTGAACAACCAAGACACTTAAAGACTAAAGAGATAGAAAACCTATCCAGTCCAAAGTTCTTGGAACAAAAGTCTGGATGATACTCTCCCGAGAATCACTCACTCAAAGTCCAGCGTTGTTGTCGTTCCGCTGTCCCCTGAAGTTTCTCTTCCAGGAAACCTCGCGTCCTCAAATGGCCACTCTCCAAGCTTCAAACTTCTTCGCCGGAAATCCGTCGGCTTCACACACGCAGCTGTTGCCCGCGTCTTCGCTCGATAACGGTAAACCCACGCTCTTGCCTGTAGCTCGAGCCTTCACCCACAGGTGGAACTCCTCTTCATCTCCTGCTCTGTCACTACGGACAGCACCTTCGCCGACTCCACGGCGGAATCCCTACGCGCTCCGGCGCTAACTTTCCGTCTTCTCCTGATTTCTTGTCTCGGCCGCTCGATTAAATACCTTCCGCGCCTCCTTCCAGAAATTTCTCGTCATTTCGTCGGCGCGATACGCGGCGAAAGCTGTGAAGAGGGCGAGACGGTTGGAATGCCCTCTCCGGCCGGTGAGTCAACTCGGTATGGCCCCGCCCCGTTCGTTCTAGAAAAATCGCGGACTTGCTGGGCCGCCGATGCGGGGTGAGGACGTTCGTCTGCGACGCCACGTTTCCGCGGGGAGAGCGCGCGCCCGGGGAGCTTCGGACGTTTGTTTTTTTTTCTTTTTGACCTCGCGGCGTTTCTCCCGCCCGTTGTCGCAAGAATTTGGTGGCGCGCTCATTTTTTAGCGCTCGTTCTGTGACAACAAGGTAACCGACGTTAGCGTCGACACAATGAACGGTAATCTTACTAGTATCATCAAAGCGTGCGCAATGAAAGTCGGAGGTACAGTCACTAGACGGAACACTGGCAAACTATCTCAGGGGACGAAACATCTCATTAAAAGACGACAAACCATGAAATCCTCAAATGCAACCAACAATATAGAGCCAGTAGAGCTTTCGAAGTTAATCAAAAGGCGCAATGTAGCCGACATCAACTTGGAAGAACTAAGCCGGCGGGGAGACGCACCGAAAACTGGCAAGATGGCTGCTTCTATAATCAACAACTAGCCAGAGCACGCGCTGCCCCAGAACATCGTCTTCCATTCTCGCGGGCAGCCATGGCTTGCGCTCGCCGTAACTAGCGGCCAAGTGGCAATATGAAGAACACGCTAAAACTGCGGCAAATGCTGCTAAATGAGTAATTGATGTGCTTTCTTCCTTTTAACCTACTAAATATACCAACTGATTTTGTCTGTCCCTTCAGGGCAGAATTCACTCAAGTAAACTATTACAAAAAAAAACTTTATTGCTGAATAACCTTCCAGAGATCTCTTTGTGCTTTAAACACATGCTTCAAGCATTCGCGGTCATTGAAAAAAAAGCCACAGTGATGGAATTTTGGTTTGGGAAAACTTTATTCTGAAAGTCCGAAGGCGTGCACCCTAGAAGTGATGGAAGTGACATTTAACATTTCACAAGAAGAGTACTACTTTGGAGCAGCCATAAATGTTTGCGGAGCAGAAAAAATGCTAATTAATAGTAGCTACTGGTACTTTAGGAGCAGGAAATTGCCCGCACTATAAAGAAGTTCAGAGCATTGTTGAAGCATCTCGTAAATGCTAATATTAATTCAAAGGACAAGATTCAATATAAATTTCATGAAGCAAACAATCGCAGGTTGTCAAAATGTGCTCTGAAATAAGCTACAATTCAAAATATTAGTATTTGGGGCACAAATCAAATCAAAACTGGAAAAGCTGAGTGCCATATTTTAGAAGTAACCACAGCCCGATATAAGTGTTGCCAAATAATAGATAATCGGTATGAGGTAAACACAATCCTGCTAATTTTCACATTTCACCACACTAGCCTTCATGTCTAACAGAGGGAAAAAAAGAATAGCCAAATGAGATATATGCTTAATATGCCAGCTTTTGTCACGCAAATGAGATCAGAGCTGATAATGCTGCACACTTGTAGCACACTGGTATGATAGTACACATATTCTTTTCTGTTTCTCTAGTCGGTCAAACACAAAAATCGTCATTTTCATTCTCTAGGTGTCATTTCGGAGCAGGTTTGTAGCAATCCCTAAGAAAAATTACTGTTTGGAGCAGTTTGGAGGAATCGGAACAGCACTTCCATTACGGCCGCCAGATCTGCACGGAACTCGCAACATATATCACGGCCAAGTCTAAAAGAGCGGCATGTCAGAGTCTTTTCTAAACACTCTTTCGGGTAAATACAAGAAGCACATTTGCATAGGTGCCCACTATGCCACCAATGATCATAAATTTTGTGCAGTAGGCGGGCCCACGGTTTTGGCTGACCTTTATTATGCTATCCTTCGTCATTCTTCGAAGAAGCGTGGTATCCCCTTCACACTTGCAAAGAATTTTGTGCAAATTTTTTATGCAGTGGCTGGCGACGACGAAGCGGGTATGCGCCACACTTAATAGGTGATCAAGAACAGGCTATTGTAACGAGTTGTAGCATTGAACAACGCATTAGTTACGCAATTCGCTCGATGTGACGCCTGGTAAATCCTTTGCTGTTCTAAAACGCTTTATTATTATTTATTATTATTCGTACTAATGCAATTCCTTTCCCTACATCAAGCCTGCCTAAGGAGAGTTTGCAACAAAGTTACGGGCATGGGGTGGCTCTGCAGTAGAATGCTGGGCTGTGATGCAGGGTACCCGTGTTCGAATCTCGCTCTGTTCTCCGTGTGTTTATTTCCATATTTATTTATCATTTCCTGCAATAGTGGTTTAAAACACCGGCCGCGGAAAACTACGTCACTACACGCAACCTTTTTTGTGATTTCACAACAGCTTTCCCTATGAAAAGGAATCGTGCTACAATGTCACTTAATGTAAAAAGACATCCCTTAAGAAATTAAACAGAGAAACAATGGAAAAATTAAGTAGGAGACGGTGACTTGCCACTGAACCGTGGAGTGAGCCTAGCTAGACACTGCGAGTAAGTACTGCTCAAATATTTTTTTTTTCGCTCTGCCAGAGTATAAAAGTCGGTCAAATGTGGCAATCAAATTTGCCAGACCTCAGCGGACAGCCTGAAAACATCCAGAAAGAACATTATGAAATGCAGTGTACTTTCTTTGCTTCCCGGCACAATTTAAATTGTTATATTCGCCATTCGCATTTCTTGAAGTTTCTCTCTTTCTGCAATGAGATAGAGATCATTCATTTCATTGTAAGAAGGCTACTGTGCTCATTTAGCAAAATAACAATTTTAACATTGATTACCGTTACAGAAAAAGCTCACCAATACCAACCCGGTTAGTGAGGACTTGATGTCAATTTGAATCGACTCACTGGTCCCGGCAGCACCATGTTTATTTCTTATGGCGGTGGGGGGGGGGGGGGGGACTCCGTAATTCAAATGCGTTGGTATCCACAATGGTGAATTCCACAATGGTACATACAGCCACCCATTTCGTTTTTAGACCTGGGCCAATAAACGCCGATTTCCGGCATCCTGGTGTCCGGTTCTCTGAACAGCCATGCAGAAAGCAGTCGCACATGACTGTTCATCAAGAACATGTGCGTATTGTCCTTCTTTTCGCCGCCAGGCTTCGTCGGGATGGTCGACGCTCGCGCGTTCAGTTTAGAAAAAAATTCCGCCATATCCACGAAGTGAATGATGATGAGTGGGCGAAGCTCCGGAGGTAAACCTGGTAAACCATGAATCCTCTGTACATTTTGCCTACTCGATTACATCGCTCCCCCTAGCGTACGTCGCCGCACTAAATCGAACGACTGCCTTCAACCAATGACACGCGCCATATGTGACATCATTCCTATTTTATAAGATCTCGCGTCTTTCAACAACTACAAGTACCGCTTTCTAGTTTATAACATCTTGCATCTTTTCATCATCAGCTACAAGTACCACCATCTAGTAAACACTACAAGAACTAAACGAGAGGTGGCTACATACAGGAGACGGTACCGCCATCTAGTGAACACTGCAAGAACTAAACTAGAGGTGGCTACATACAGGGGACGGTACCGCCATCTAGTGAACACTGCAAGAACTAAACTAGAGGTGGCTATATACATGCTACAGGGGACGCACAGCCCACGCCCTAAGGAGCTTCGCCCCTAAAATGGCCGGCTGTACTTTGAACTGACACAACACATGAACTACTTGGCACAACACAACGTAGTACTTCAGCAGCGGCACTCATCACTGATCTATAGATGCCACATTCTCAGCAGCTTCACAAAGCTTTGCAGATGTGTTTTGGTGGCCAGAATGCAAAAAGGCGGCACTGGTATGTTCACCACTTTCGCCAGCCTCGGCAAGGGCGAATCGCAGCTCCAGAATACAGCTCAATAGAACTCTCTGCTTTATCACATTACCGTGCAGTAAAGGGTGTCGTTCAAGTTCGCAAGGTTCCGCATGACCGACGGTTGCTGGTTTGAACCATGGGGGAAGAAAAAAGGTTGTAACATTGACGTCGATGGCGTTAGAACTTTCGTTGCAACCGTTTCTTCACCCTGAACTTGGTCATATCTGCTAATAAAAACATTCAGCCTATGCGAGTACCAGTGATACTACAGCCAGCGTACAAATTACAAAACGCGCACAGTAAATGCTTCAAACGCGCTCAAAGCAAACAGAGACGCTCGTAGTGTGCTCGTCATGGAGAAAGAAAATAACTGCGGACTGGTAAGATGCAGCTGTTATATACCTTCATCTTGAGGGATAGTGGCAATCTACCTGTCATGATTGGAGAGTGCTTGCCAAATGTGCTCCAGCCCATTCTCATTCTTCTAGTTACTTTAATCTCGTGGTTCGGCTCCGTGGTTATTACCTGTCCTAAGTAGACATTACCTGCCATTTGAGTTCCATCAACAAAAAAATCAAGCAGGATTTTGTACAAGCTACCACACAGTAGACCATATTCATACTATCAATTAGGTAATAGAGAAATACGCGCGAATACAACCAACCCTTATACATAGCTTTCATATATTACGAGAAGGCGTTTGGCTCAGTCGAGACATCAGCAGTAATGCAGGCACTACGGAATCAGGGCATCGACGAACCCTACATAAACATATTGTAATAAATCTACAATGGACCCACAGCCACAATAGTTCTCCATGAAGAAAGTGACAGAATCCCAACAAACAAGGGCGTAAGGCAGAGAGACACGATCTATCCAATGCTATTCACCACGTATTTGCCGGAAGTTTTCAGGCCCCTGGATTGGTAGGAGTTAAGGGTAAGAGTTAATGAAGAGTACCTTATAGTAACCTGCCATTCCCTGATGACATTGCCTCGATGAGTAGTAACTTAGGGGATGAATTACAGCTCACGATTACAGAACTGAACATGAAAAGCAGAAAAGTAGGTCTGAAAATGAATGTCCACAAAACTAAAGTAATGTGCTATACAGTCTCGGCAGAGAACAGAACTTTGCGATGGGTGGAGAGACGCTGGAAGTTGTAAAGGAATATGTCTACTTATGACAGGTAGTAACCGTGGAGCCGAACCATGCGAGTGAAATAACTAGAAGAATAAGAATGGGGTGAATCACATTCGGCATGCATCCTCAAAGCATGAATGTTAATCGGCGACCAACCCTCATGAGGAAGGTATATAACAGCGGCATCTTGTCGGTACTTACCTGTGGAGCAGAAACCTGTATGCTTACAAAGAGGATTCAGCTTAAATTGAGGACGAAGCAGCGAGCGATGGAAAGGAAAATGTAAACCTTAAAAGACAGGAAAAGAGGAGGGTGGCTCAGGGAACAAACCGGTGTTAAGGATATCATAGTTGAAATCAAGAAGAAATGGATGTATGCCGGACATGTAGCGCGTGGGCAGGATAAAAACTTGTCATCAAGAGTAACTGACTTGATTCCCAGAGAAGGCAAACGCATGAAGCTGATACAGAAAGATAGGCGAGCCGATACGTTATACCTGCAACTATAAAGTTCGCAGGTATAACGTGGCAGTAGAAAGCACAACACTGGGTTTATTGGTGGATCATGGGGGAGGCCTTTCCCTGCAGAGGGCGTAGTCAGTCTGATGATTATGATGATGATGATGATATACATGCACTCATGGACTTACATAAGCCATGATTGAACCCCCCCCCCCGCCCCCGTCGTGAAAGAAATTTTGTGTGGTCGCTTTTTAGCTGCTGAAAACACAGAAACTCTGTTAATTGCGAACTTTTCCTGCTGCTTAAAATGTCCCATCAGCTTCTGTTACTTTTATAATTAACATACCTGATTATATAATCCTAAACGGCGAAAATCATCAGATCGGCGTCTGTGACTTGATGTTTAGCAACAAGAATAATATCTGGGATTAGACGTCCCAAAATTACGACGTGATTGAGAGACGCCTAGTGGAGGGCTCCGAAAATTTCGACCAAACAAAGGACGCTTTTGCGCTCTGAGAGATAGTTAATAATATATGGTATTTTACGCCTCAAAGCCACGGTATTTCATGTAGAAAATGTCGAAGCGAAGCCTGGGCAGCGGAATATTTGACTACCCGGCGTGTTTAGGTACCCAGGTCTCGAGCATAAATTCGCCTCTATCGAAATGCGGCTGGTCAGCCATCGAGCACCATATCAGCGTGGCGGATCGAGTGATTGAAGGCACCTGAGAACTCGTGATACGCCTGTACAGGAAGCTGAGTGTAGTTTTTCAGGCCTGAATCATACGGTGGCAGTGTATGCGTACCACGAGGCGGCACGCGCGGCTCACGTTGCGGAGAACCGTATACGTGCATGCGGCCGGCAAGAATGCGTCTCGAGACGGGCCGAAACACAATTCTCGCTGCGCAGGTCGTAGAAAATGCGTAGAGCAAGGGGAAAAAATTCCACAGGAACTGCTGACAGCGATATATCTATGCATACAAACAGTCTAAGGCTCGTTATAATGTATAGATTCGCTGGCGTAGCCAGGGGTAATTTCATCTCCCATGCGAAGCATATTCCTTACCAAGTCATAATCATATTTGTAACTGAAAAAGTACTCGCCTAATTATCGAAATGTCAATGAGTCAGATGTGTGCATGTTTTAAACGACATCTTTCTGTGCTACTTTCAACAAACTACCGATTGTGTGCTCGTTTTTTACCTGTTAATGAAGAAAGCCCGCGAAATATGAAAACTAACACGTGACTAGACCACTGCGCACATAAAAAATATTGATTGATATTGATAGATATGTGGGGTTTAACGTCCCGAAACCACAATGTGATTATGAGAGACGCCGTAGTGAAGGGCTCCGGAAATTTCCACCACCTGGGGTTCCTTAGCGTGCGCCCTTACACAAGCTCACTTTCAGATAAAAAGTAGCAATGAAGAAAATGTGGAATGAAAACAAAAAGTATCACAAATATTAAACACAGATTCTACTGAGTATATATCTATTTATTGTATCACCAGTGCCGCGTTCATTAATCCTTCGTTCTGCGGAGTTGGGGATAGTGTTTTTGAGTAGTTCAAAAAGTGTTATTGTTGTCTTCAATATTGTAAGAGTATAAGTTATGTTTATGCGTGCGCAATATGTTCTCTATTAATACTTTGTTTGTTTCTAATGTTATTGTTATTCATGTTTTAGGGTATTTTAATGGTTGCCTTATTTCGTAGTGGTTTTCTGATATAACTCTCTTTTTTTTTGTCGTTTCTTTCCGACTTTACTCTTGAATGTATGCATCTATGTACTTACCTCCTTCATGTACCTATAAAGATCTGCAGTATTGTATAAGTGAATGAACGAACGTATGAATAAAAAACAAATAACTACATCAAATAAATAACTAAAAACTAATTACACTATCTGCTACTTCCCGCCTGAAGAAAGGCACCGCCTTGATCTTAGACATTCAAGATCGAATTGCTCTAGATAATCAGAACAGTGTTCTGGCCTATAACAGTTGACCGTTAGATATGAATCGTGATCAAGCGGAAGAAATCCCTGCAGAACTTCGATTCATGTTGTTGGCATCCCCGACCTGAACCCTTGCCAATGTGCAAAACACTGTCTCTGGCAACGCAAAAGAGGCAAAGCTGTCGCTTCCAGTAAGATTATTTTAAGGTGCTGCTTTTTTTTTTGAAGGTGTGAGTGCAGTCACGTGTTGTTGTTTTTATATTTCACGGGTTTTCTTTACACACAGGAAAAAATAGCATGCTATTATTACGTTATTCGAAGTAGCACAGACTGGTATCATTTCAACATGTGCACGTGCATCTGCCTCACTGTCATTTAGATAACTATTTTGTGCACGACGAGAAATCTACATGCACATAATCTACTTCCTTATCAAACACGCACTAATTTTTTTCAATTGCTCTTTTTTTAATTCGCTGCCTAAAATATTATTTCTTCAGAATCTGCAAGTACATTAGAAAGTGTGCTACTTACCCATTTAGAAATGCAGGAAACTACTGAGTGTTCAAGTGACCTTTCATTTTTTTCTCTTCACTTTTTATTTTGTATTTCGTCTTCTTTACTATTTCTTTTCAGTGTTATTTTATAAATTGCAAATGCTGTGTTTACACACCCGAATCGTTTCTGGGAGAGCTTTTGTTGTTGTTGTTGTTTTCTCTACAATTGCCAGTCATTAGGTGTTTTGCACTCTATTATGGTAGTATTTAAAGCGGGATGGTGGGCATGTGTGTGTGTGTGTGTGTGTGTGTGTGTGTGTGTGTGTGTGTGTGTGTGTGTGTGTGTTTGTTTATAATCCTATATGTGCGTCACCCTCCTGTGAACTGTATTATTTTGTTGTCTCGCTAGGTTGCGCTGTTTCTTATATTTCTTTGTTTTCGTGATAATTCTAGATATATGCTATTTCTTACCTGCATGGTCCTTTGTGACTGCAGTATACTGTAAATAAATGAATAAAATAAAAGTACTTTAGTACGTTTAGTTACAAGGATAATTAGACTAATGAGTTAGTCGTTTTAAAAAATATTTCTACCGGCTTCTTTAGAATACTGGGAAAGATATGCACTAGGTTTGTTTGCTTCACGTAACCCCATTCCTCTTTTATAATCGTTCTGCCTGAGAATTGGCATGATATATATATATATATATATATATATATATATATATATAATCGTTCTGCCTGAGAATTGGCATGATATATATATATATATATATATATATATATATATATATATATATATATATATATATATATATATATATATATATATATATATATATGCGCTGAAGAATAACTTCCGTTGCCGCAAAGTTATACGGCAGCCACGTCTTTTTCAAGGCATAAGCATAATAGGACTCGTTCCCGCAACCGTCAAACACCCCATCCCGTCCCTGTGACGTCACTGGTTTTTGACGTCACGGGTCACCGTGTTCGTCACCTCACGTGACGAACAGAAGAAAATGCCGCGAGCACGAAAGAACGCGGAGGTAGAATGTACTGGGTGTTTGCATGGAACCCGGTGGCGGCGGCTGCATCTGCTGTTCCAAATTACGCTCCGGACTTGCGTGCACCATGAGGGCGAAAATGAACGATGTAGCAACTTTTTTTTTTCTTTTCTGTCGTGGAAGAATATCCTCCCTTGTGGGACATCTCTTCCGATGACTATACTAAAGCTAACCTAAAGAATTGTGGGCGGGAGACGATAGTCAAGCAGATGATGGAGTGCTACCTTTTCTATGGAGTTATATTTAGATTGGTTTTAAAGTGGTTATTTTGATAAGAATTGTTACATCGCCCGTGTTTGTTGTTGTTACTGGTGCTGCTTCTACGCCTCTGATTGTTCAGCCTGGTGGAGATGTCTTAATTTATAATAATTTTTAAACGAGCCTCATTATTCAAGATTAGACGCTTAAAATATAGGCAGCCATAGAATCCGAGAGCTGCTTTTTATTTTCAGAAACATGACATACTTCACATTTTATCGGCTGCACAGATACTGCAGAACCTTAGGCTAAGTTCACATAGTGAAGACAGAAGTGGTCTTCTATTACCTTGTGTTTTAAAATTCTAATGAAACGTTTGTGCAGATAATTGTGAAACATCAATAGGCTTGATTCCTTACGTTCTTGGTTGTTCTCATGAGAAAAATGCTATATATATATATGATAGCATAAATCCTTCGTTCACAGAAGGCCAAACGACATCGAAAGATACTGAAATTCCTATCTACCTATTCAATAGTAGTTTTTGACAAGTCAGAGAGGCTGCGAGCAATTTCTTAGTCGAAAAAAAAATTAAATCCGTTGTCAATGACGCTGTCCGGAATGTCGCTTTAGGTGAGTTCGTTTCTGCAAAAAAGATAACACATACAAACGAGAAAGTTTCTGAAAGCAGCAAAGTGGCAAGGGTGGTGCAAAACGGGCTCTTCCCTCAAACCACACCAGCACTTTCCTCACGCAAGAAACACCAGTGCTTTCCTCCTTCTCCAGTCAAGACAAAACGTGGCTTTGAACGGTTGAACCCCCCCCCCTCTCCAAGACGAAAGCTTGCTGATATTTATGGCTTGGGGTGAAAGAATTCTTCATTGCTCCCGCCCCATTAAATGGTGGAGGTTCTGGCCACAATGATTTCCCCCACCGTTCGCCTCATCTGTGTGAGTGAGAGACATTTGGGGGGACTTTTATCCTCGCCTGTGGATGTCACTAGGCTCCGCCTTTATCCCCCGTGTATTTTTGCCTCGTGTGAAACCCGCTTAAAGGAGCCCCTTAAACACCTTTTTAAGTAACCAAGGAATGGACTCACTGGAACAGCTCATTGCCTTACGAATTCAACGCCGCAATAATTTTAAGTAGCCCCGCCGCGGTGGTCTAGTGGCTAAGGTACTCGGCTGCTGACCCGCAGGTCGCGGGATCGAATTCCGGCTGCGGTGGCTGCATTTCCGATGGAGGCGGAAATGTTGTATGCCCGTGTGCTCAGATTTGCGTGCACGTTAAAGAACCCCAGGTGGTCGAAATTTCCGGAGCCCTCCACTACGGCGTCTCTCATAATCAAATGGTGGTTTTGGGACGTTAAACCCCACAAATCAATCAATAATTTTAAGTATCCGTCCTGTACGAGCGGAATCACAAAGATTTGTCTCACACTGTAATCGCATTCTCTCTTCTCTCGTTGCGACGAAAGCGCTGGAAGCTAAGCAGGAAGGAATGGCTGGGGCAAAGAAAATACATCACGCTTGCCTTGTGACCTTGAGAACTTTTTTCTCTTTTTTTAATAAGCTGCTTTTCAGTGTGATCGCACGCACACGCGTGGACAAGTCACGGCCTCCCGCGGCGATATCTGTAACGACTGATCGCGATATTTTCAAATCAGCCAATGACTGATAGATGGCCTTCAACGAGATATTTTTGAGCATCTTCCGTCATTCGTCGAGAGAAGAGAAACCAGTTTTAAGATTACTTTGATAATTTATTGCGAATTCCAGGCCACGTGCTGCGCCATAACAGTTGGCTCACGCGTTCTCATGAGCATCTACTACCGATCGGCAGCGTTTTCTGACCATGCTCATAGAGTGTTGCAGGTCCCCTAAGGCATCTCAAGAGAGTAGGTGAACGCGAACATTGTAGTGAGTACTAGTAAAGGAGCCATGACATCATTGAGAATACATCCCACGCACCCACCCTTCCCGATGACCCGCGTTTAGTATTGCAACTTCCGGTGCAATTTGTGGGCAGCTTGTTCACCTTTGAAGTTTACGGCGAATAGGTGGGGGGAGCCTAGATGCACGCGTGTATTGTTATCAGTTATGGCATGGCTCCTTTACTAGTACTAGAATGTTCGCGTTCACCTTCATCTCTTGAGATGACGTCCCGTCTTAACCCCGCAGTGTTTTTCATTCTTCTTTTTCTTTCTTTTTTCTTGTTTTTAATCTCCCTTTCTTCTTCTTTCATCTTTCTCTTCTGTCCCCTACCCTCCGGTCCCAACATGCTATAACTAAGAGACGGAAAATCTCAAAATATTGTGGGTCCTTGAAAAAATCACACACACCACACACACACACACACACACACACACACACACACACACACACACACACACACACACACACACACACAACACACAGATATATATATATATATATATATATATATATATATATATATATATATATATATATATATATATATATATTTAGAAGTAGGGGAATTTAGAAGTAGGAGTGACAGTCAGCGCCATCTATAAGCCAAACGACGAGTGTGAAAACACTCTTATGCGCATGTTTGGCGTCACGTAGCACGTGAACTTATTATGAGCGGGCAGCTGATTAATTGTCCCTCTTATACAACCTAAACACACCAAGTCTGCCAGTACGAGACCCTCGTTCAATGAAATAAGGGAAAGAAGTGTATACCTAAGGGCTCGTTTTTCCGTGTTTTAACACAATATTAATGAGATCTAACAGACAGTGATGCCAAGGATTGGCATTACTGTCTCCTACTTCTCCTACTTACTTACTCCTAGTTACTTACTTCTCCTACTTCTCCTATTTACTGTCTCCTACTTCTAAATTCACAGATAAACCGAAAAAAGTGGGTGGAGGGAAGGCCGCTGTGATAGCTCAGTGGTTAGAGCATCGAACGCGTTATTTGAAGGTCGTAGGTTCGATTCCTGCTCACAGTTGGTAATTTTTTCATCCACTTTTCTTTCTTCTTATTTACATTCTATTGGTTTTAATAACTTCCCCTGTACAATCCTTGGCATTACTGTCTGTTAGATCTCATATATATATATATATATATATATATATATATATATATATATATATATATATATATATATATATATAATTACAGAAAGGAAGTATCTGCGGTGCTTCTTGCAGCGTTGCCTTCCCAGGAAAAGGTTAAATTGCGGTTTTCTTTGCTGTTGCGCGGAAGATACGCTTTCCTTCTTCAATCTTCCGCGGTATGTTTTTCTTTGTTAATGGCGCAGATTGATCTACAATAATTTATTTTAGTAAGCTCTCCGTCGCTAGTAGTTTACTCAATCGTCGCAAAGTGGCGCTAGCCGCATTCCAGGCGCTACGGGAGTGGTTATTGCTACTTGTCCGCTCTTGGCTTCGTGCGATCAGGGTTACCAAATTGGGCTATTAAAAGCCGAATTGTGCTCCTTTTTTTATTTGGCATCGAAATTTTGTCTTTGGCTAGGTGGCTATTTTTGGGCTACTTTTTTTGACTAGGCAAGAATTGCACGTTACAATGGTGGAGAATTCTCGAACCGGGGACCCCAAATGGCTTAAGCACGCAGGCGTTTCTTTGTAATCTCAGCCTTCATATGGATATACAAAGACCACAAGGTCCCAAGAACTTGCCCGCGCTGCTTGGGGTCCAACCACCAAAATACCCAAGTGTGTTCAACGATCCTTCCACTTGGAGGCATAATCCAAGAAAGAGTTTGACGTGTCATCACTTAGAAAACGTGTTTGGGGGTGAGCGAGTACCTGCCTTCTTTCACCCCCCCCGGCTCCCCTTGATTATTCTGGGACTGAGCAAAGGGAGCCTTTAAATATAGGGATTAGACAGAAGGTAGGTGAACTGAGAAAAACTATTTCAACTCCAATCAATGGAAAGTACTTGGAAACACGTAAAACCCCAATGCATCAGAACCGACTTAATTGGTTCCTCCGTCAGGGCCGGGGACCATGACGACGTTGCTGTGGCATCTTGAAAGCACTTGCGCGGCGGTTAATGACCCGACGTCTCGTCGTGCAGCAGAGTCCGTGTGCATACACTGGGTGAAGGGTGCCGAGGAAACAATAAATGTTTTGGGCCGTTCACTTTATGTGTCACAATTCAGTAGTAGTCTTCCTCTCCAGTTAGCCTCGCTTTCCAAGATGGTTGTATGGATGATATTTACCTTGTCGAACGTCTCATAATATTTGACGATGGTTCTGCACTTTTTCTTCAGCTTCAGGACACCCTTGGTGTGTTGTCAGAGTCGTTCCGATAGGCTTTTGTCTCGCTAATTTGCGAAGAAGGGCCCTCTGCGCATTGGTTTTGTAAACGACGCCGGAAGTCTTGTCACTTGTTTTTTTTTTTCTTAGGTGTCCTGAGTTTGTATAACTAAATTAAACGTTTCTTTAGGCCCCTTCATAAGTCCTATGGGAGTTACGGGGCTGTACTAATATAACATTTATGAGGATAATAAAATTTTGCTTGATATTTGTTCCCCCTATAGGCATGTAGTTTTGCCGGAAGTTATATAAGCAAAAAAAATGTTGCAAAACAACTGACTTGCGCTATTTTCGGGCTACTTCAAATTGAAGCGTTGGGCTATGTTTGGGCTATCTTGATGTTCAATTTGACAGTTTGAGGCTCACACCATCTGGTAACCCCACAGAACACCTACGTAACCCTGCCTGCGATATCATCATGGAGGAAGAGAAAACTTTTTTTCGAATACCATAGCCTCATATATATATATATATATATATATATATATATATATATATATATATATATATATATATATATATATATATATATATATATATATATATATATATATATATATATATATATATATATATATATATATATATATAGATGCAATAGATGATCAGAGTTTCTTCCGGCTACCGTAATAAAAGTTATAAACTTCGAGAATTGTGCAGTATAGGAAACAAAACAATAAAATATTTATTTAATCCTAACAGTTTCGGCTGGTGGACCAGCCTTCTTCGGAGGATGTAATATATAGCCTTCTTCGGAGGATGTTCTTCGGAGGATGTAATATATATATATATATATATATATATATTGCCTGCCGGATGAGCGTGGCACACCCGTCATTTATGGTGGCGCTACCTACGTAGGGGTAAGAGTCTTTGTACTTGGCCTTTCAGATCAGCAGTTTTGACGTTTGCTAATTTTAGAGGCTATGCTATCCTAGCTATGCCTTGTATTGAAGAGGTTGCCCCCTCAATGAGCGCAAAATGCCTGTCATCAATGGTGGCGTCACTTGCGTAGGGTTCATTATAATTACGTTTAGGCCTTTTTAAAACTTTTTACGTTATTTTTGTTGCATATAAGCTCCAAAAACGTAAAAACTTATTTGAAGACAACTCAAGTGGCGCTGCTACCGCAGTTTCGATGACGGCTGCTTCTCAAGTGACCGTTGATAATCCGGCAGGCAAAAGAAATCTACGAGGCTCTGGTAACACACAGCATTTCAAGTAATATGGCTAAGTATCACGGCTAGGCGGCGTTAGCCGCCGCCCGATCTGAACCATATCAATTCATCCGTCCATTCCAGTAGCAGACGGCACGTGCTTGTAAGCTAGGCAATGTTTTGACTGGTGGTGGTGCCGTGTTGCTTCTTCTCTGTCGTCACCGAATTTCCTAATAATTTGCTGCACCCGATCGGGTACTATGATTCCGCTTAAGTGTCTTCGAAAGGCTAGCGCAGCTTTTACTCGTCTGTGTCAATGCAAATATATTGTGAGGGCTTGTTCTAGCGATGGTGGTGGTAGTCGTAAGAAGTCCAAGTTCGTAGTGGAGGAGGATCCCCCTGACCGCAGAGCGTTTAAAATTTTGCGGGATGAGTTCAGAGGCTACATGAAACCGAAGAGCTCCGAAGTACAAGAGCCGCTTTTTCCCAAAGAAGTGGATATTCTCGTTGTTGGCGGCGGCATCATGGGATCTTCTATCGCCTACTGGCTCAAGCAGAGAGCGCCTGAGAGTTTCAGCCTGGCCGTGCTAGAACGTGATTTGACGGTGAGGCCCTTAGTCGTTCATGCATACACTGATATTCACGATGCGGTAAGCTGTTTGTGATCGTACGTTGCACAACATGTATATGTGTGGTAAGAATAGATGATGCACCGGGAAGATACTCTTTTCTGTGTACGTTTCTCTGCATTGCCTTGTCAGAGTCATAAAATGACCCTATTGGTTCTTGTTTCTTGCAGTATGCTCGATCGTCAACGGTGCTGTCGATTGGAGGGATAAGGCAGCAGTTTTCGTTGCCAGAAAACGTCCAGCTCTCCATGTTCAGCGCCGAGTTTCTTAGAAACGTCAAGCAGAACCTTAGTGTTTTGGGTAAGTTCTCTTGCATTATGCGGTAAGCACGTATAACGAACAAAAAAAAAAAGAAAACGTGAGGGATCGCCAACGTACTATAAGCTTTCCATTTCTGCAGATTTTGACCCACCTGATATACAGTTTCAGCCACACGGCTACCTGTTTCTTGCCTCTGACAAAGGAGCGGACCAAATGATAAAAAACGTGGAAATGCAAGAGTAAGTACTGTGGCATTGACTGTAGAATTACCAAATTCACAAATCTGCATACATGCAGGTTATGATTGGTTTGCTGTTGTCCACTGAGGATGTCCATTCAAAGAAGTTTCAAAGCAGGTTGAGTGTGAATGTCACAGAGCCCTGTGAGTTGCCTTTAAAAGTAGTACTATCTGCGTCAAATGAGACCCAAACAGCGGCAAGCCTTCGTGATGGTACGGGGCGAACCGTGCACTTATCACCATGGATAGGCATGCATGTACGCGCAGAGTTGCTAAACAGGGTGCGCACACCTTTCGATCCTGATAACTGGAAGGCGCGCACTATATTATCCCCAAGGCTTGCCGCTGTTCGGGTTTCATTTGACGGTGATAGTCCACTTGTTCGTGGCTGATCTGTCCCTGAAACACATTTTTTAATAATAAGTGCTGCATTGTGAAAGCAACATTTGTGCTAAGTGCAAAGGTAAAAGCACTGTTTTACACAGTTGTGCATGGATGTTTTGCATTGAACTTTATATATGCATGTTCTCTCCAATATATCACTCATTAACGCTACAGGCCTAGTGCAATGCTGTTTCAAACCAAACATTCAGCACTACCTGATGTAAGGGGTGGGAAAGTTATGATTGTTGTTTGTTGCTCACAGGCACACAGTCATGATTGTGAAACAAGGGTGCGAAAATACTGCAACGAAAATGTTCTGTACTACTGTGTGCATGGCGGCTACAGCAGCTGCAGGCACACTGTTTGGAAACAATTACGTGTAAAATTTTATCATAGAAACTGCAGAAGAATGAAAGAAGACAACCTTAACGAGACTTGTTACGGGGCTAGTTGGTGATACATTCTTACCTAAACTATGCATAACTTGCATCGACGTCAATCTGGTCGCCATCTCCAGGTACCAGCTAGTTGAGATGCTGCATGAACTCTTGCTCGACCGTGCAGAGGAAGAAACGGTGACATCTGATTCGTGCTGGTGCAACTTTCGATCCTTTGTGTTCCCCTTTGTTGCAGTTGTCGAACAGAAGAAAACAGGGAAAGCACAAAAGAATGCAAAAGTTGAACGACCCTCTATCGTCTCTTGCACTGGCACTCTTAAATGTGATAAAAAGTCATGGTGGCAGCTATTTTTGGGTACCCAGCGCAGAGAACTTTTCTGTGACATCATGTGCAAGTTATGTATTGTAGCTCTACATTTCATGAGGACAAGCCAGAGATGTACGATTGTGCCCAGCCTGTTATGTATTTCTCTGTCTTGTCATTGTGAAAAATAGTGCTGCAGTGTTTCTTCAAGTAGATGACCTTCATCTACAGCTACATGTGCACAACCTGCCTTGGTGGTATTGTGTTTATGGTACGCAACTGTTGACCCGAATGTTGCGGGTTCGAATTCCAGCTGCGGCAGGTGCATTTTGATGGAGGTGGAATAATAGAGGCTTGTGTACTTCAACTTACATTCATGTTTTATAACCCCAGATGGCCAAAATTTTCAGATCTTTCCATGTCCCTCGTAATGAAATTGTGGTTTTGGGACATAAAAGGCAACAGTTAGTATTAGGTGCATATGCAGCATATAAATAATGCCTCAGACTATCTTCATAAACCTACTATCTCTTGTGCTTTTTCTATTTTTATTATTTATTTAGTTTACATTCAGAAACATACTAGGACATAAAGAAATAGAAAAGAAGCAAGCTGACAACTGCCACCCAGAGCGGCACAACGCCTGCCGGCATTTTTCATGTTCACGCGCGAGTTCTTGCTAGCCCAATTGTTGAGCAGTTGTAGTTGGTATCCAATCAGGTATGCATTTGCAGTATCCACTTCTTGCAAGCAAGAAGAGCTCGATGCTTTGGCGCCTTTAGAGTATCGAAAAATAAACAGCTCACGTCCACTCGTATGTTGTAGTCCATGGTTTTCATTCCTCCTATGCATTCCTTCATGATTTATTTCTATGACTGAAAGTTCTGTTGCACTCAGCAAATCTTGTTTCAGACTGCACAACCAATTGCTCATGTGCAGTTTCATGCCAAGTGACAAACAACTCTCGTTGAAGCACATATCAACATCTTCCAAACCTTTGGAAACCAGAGTACAAGACACAATGGCTGCTTCTTGCCATTATGCTTACACGTGAGCTGGTAATGCACTTTTTTAGCAAACTACATCTCGTGACGTGCTAATTGGTGCTTAAATCCACACTGCCGGAAAAGGTGTGTGTGCATGCTTGTGTGGTACTGATGCCTGCATGGTTTCTGGGAAATGGAAAGGCAATCAGTATTATTTTTTTTCACTATGGGAGGACAAGGTCATAGCTTCGTTTTGTGCAATGAGCAGGATGAAAAGGTCTGCCTTCCTCACGTGCATTGAGGCGAAAAAGGGGACGGAAGGTTAGTTCAATGCCAAAAAGAGTTGCTGACAGCCCAGCCTATCACCAAATAGTAAAACACAAGTAAATCTGAGCATGGGAGCTAGTCTAACGGTGTCCGATTCGTGGACATGTCCGATTCACTGAAGTGCGTACAGTTATGCAGAAAAAAAGTGGTGAGTCGTGACGTCATGGCGCCCTTGACCACGTTGGCACACCGAACCAGCCAGCAGATTCCCAGCGTAAAAAGAAACTAAATGGACGAAGTGTAGAGTATCAGGACTCTTAAACTTGACAAGTCAGAACGTGCCTATGAACGTGTTGAGATGTTTGAGAAACAATGCAGGGAATGCATGCAAACCTTTCAGGGGCGTGACGCAGGTGGCTGCGTTAGACCTATTCAAGGGCTAACGAGATTACAGTCTGTGCATGGCTTCAGAGATGTGCGCGTAAAAGTGCATCCCTGGGAGCAGCATTTGTTGTGGCAAAACGCGTTCCGTCTTTCTCATTTGTATCGAGAGTTGTGAAGGCTGCGTGGCATCGAAATGACGTTGCGAAAGAAAGACCAGAAACAGGCGGCGCGCTCCGGCCAATCAGGGGAGACAGAATTGGACACTGCGAGAATAGCTCCCCTTGTCGCATTTATACAGAAAAAGACAAACTAAGGTTGCTGTTATAGGAGAATGGCTCATGCCACAGTGAACGCTGCCATTTGGAAAAACACGGATGCACGCTTAAACAACAATCCTAATAGTGCTCTGCTGACAACACAGAGTGTGTTCAGGAGCAGCAGCACTGCCATACCTTCTTTCTAGGTCTATACAGCTTGTATGTCAGAATGACAGTGTAAGACATGGCATGAACAATTAGTTCAGGCTCATTATGCCACTGTGCAGTGTTCCCCGCAGGGGCGTCTGCGCAAGCAGGCGTTTGGTGTGTAGCGACACCACAGACCCAAGCTAACGGGGGGGTTTGCACCTCCTCCCACGCCTAGCCGTGCGTGGCTTTGCCGTGTCCGGGGAAAAGGGGATCCTGGGGGTTGAGCCAAGGCTGGCTGATTGGACCTTTAAGGCCCTTCAGCGGTGGCAACACACCCCTTTGGCCCCGGCTTTACGTAGACGGCACCCCCGGATTGACCCGCCCGGGGGGAATCGGCAGTCGCGTTTTTCCTGTCTCCCCCTCACATCTTCGTCTTTTTTCTTACTTTAAATCTTTCCTGTGCTCTACTCCCTTCCATTGACTTTTGTGTTTCGTGGTGGCAAGGGTTAACCCTGTGTGGCTATCCTACCTTGGATACACCATATTCGGTTGTAGTGGTGGTTTACAGCTGGCGTCTGCAGGGCCTGTGTTTACAGACCCTGCAGCATCCCCTTGTAGGACTTCATGGTGGGTGGCCGGCAGCGCTGCCGAAAATTAAACATTTACATATGTCTAGTTTCTTCCCCCCACTCCCTGATCACCCTCAGAAAAGAGTGCGCACCGATGAAGTCTTCCAGTTTTTTGGTCACCAGAGAGTATCTTTTCCCCAATTCCACGTTATCCACACTTACACACCCGGCAAACCAGTGGGAACACTTTCACCTTTTCTTGATTTGAAGTCTTCGACGGAAATCTTTGGCCCAGGATATAAAGCATCGAGAATGGCAAGTGGTGACCTCCTGTTGGAGCTCCGTGACCAGAAACCATATGAGAGACTGCCTAATCTAGTGAAATTCGGAGATACCGAATTAATAGTAACCCCACACCGAGCCATGAACACCACCCGTGGCATTGTTTCAGATGATGACCTGTTAGGGCTGACGGAGGTTGAACTCCTGGAGGGTTTTAGCAAACAGAAAGTCATCAATGTGAAACGAATTAGGATGAGGCGTGATGGCAAAGAAGTCCAGACTAAGCACCTGATACTTACTTTTAATTCAAGTGTACTGCCCGACTCCATTGAGGCTGGGTACATCAGGCTTTGAGTGAGGCCATATATACCAAACCCTCTCCGATGTTTCAAATGCCAGCGGTTCGGCCACAGTTCACAGAACTGCCGAGGCCACCTAACTTGCTCGAAATGCAGTGCTGAAGAACACACATCTGATGCTTGTGAAAACTCTCTTCATTGTGCGAACTGTAATGGAGAGCATGCCGCATACTCATGATCATGCCCATGCTGTAAAAAAAAGAAAAGGAACTTGTCACAATTAAAGTAAAACAAAACATTTTATTTAAGGATGCACGAAGGCAGTTGTCCTACCTACCAGAAACCAGCTTTGCCGAAGTGGCGTGTCAGGGGGCAGCGCCACAGCGGCTGTCTGGCACACGCGTAGTGAGCCGGTGATGACGCCATCCGCCCCCTCGGCGATTGCAGCCAGTGCTGCTCCGCCATCCAAGAAGGACCCACCAACCTCCGGGCTGGGGGCCGCGAAGGTCTCGTCTTTTGAGGCGAAGCCCTCAAAACAAACGCAGAGCGCGTGTCCAGCACCTTGCAAGAGGCGATGGACACAACACCGAGCGTGAGGGCGCAGCCAGGACCTAAGGATCGGCGCGACTTCGTCGACCGATCCAAAAAAAGAAAAATCTCATGTCACGGTCCCTGGAAAGAGTCCGTGAGCTAATTTTCCATCTTTGAGCACACAGCACAAAACACATCTAAAATGGACACACAGATCTTACAGTGGAATGTGATAGGACTTCTTCATAAATTCGATGATATTAGAGAACTTCTTAATAAAGATACTCCAAAGGAGCTGTGTGTTCAGGAAACACATCTCAAGTCCACACAAACTTTCTAAAGCAATATGCCATCTTCCGCAAAGGCCGTGACGACGCTGCCGCCTCGTCGGGCGGTGTCACTATAATAGTTGATAAAGGTGTTGTCTGTAAGCAATTAAACCTCCGAACTTTTCTTGAGGCAGTTGCTATTCGAGCAGTGCTGTTCCGGAAGCTAATAAAATGATTACTTCTATTTACATTTCTCCGTGCTATCAACTTACGAAGACACAATTTCAAAGCTTCATTGATGAACTTCCTCCGCCATATATAGTCGTTTGTGATCTAAACGCACATAATCCACTCTGGGGCGACATCGTTTGTATGCGCGAGGACGCCTAATAGAACACTTTCTGTTTTTTGTCAGGTGCATGTTTATTTAACAAAAAAGAACCAACATATTATAGCACTACACACAATACATACTCTTCTATAGACCTGAGTATTGTCTCGAGTACACTAATTCCATATCTGGAGTGGTCTGTTCTCAAGAACCCCTTTGGGAGTGACCACTTCCCGATTAGGTTGAAGTTAAAAAAAGAAGATACATGCTCGCCTGACTTTCCTCATTGGAACACCAAGTCAGCCAACTGGGAACTGTTTTGAGAAAACTCATTTTTAGATGAAGATGACATTGCTGATTGACTGTTCAGTTGTTAGTTAAAGAATACCAATTTTCATTGTGAGTTGTCAAGGTATTAACAAACTTTATGAGCATTGTACATTCTTTATGTATGTCCTCTCTGTTATGAACTTCTATGAGGGTTGACAGTATTACCAAATAAATATAGACGATGCTGTGGCATACTCAACACGTTTTAATATTGACGCTGCAGTGAAAGGTACTAAGCAAACTAACGGAATGACTAATAAGCGTCGCATCTCACTGTGGAACGATGATTGTTGGAAAGCGCGCAATAGTCAAAATAAAGCTTGGAGATTACTCCGAAATTACCCAACAGCTGAAAACTTCGTCAATTTCAAACAGGTTAAGTCCCAAGCCAGAAAAATGTGTCGTCTTGCAAAGAAAGAAAGTTGGAATAGGTACATCTCCGGTATAAATTCTTACACCGACGAAACGAAGGTTTGGAATAGGGTAAACAAGTTAATAGGTCGGTAGTCACACCCGCTATCCTTGGTAAGTAGCCGAGGTGAGAGCCTATGGGAGCAGGTGGACTGCCTAGGCGAACACTTTGGATATGTCTTAAGTGCATCACACTATACAGAAACGTTCTTAAGATTCAAAGAACGTGAAGAGCGGCAGCCCCTTAAATGTAAACGTCCATCCAGCGAGACAACTGCCAATTTACATTAGCTAAACTTAAGGCATCTCTTGCGTGCTGCAACAACTCGGCGCCAGGTGGCGATCGTATAATGTATGAAATGATCAAGTATTTTCACCCCGAAGCACTAAAAGCACTCCTAACCCTCTTCAATACTAAGTGGGCAGCTGGGTATATTCCATTGTCATGGAAAGAAGCTATAGTCATCCCATGGAAAAGACCCGTCCTTGGCCACCAGCTACAGGCCAACAGCATTAACAAGCTGTCTATGCAAACCATATGAAAAAATATTAAACCGGTGCTTAATTCACTTTCTAGAAAGTAACGGTATACTAGACCCCATTCAGTGTGGTTTGAGAGGGGGGAGGTCGACAATAGACCACCTTGTTCGCATAGAGACATACATCAGAGATGCATTTATTCATAGGCAGTTTGTACTTTCAATATTTCTAGACTTAGAGAAAGTGTACGATACCACATGGCGATTCAGGATTCTACGCGATCTTGCCGCTATGGGAACATGTTAAACACCATTAAAAGTTGTCTGTCTAACCGAACCTTTCGCATAAAAGTGGGAAATGCTCTCTCTAGATCATTTACCCAAGAGACTAATGTTCCGCTAGGGGGTGTGCTTAGTTGCACACTTTCTTGTAAAAATGAACTCCCTACAGTCAGTAATTCCAAGTGCGATGTTTTATTCCGTGTATGTTTATGATGTGCAGATGAGTTTCAAATTAGGCAATATGTCTATCTGCTAATGACAAGTGCAGCTTGGAATGAATAAATTCTCTAAATGGGCGGATGAGAATGTTTTTAAAATAAACATCCAGAAAAGTACTTGCGTACTTTTCCCCAACAAATGAGGGGTAATGCCACTACCAAGTGTTGCGATCAAGGGAGACCAACTCTCTCTGTGAGCAGCGAGCATAAATTCCTGGGAACCACTTTAGATTCTAAGCTCACGTTTATTCCCCATATTAAATATGGAAAAATTAAATGTCTGAAAGCGATGAACGTCCTAAAGCTCCTATCACATACAACATGGGGTAGTGATCGAAAGTGCCTCTTTAAGTTGTACAAAAGCCTTGGCTGGTCATGCCTTGATTATGCCTCTATAATTTATCGTTCCGCAACGCCAAGTGCATTAAAAATCCTAGACACCGTTCACCATCCGGGTATCCGACTTGCAATTGGTGCTTTCAGGACAAGTTTGATCCAGAGCCTGTATGTAGAGTTGAATCAGTGGTCACTACACCTGCAGCGATCCTATAGCAGTTTCACATATTTTATAAAGGTACACGCAAACATCATGCATCCTACTTATACAACTATAAACGATATGATCGCTGCCACCCTCTTCCATTATCTATCCGCAGCGAGAAAGCCGTTTTCTTTGCGTGTGAGAAACTTAAGTGAGGAAATGGGTGTTCCACAGCTATAACTTTGTCCTATGCCCACAGCGAAACTTTTACTGCCATGGCAGTGGCAGCTTATACATTGTGACACCTTATTTGTCAAGATCACTAAACACACGCCAGAAGCACATATTAAAATGTATTTCCGACAACTCCAGTTCAACTACTCATGCGTAGAGTTTTATACCGACGCTTCTAAGTCGCATGCAGGGGTGGCTTATGCAGCCGTCGGACGACCCTTCTCGGAATCTGGTGTACTGCACCTGGAAACAAGTATCTTTACGGCTGAGGGTTATGCACTATTGTCGGCTGTGAAGCATATACGGAAATCAAACATACAAAAATCAATCATATTTACAGACTCATTAAGCATCGTAAATGCATTAAGATTGCTTTTCAAATTTAGAAATCCGGTAATAATTGAGCTGTATTCCATTCTGTGTACAGCGTATATGTCCAACCAGCATGTTACTATTTGCTGGTTACCTGGCCCTAGAAGCAATGAGGGCAATGTGTCAGCTGACCAAATGGCTACGTCAATTATATTGCGCGCTATTAACCCTACCGCTACTGCCCCTGCAACAGATCTAAAACCCTTCCTACGTAAGAGACTGCGAAGCCACTGGCAACGCTTGTGGGACACAGAAATGAATAAGCTTCCCTTGATTAAGCCGCAGTTAGGTTACTGGCCTTCCGCTATAATAACACAGCGAACTGATGTCCTATTCTGTCGCCTCAGAATAAGACACACATATGGTACCCATAGCTTTATGCTGACTGGCGATGAACCTCCTACTTGTGGTAGATGTGGCGAGAGGCTAACCCTCCTCCTGGAGTGTACGGAAGCTGAAAGAGAGAGAAAGAAATATTTTCCTTTTGCATACCGCTATCATCTTTCTCTACATCCTATCATGTTTCTCGACGAAGAGCCGCTTTTTGACACAAAATCAGTCCTTGGCTTTCTAAAAGATGTAGTATTGAATGTTTTTAGCCCAACAAGTTCATAGCGCATCCTCTGTCCAGAAGATGCCGCTGTGATAGCAGCTTTTTATGAGCCCAGGCCTCCATGCTCTTGTTTTAAGGGCTCTGCTGAGGCACTAGTGCTCCAAGCCAAACTTTTATTTCATATACGGATCATTTTTAATGAATTTTGTGTCTCCATGGCACACATCATTTGTCATTGCCATAATTTTACTCTATGTATATTTTATGCACCTACAGCGACTGTTTTTAGGCCTATTTACAGCCACGTCACATCTGTTTTATCCACACTGCGTAACGCACAGTTCATTATCATCGCTCTGGCGCTCTTTGGCCACATCGGTCCTTGCGCCAATAAACTCCACTAATCATCAGTCATAATCAATGTGCAGTGTTTTCTTAGTCTTTCAGTACCCTCTGGGAGTTGTGTAAATTTGGGTCTCTTTATTGAATCGCTTTTAGATCACTGAGGTGCCCTGAAATGCAGCATGTGTACATGGCAGGGTGCCCCCATGCATTGTCCTAACATTCTGATTTTGGTCTAGAGTTTCTGCAGTCTTTAAAAGAATGATTCATTTCTCTGACCACTGCATGTAAGAAGCTATGATGAAGGCATGCACAAAACAAGCAAAAAGCTTTAGAATTAACCAATTTGAGAGATTATGCTCTTTAGCTCTGGTAGCTTAGTGGCCAAGGTGATGCTCTCATAAACTAAAAAAAAAAACGAGCGTTTTATTCCTGGCTATGATGGCCATATTTCAATGGGTGTTAAAATAATAATAAAAAAACAATACTTTGTTCTTATGTTTGGGTTCATGTTATAAATAATGCTCAATTTTTGCATCTGTTGAGAGCCCAAGATACTTGCATCAAAACTAGTTGAATGACTTGAAGTTGGCTTTGGGAGAGATATATGGTAGCACTAAATTAAATTCCAATGCCAGCTCATCATAATTTCTTTAGTTGTAACAGTGCTTGGTATGTCATAAATAGATTATAATCATCACATGTAAATTATGTTGCATCCAAAAACAAAACAAAACTCAATGTGGTAATTCTGAGATTTTTCTGTAAAAAAAATAGAAGAACCTATAGCATCAATTAATGTCTTTAGTACAATTGTTTGGGTGCAAAATGAGAGCTTGACCTTAATTTTATTCTTTAATAAAATAGTTACCTTTTTCTCCTCTTTAAAGCCGAAAGGAAGCTTCAATAAAAGTAATCTGCAGTTTTGGTTTTTGTGTTCTTTCAATGCACTCATGCAAAGCTCAGCATGTCTGTACCTGTATAACTATCTTGCTGTTCACGAGCAAAGGTCTCTCAATAATGCATTTTCACTGATTTTGTGTACTACAAAACTTTTGATGCCGTACACTAATACTCTTTGTTCATGATCTGGGCATACAGATTGAAAAGGGGATATTGTTATCGATTTAACTGTTAAGCCAGCCAAATAGGCTTGAGGAATAACCTACTTGCTTAACCTGATTCAATGTTATTTATTTATATTGCCAGTTCTAATTGTGATGCAACAGGGGAGCAAAAGGTTAACCAATGTGAAAATGCTTACTAAGAAAAGGATGGTGTTAGGTTACAGAAGAAATGCAGTTGATAGTATTTATAGTAACTAATGCCATGAGTAGCTTAAAACTAATGCCATGAGTAGCTTAGTTAGAACCTCAGCCAAAAATTATTATTTTTTAAAAATAAACTGTACAGGACAAAGGTAAACCAATTAACTAATATGAGGCCTTGGTTTAGATTTTTTCTGTGACAAGCTTGACTGATGGATTGTGGCCAAGTCCAGATTGTGAATTTCGAAGTAAGTTCAATTAGCTGAAGACCAGGTGATTTCTGGCATGCAGTCCTGCTCATGAGGAGTGTACAAAAAAAAACAAGCGTGCAGTGGCAAGCATATTGGTGGTTTTGCAAACACAAGTGTGTGTCACTAAGTGCAGTCATAGTTCAGTGCAAGGCAAGTGGCGGGCTCAGGCAGGAAGTGTTTGAAGCAGCACATGTAATATGCTGTGTGGTGCCTCACTTGAAGGTAGTAGAAAAAACAATGAATAGACAACCGTAGGACAAGAGTTTATTAGGTTACTTTTTTTGGTATTTCTGAGGAAAAGGGCTGATATTTTTTTATTTATTCAACTCGAAACAAGTAATACAATACACATAATTTATGTCTTTGCGATCATGACTTAAGGCAATCACTTATGTAGTTTGCCAAGAGTGAGCAATTTCTAGCTCTTTTAAACAAAATTGTAAATTTCCGGCCACATACAGTGCAGTAATATTTGGTTTATATGTTGGCAGAATTTTCTCACTATGTTCAAAAGGCGTTGCAGGGCTCCTTTGACCCTAACAAGTTTGCCTGATTTCATGTGACAGGAGGCCTCAGTGCACCTTTCTAGTAGCCTAATTCTACTAGCACTGGTAATTTAGATACCGTTCTAGCACTGGTAATTTAGATACCGTTGTAAGCATAGGCACTGAGCTTTTTCTATTTGTAATGACCCTTACAGAGCACTCGGACCCTACCATGGACACTGTTGAGAATTCTTGTATTGGGCAACTTTATTGCAATCTTATCAAAAATGCAATTGTTAGACTTGTTTAGTGTGGCGGCTGGCATTGTTTGAGCTAGTCATGACTTTTTCTGCAACAGCGTTATGAGGGTACCTCAGTGTCTTTGGCCATAATAATCTAAGGCTTTTGATAAAACGAAGGCCTGCTGCTTTTGGTTATTGCCGCTAGAGGACATATTGCATTGAGCTTAGAAAGGTGGTTGTTTACCTATCTAGAAGCTATGATAAGAATTTTCACATGTATCACTGTTGTATAAGTGTAATTCTGATGACACTGGTAAAGGTGGCTTTCCTTAAGGGAACAGGTGCTGTGCTGAGCTAAAGCATATAGAACATTCATTTCTATATCTTGCCATGTTTGCTTATCTATGAACATTTTTTTATTTTATTTTATTTATTTACAACATACTGCGGTCTTGAAAAAGACCAAGCGGGAGAGGCACAAAAATTAAGTGAAAGACACACGTAAGCGAGATAGATGAATGATGTGCACAAAATACAGAAGATAAGTACATTATACAGAGATATATAGGTGAGCTTAAACACAGGTTAATATGACCTTCAGAACAACGGTGATGGGTCTATCTCCCTATCATACATTCACATTTGCGATAAACAGTAAAGCAAGTGGAGTACAGACTACAGTACAGACAATATGGCATGCTCAAAATGGCAAATAGACTGAGATGTGAAAACCAAATCAGGCAGTGAATTCCATTCCGATACTGTACGTGGGAAAAACGAATTCTTGAACATGTTTGTGTGGGCTCGATACGGAAGCAAATTGTGCGTGTGCCGATGTCTCGTGGGGCACGATTGAAATGGCTGAATGTATACCGATGCATTTACCTTTGTGAAACCAGTATAAAGAGCAAACAGCAGTTTCAGCCTATCGATTTTTCGTCTATCTTCCAGGGTTGAAATGCTATTCGCCAGCATTAGAGAAGTTGGTGAGTCGGTGGTCCTATATTTGTTGAAAATGAAGCGTATAGCGTGTCTTTGCACCATTTCAAGCCGGTACTTATCTTTTTAAGGAAGGGGTCCCATACGACCGAAGCGTATTGCAGTTTAAGAAGTATTATAATTTTGAAGGCCAGTAATTTGACATGAGTTGGTGACGCTTTGAGTTTATGCCGTAAAAGGCCCAACTTGCGTGTGCATGTGCTTTGACCACGACAGAGTATTGGTGAACGTAACATCAAGGTGTGAGCAGCTATATTGCCTTCATAGAGGCATTTGTTTCTTTTTCTTTTATCACAAAGAACCTTGCAGCACGTTTTTGATGCATTATGGTTCAAAATACAGCCATAAGATGTTGCCACCAGTGCTGTTTTCCTGATTAGTCTCTGTTATCACAGGAACACAGCAAAGATAATATGTTGTATGTACTGTATGTGATGTTTCATTAATAATGTGCTGATTTCAAACTGATATTACCACAGGCATGTGCAGAGTGGAGTGGCCCATCAGGGGGTGCAAAGGTTCATTCCGGCACACACACTGCCTCCCTCTTCACGTCCTACTAAATCAACCTATGTGGCAGATCATTCCCCCCCCCCCCCCCTTCTTTCGGGTACTGGGAGGCTGCCCCTCCCCCTGTGTGCACACCTATGGATATTACCGTGTACCTTTTCATGTTTTTGTTAAAAGTTTTGAATATAATATATGTCTAGTGCGACTGATAACTTAGACTGTACCTATAAGTGTGCAGTTACTTGCAGGAAAGAATTTAGGCTAGCTAAAACAAACCCTTAACAGGCACAAAAAAAAGCTGTACAGAGCTTCTATAATTACTAAAATGGCCTTTCAAACTGAGACTTGGTAAGTAAAAAATACACAGAACTGCAGAGCTTGTGACAACGCCTGTTCCTGTTTCTGTGTTACGGAAAACATGAACAGATAGCATGAAGTCTTTGAATATCCAGATAAATGATAGTGAAGTTTTGTAAAAGTGTTTTCGATTATACACTGAAGCTGTACAAGTAGGCTTTTCAGAATAGAAAATCAATTATGAGCGTGATCCTCCTAATTAAATTTTACCAGTTGTGCAGAAACAGGAGTGTGTAAATGGTTTCGACGTAGAAGCCAGATCAACTGCTAGAGTTCTAGCATATATGGGGTAGAGCTCCTGTGCGGCTCGCAAACACTTGAGCAGGTTTTTGTTGTAGTGTTAAATCTGACATGTTAACCCATTGGCTATGATGTTGCATTGCTGAGCTCAAAGTCATAGATTCAAACCCCACGGCAGTGGCTGCATTTTGACCAGGTAAAATGCAAAAATGCTCTTGTACATTGTCGTTCTTTATGAAAGGGAACATGGGAACGTGTGGCCTGCACTCTGCGGCGGCTGCCTACAGTACCATCAACCAACAGCAAAAGAAAACACCTTCGCTTTCAGCGTCATCTATTGCAATAAAACAAGACATTTATTTGATGTTCTGCGCCAGAAAATCGGTGAGTGGCATTCTTGAGGCGCTGCGTTAGAGTGCCTCGAGCGTGCAGTGGAGGCGAACGAGCGCATCAAGGCATGTAAAACATGAGACATGAGCGCCATCTGGCAGTTTTCTTAAAAAACAAAGCGCATGGCTCTGAGCTGGGTTTATGCGCCCATCTCAGAGGTTATAAGGTGTAGAACACAAGGCAACGAGTAGGTGCCACCACCATCACGTCTTAGCAAAGCGTTGGAAACACTCCTCGTTCCGTGCAAACGTTGCATGGTCAACGCAGCGTGATAAGCGCTACGGTCCTTAAAACTACTTATGTATAAAAAGGCGCACGTGCAGAATATATGCGTGTTCTTATGGTGCCACAGACATGTGCAATAATTGCTTTTTAATTGATAATTGCACAAGCATAAACGCTCAACCTTGAGCAACATTGGTGGGTGCTGCGGATTGGGTCGGCTGTTTCAAGTACCCGATGCCGTTAAGAGTGGACAGACAAATATACAGACAGATAGACAGACAGACCAAAATTTTTGCTGCGATGGTCCCCAAGAAAGACTATTGTCTTTAATAACGAGTTATGGCCAGTAGACAAGCGTTGCTAGAGCACTCCCTCTGTGCTCAGGCCTGCAGTGCGTGCCAACATATCAAACATTCTGCGCGACCTGATGCAGGCTGCAGTAATTCCCCGATATCGCTCGCCGTGCGATCGGTGAGGGAACTTAATCTAGCAGCCCTTGTCTACTGGCCATGACTCTTTATCTCGCTTGGCCATAGATGATGCCAAAAGCGGACATGCTTTCTTCACTTGTCAATTGATGGTGCTGTAGGCAGCTGCCGTAGAGCGCAGGCCACGCGTTCGCGTGTTCTCTTTCATAAAGAACGACAGTGTACATCTAAGTAGGTGCACATGAAATGAGCCTCAGGTGGTAGAAATGAATTCGAAGTCTCCCTCTGTGGCATGCATCATTATCAGAGTTTTGTTTTACGTCAGACCATAGGTCAGCAAAAAACTCTGACTCAGGCTCATCAGAAGTTTTCTCAAGCGTCTCACTTAGACTTTTTAGCATTTTTTTCTGTTAGACTCACCCAGTTAAACACACCAGAATATTAATCTCAGGCTTGATATGAGCCTGATTGAGTTGGAATGAGTTGACTCATGAGTTTGTTAACATATAATATGCTTTTTGGAGCATGACATCAACATCTTTCAACACCAGTATCTCACATAATCGGGACTCTGCGTGGTGCCTTTTTGATTTTGTATCTTCAAGTACAAGTTATCAGTGGTTGCAATCCAGTTAGGACATTTTTATATTTTATCCATAACTGTTATGTGTAAACCATAACATGTAAGAATAGCAGGGGGGAGTCTGCTCTCCACAACTCGAGCTTTTGATCGACGATATCGTCAGCTAAATTATTATACGTCAATTGAGATCAACACGCCAAAATAACCTTACACAATATTACACAACACTCAATAACATGACAAACACCAGGCGGCGGTGCCAACGCTTAACTCATCATGAGGGCTCAGACGACCCGTGGTGCTGTCTACCGTGGACCGCCGCAAGAGCCAACTGCGCGCTCCAACCACCACACGCCAAAGAGGCCCGCTTCTCTCTCATGTGCCACCCTGCAGGCTTGCCACCAGGTGTCACCACTAGTGCCACCGTTCTAACCATGATGATGATGGTGGTGATACATGCTCGGGAGCACAATGCCACCTACCGCTTATTAACATTGCAATGCCACCTACCGCAACGGTAATGTTGCCATCGGGGCGAGCAACTGTCACTCGTACCGACACATCTTCTGGTTGCAACCAGCACTCACGAGGGTGCCGGACAGCAGGAAGTTGCGCAGGTCCCAGGCATGTCCATCGCCTGATCTCGCGACCACATTCATGGCCAACGGCAAGGACGACGTTCAGGAGTCAGCCAGCCGCGGGTTACATCACTCCTGCTGCGCACACTCAAAACACTCGCTGGTACAATGCAGTAGGGCATAAAAAAGGTAGCTTCTGGCTTCTCGCCCACGGGGTAAGATGGTCAATACTACTAGCAAATACATCGGTGGTGGCCGAGATGCCCAGCTATAATAAAACCATGGTCACTTTTTCTAACTCGTCCCTCACAAGCTAAAAAAAAAAAATTGAGGGAGGCAGAGTGCAACACCTCAATGCCATGATCCACCTAATTGTGCCATGTGCGACAGGCAGCTGCACAGAGCCTTAGGCCTAATGAATCACTCGACAACAACCGGCATCAACCCAGCACCCAGCCTAGGCATAGAAGAAGCAGCCGCAAGGAGACATCTACTCTGTAAGATGGCCCGACTCGCTCGCCGCACACAGCAGCTTACTGAGTGATTGGTGCCCACCGTCCCGGATGATGTCATGACGCCTCGGTGTCGAGCCGCAAGACAAGACAGCAATGACGCCTGACTCTCTGATTTCAAAGAAACAGAAGAAGCTATTTACAGAAAACTGGACCACTTGCGAGGTTTCTGTACTCACTCGCTTCGGGCTTGGTTTAAAATCCACGTGCTCTAAGCTTTGCTCACCCCAGGATTTATATCGTATGTGTCTCGTCCCAACTGAACAACGTTCTTTAACACCAACCACAAAAAAAAAAATACTGAGCAGAAAAAAAAAAAAACTCAAACGAGCTGACAAGTTCAAACACGTCACAACAATCGATCTCGCTCTGAACAAATCATACCGCCGACGCTAGCAGTGGAAGTCCCCTTAGGCCTATCCTACCCCAGCTCAAACAAAAGCTTGTACTGAACTGGGAAAACTGTCGTCCGATGCTACAAGAGCTCCACGTTGGGCAGCCAGCGTGGGGTCTCGCCACGCTCTTGAAGTGAACGGACACAGTAGATGCTGTCGGAATGAACCAAACAACACAAATTTATTTAACTACTTTTAGATCAATGATATTGTCAGCCGAGTTACTATACATCATTTGTGATCAACATGGTAAAACAACCTTGCACAATATTACACAGCCCTCAACAACATGGCAAACACAAGGCGGCGGCGCCAATGCTTGACTCACCACAAGGGCTCACAGTAGACGACCTGTGGTGCCGTCTACTGTGGACCGCTCCAAGAGCCAACCACGCGCTGCAACCGCCACACACCAAAGAGGCCCGCTTCTCTCTCATGTGCCGCCCCGCAGGCTTGCCACTAGGCATCACCGCCGGCGCTACCATTCATGCATAATGATGATGGTGGTTATTCACATTCGCGAAAACAACGCCACCTACTGCTCGATAGTTGTGACCCCTGAATGCAGCCTCTGCGCGAAACATGCACCACGAGGCACAAACAACTTTACAGGGGGTGTTAGCACCTCCACAGTATTCAGTGTATAAGATGAGCTCCCAAAAATAGAGTGTGCAAATAGTGAAAATTGATCGCGAATCGAATTGAATAGTGACCAAAAATTCAAATATTGAATGCAAGAAATTGTAATAAAAATTAAGAACAACAACAAAGAAATAAAATCTGTTCATGTCCTCGAGCTTCTTACGTTGTGAGTTACCGCTATGGAAAGACAATAAATAAACACAAACTGTTCCAAATTTTCTGGCTTGAGGCTGCCTCGCCATAACTTTACAGGTTTGCTGCAGAAGAAAACATGCATTCGCTGGACACCTCAGCAGCAATGATGGAAGGTATTGCAAAGCATTGGTGATACCTGGGTAAACTGCAATCCTGTGCTCTTTCCAGTATTTCAAAGGATCGTCTTTTCTTGTGATTAGAAGCTCAGTGCCGTATTTTTGGACCTGTTGACTATAAAGTCTGAGCTTAGGGATCTAGTTATTTTTTTACATTAGCTGTTTGACAGTGTACCACACTGTTCCTTGGCTTTCTTTTCTGAAACCATGATTTGTCACTGGTTTTGAACAGAGCTTCGAATTTTGAAACTGCTTTGAAATAAGATATATTAATATTAATAGTTTATGAATGTAACCTCCCAAAATTACGATATGATTATGAGAGACACCTTACAGTGGAAGGATCCAGAGATTTCAACCACCTGCGGTTCTTTGATTTGCACCTAAATCTAAGTACATTATGCTTTGAAACGAACGACCTGCCATAACAACATTAGTCTTAGTTTTAGTCCCCAAATCCTAACAAAGTTGCATTATTTTCCTTTGTCACATTTTAGATATTTGTCCTCTCGAATTATTCGAAACTTTTAACACTAGCTATTCGGAAATTGAATTGAATTATTCGATTAGGTATTATTGGATTCGAATTCAAAGCTTGAATATTTGTACACCCCCACCCGAAAGATGAACTTGTTACTCATCAACAGTAGCTTCTTCGGCTGCTTTTCTATAGTCTACTCAAGGCTGAAACAACTGAAAAATTAGTGATAAACCTCTATTTGGTATATATTGCTGCAAGACCTTAATGCAAGGTCGAAAGTTCGCAGGATGTGGGTTTATATTAGGAATACTGATGCTCAACGCTCTTTTTTTTCGTGGATACCTCAGTTGTGCTGCATTGTTCTCAACACTGAATAAATGGTACAAAACAGGGTGATAAATATGTCATTACTGACAAGAGTACATTAAAATACCTTTTTTATGGGTTGGCTTTGCCTTTTGACATAATCTGCACCATTTTGTGGGCCATCGTTTTGTATTTCTTAGCCTATTCTTCCCTCCCCCCTCCCCCCCCCCATTAAGGGAACTGGGTGCCAAGCTTGAGCTGATGAAGCCCGATGAACTCCGTAAACAATTTCCATGGATAAATACTGACGGTATCGCACTTGCATCACATGGTATGTAATCAGTATTTAGACAATCGTCTGTCTTCTTGTTTTTGCAAGCTGTCTCTCTTATTATATAAAACTAAATCTAGGATGACTGTGAAATGACTGTCACATCACTTTTTCAAAAATCTTCACTCCAGCTGCTTGTGTTTCAGTATACATAGCATACTAGCATACTGTACTTGTATCATACTTCATGAAACATTACATGAGCAGCATAGTAACTTTTGCCATTTAAAGCAAATTGACATTGTGAAGCATTGTCAGACTAGACTTCAGTGACTATTCATTCCTTAAACTTGCAGCATGTTTCTTTGTGTACCTTCTTTTGTCTAGACTTTTACTCGCTCTAAAAAAAACCTATTCTTTTCTTAGTACTGGAAAGGTGCTAACTTGTGATGTTTCTGTATCTTATTTTATTTCAAGACAAACTGCTCATATTATGTTTATTTTACCAGAATTCTGCTATTATTATAAAGGCAGTGAGCAGGAGGGGGAGTGTAAAAAATGGAACTACATATTAATACATTGTCTGAAAAACATGATGTTACAAAGGGACAAAGAAAAAAGATTTACATTGTTAGGTTGGCTGAACAGCATTAATGGAGTTAAACAACATTAAAGAGGCACTTCAATACTTTTTCAGTATGGTCCGAAAACACCACCGATTGGTACTTGAGGCTCCTGAAAACGCGCAAGCAAAAAATTATAGCGCAGCACGCTGCCTGGAATTCGCAATGCTTAAAATCAGCTAGAAATCATTTCCTCTCCTCTCGACAAATGATGTCATAAACGCCATGACCTCACCATTAACCCAAAGTCCATGGGCATTGGATGACTGGAGTATCATGAGCTGCATGGCTACCGAGGCCTATTCTACCATGTCTAAGCCAGCGTTTTCAAACCATCCCGCAGAAACACGCACTAGACCACAAAATAATGCTGGTCAGCAAAACAACGCTACTCTCATGCTCGGGGGTCGGGCTTGTTAGGGCATGTCATGCGCATGTGACCTTTCGGTCAAATGCCAAAGAAAATAGGGAAGAGATTTGGTGTGCGAAGGCTGTGCGGGGGAGCGGCAAGGGTTTCGAGCTTGCTTTCTCTCATCCTCATTTTACGCCGCTGAAAAAAAAAAAAACTTTTTCTCAACTCTTAATGAAAAGATTGAAAAATTTGTGTGGCATAATGCTCCTCATCGGGCACACAACAACTTCTACGGTTCAACTAAAATTTGTTATGGGGCCTCTCGAGTGGCCCTTTAAAACTTACTTTTGTAGGAGGCACTAAGCCATTCTCGGTCTTCAATGGTTTGGACAGTTCCAAGTGGAGAAATAAGTAAAAGAGTGTGTCCTGGCTTTAACGGATTTTCAACCAGCCAGTTTTATAGAATTGTTGACAAGGTTCCCCAAAAAGCCAACAGAAATATTGTTATACTATTCACTATATTTCAGAAGCTAATGATGGAATTTGGAGTTCTTGTGAGTGACTTTTAATTGTGGAGATTACATAATTAGGTGTGAGATAATAAATGTTTCCAGTGTTTTTTTTGTGCTCTTTCCCGGAGAATTAAAAACAAGAATGCTTGCTTGATATTGTTACCAAGATAAGAATATTTTCATGAAATTTAAAGTGTCCCAGACCATCCTTAATCATTGATGATGAAAGTTGGAATGGATATGACCTCAAAAGTGAGGTAACTTTTAGTTAGTTGACTCTCTCTTTATCAAGACTATAAGAAGTGTATACATTCGTGTGAAAATGATAATCAGTTTTTATGCCATCATAGTATACTAGATAAGTACTACTATAGTTGTTGTACGTGTGCCATCATTCACATCACAGTGAAATGCTCTTTATAATATTACGGTATCTGTTTTCTTGTAACAGGTCTAGAGAATGAAGGCTGGTTTGATCCATATGCTCTTCTTACTGCCTTGCGACGAAAATCGGTCTCTCTTGGGGCACGGTATCTTAATGCGGAACTTGTAGATTTTGAATTTCAAACTATCGATGCACAACGTGGACCTGAAATATCGTATGAACCTGTAAACCATGCTGTGGTAAGTATTTTACTGGTTTTAATGCCAATATCTGAAATTGAAATTTTCTTTTCTCTGCAACAAGAGAAAAAGTTGCAGTGAGGACAGGAGGGAAACAATAAGAACAGCCTGAGAAGCTCTTACACTTAGCACACAGGAGAGCATAAAAATGTGTGGCTAAAAGAGTACAGCATACTAAGAAACACGTATGAGTTAATAAACATTGCTCTGATATCTTTGATTTATTTATATTCACCAGGCTGTCTTGTTTGATATAATTGCAGCCCGTGAAACACTTAAAAAGAGCTGAGGAACATCTAAAATACTCTTAAGTTTCTAAATGATAAGCTAGACATATAACAATAGTTGCAGCCTATGCATTATTTAGATGCACACTTAACGAAAACAGCTGTGCTAAAGCTACATCATTAGTGGTCTAGAAAACTTATTGAAAGAAGTTTTTCAAATAACTACAATTAATTTATAGTGCAATTGACGACACGTATTTATGTGATCATATTACTTAGACTTCAAGAAAAGTCATCCGCAGTGAGATTGAAGCTCAGTTCCTCTCATTTGCAAACTGTGTGCTGTAACTACAGCCACTTAGTTGAAATTTGACCATAATGGCTGCATGTTAGCATCTAGTTTCGAGCATAGGAATCCAATATAGACACGCAGCATCAGGGCTGAGTTGAGTTTTGAATTGTGCTTGCAATCATATGTGGTTTAATGAGGAAAGCTGCCCAATTTCTTTTACTTTTTTAAGGATTATCGAACCCCAAAAACATTACTGAATGTGGTCTGTAAATGGGGCGCACAATAAAAAGCAGATAGGACAGGCTAACTTTCCATGCTCCATTCTCATTACACATTTTGTAATGCAATACCAGCTAGTCCATCAGTCTGTTCTTAGGTACATAAATGTTACAAAGAGTGACTGTGAATGACCATTATATTTATACAGAGAATGGCATTCAGTTCCACTGAGTGCGTAACTACATCTATTGCAGGACACATAGACTGTTCTTGTTCCTCATATTTGGATGTCATTCTTTTTTTTTTTCATGTTTGAGGAGGGCCAATATTCATGCTCTTCATGAAATATAATTTGCTAAGCTTTATTGAATTGGCAGTTTTCTGTCTGTGTAGAGAAAAAATCATGCAGCCTTTAAAAGAAATTTAATCTTCCTGAAACGCTTGTACATACCTGAGAAACCTATATATACAATGTACAAGAAAGCACTTGGGGCAAAAAGTAAAGCTATCTTCATATGCTGTTGATCTGGTTGTTTTTAACAACATATTTGAAACCCTCTTGCAAGAAATGCTTATTGAACACCTTTGATGTCTACAAAATTGTGTGCGAAAATTCTGAAAAGTAAAGGAAATTGGATATTTCCTTGCTGCCTTGATAATATCTTTTCTATTGCAGCAATCATATGAAGGTGCCTAAGACATTAGTTACCACGTTGATTATTTAAATTAAAATACTTAACTTCTATATCAAAGGAGACCCATGGTCGGGTCAGATAAGAGAATTGAAGTCCTTCTTCTGAGGAACTTGTTGCCATGTTGAGATTTCCAAAAAGCAGCCTCAAATACCTATTGTGAAGCTATGAAATCTGACCAGATACGCCAGCGAAAATTAAAATGAAGCACTATTGAACATAACAAACAAGTGAAAACAACCTCACTGTTTCCAACGACAATTTCACTGGTGTTCTGCATTCATTGACCTACAAATGCCAGTGCATTCTATAATCAGAAGCACAACCTGCACATCCACAAAGCAAATATTATTGGCTCATCAAATGACAGAACAAAAAAATGAACCCTCGGTCTCTTTCATCTCTTCATGGTGAGGGTCTCGATCTGGCAGACGTGACGCTTTAGGTAATATATGAGGGTTTATTGTGTGTGTAATGCGACACCAGCTGGCAATAATAAGACTGTTCTACACTTGCCATCATTGCTGCGAGTGGCACTGGCTAAAACACCTAGGATTACCGAAACATGGATACTCAATAAAGTGGATATGAAAGCAACCACTGCTGTGACTCAATTAGTAGACTATCGGACGTGTGATCCGAAGCTTTTAGGTTCAGTCACTATCAGGGGCAAGTTCATTTTTCTCCCACTTTTTATGTAATTAGTGTATTACAGTTGTAACATGCAAGGAATGTCCCCTATACATTCATTAGCTTTATTATCTGTTGGTCTCACTTGGTCAAGTCTAACAAAGGAAATTAATTGTCAATTGCCATCCGCACCCCCTTTTTTGTTCATTCACAAATATTTAGTTTCATTAAAAATTAATCCTGTTCAAGAAAAAGCTTAAAAGGTGCTGTAAGACGCAGGGTGCTATCTCTAATGCAATGCATGCAAAAAAAAAATAGTATTCGTAATTGAAGCTGCTTTGATTTTTTCTTCTAGTGCAAGGATTCATATACCAGACCAAAACTTAATTAGAGCATTAAGTCTATTCATGCAAGTTGCAGAACCAGCTGAATTATGTGATCTGAAAATGCTGTGTTGCTTGTCAGTCATTACTGTTCCAGGCTTGCTGCTGTTTATATGCAACATCTAAAAGTAAATTATCAGTTGTATAGGTGTTTGTTCAATGCCAAGACCACGCTATTACTGTGTCCAACGGATTCTTGAGAAGTTCACAGATTTGCACGTATGTAAATGCCTTACTTGCTATCTCGATTTCGGTTTTGTAAATCATTTAAGTTTGCCCCCAGTTTTTTTTCTCATTATTTTTTACGATTGTTTCATGTATGTAGAAATCAAGGTTGCCATGCAAGTGTTGCCATAATTGTTACTAAGCAAAAATAGCTCTGTTATTTTAGGTGTGTTTCTGAATTTATTGATTTTTTAGCACTGTAGTTGAAGTAAGCTTTAGACATAATGCCCCTTACTTTGTCTTGCCCAGGTAAGGACACCAGATGGAGTGATACGCAGAATTACCTTTGCCGTTTTGGTTGTGGCTGCCGGTCCGCACTCTGGTGAAGTTGCCAAGTTGTTGCGTGTTGGTACGGGACAGGGACTCCTGGAGGTCCCTCTGCCAGTCGAACCTAGGTTGGATTTTTCAAGTTTCATTGCCTGCTTGTCATGTATAGTTCTGCTATTACGTAACAAAGAGGCCATTTTTTTGTGTGTGGCTGGCACGATCACTTTTAATTTTGCCCTTAGAAGTTGATGATGAAAAACTTGAATTATTATATGAAACATTTGCAAGTTCTAAAAAATGGGTATGCCATAAGTTGGCGAGTGCTACAACTTTCAAATATAAACAACTGCCCTTAAATCAAAATTAAAGAGCGAATCAGAGAGTTCTTATTAATTAGTCTCATTGTCATTTTAGTTTCAGCAAATTATTTCCACCTTGACATAGAGTATGTGTGTTAAAATGACTGTAGCGCGACAATCATAAAATTTTCATTAGCAATCAAATTATTTAAAACACCTTGTATATTGCAATCTTCTTTAAGAGGCTCATTTGTTTATTAGACGCAACCAAATGAATCCAGCAGATTGGATTCATACGGTTGTGTCTGTATACCTATATTCTGCCAGTCGCCTTCAGCCTATCGAAGTCCCAGCCGAGCCGCTTTATTGATATGGATTGGACTTGCTTGGTCCATCTTCAACTTCAACAAATGGAAACAAATGGGTTGCAGTAGCCACAGATTATGCCACTCGGTGTGCAATCATTCCAGTGCTACCGACCAGCTATGGGACTGATATTGCTGATTTCCTCCTATATGACATCATTCTCCCACATGGCATCCCTTGTCACCTACTCACAGACCATGGTCACTGCTTTCTCTCGTGGGTGGTTGATCTACTGTGATCATGTGCTACTCGTGACAACTTCTGCACTTCTTTCATCCTCAGACGAACGGGCTCACCAAACGCCTCAACCGAACACTGACGAACATGCATTCCATGTAAGTTTCCAATGACCACACCAATTGGGATATTGCCCTCACCTTCATCACATTCACCTATAACTCATCCACCGCGGAACTGCTGGTTATTCATCCTTTTATCTTTTCTCGGCTCGGCCGCGATCCGTTGTTACCGTTCAATACCCTGTTTCCATTCGACCAAACATCCACCACATCATACGCTCAAGATGCCATCACCTGTTCTGTCATCGCAAGCGCGGTGGTAGCCCGCACTAGGCTCTCACTGTCCCAGACTGCACAAAAGTCGCTGCTTGATAGTCGACACATGGATGCTGAATTTTCTTCGGGCTCTCTCATTCTGTGGCTTTCATCTTGTAATGTTGGCCTCAGCGAGAGGCTGTTATCACTATATGTTAGGCCCTACCAAGTTGTGCACCAGGTGACGCCTCTCATTAATGAGATTTCCCCGACAACCAGCTCATCAACTGCTACGTCCAGAATTTAAATCCTGCATCTTTTTCGCCTAAAGGCCTACAATGGTGACATGCCCATTGAAGCATAGCAGGTGCCAAGATGGTGCTTTACAAGCTGGGGTAATGTTACGAGTATGGAAATGCCACTCCGGCACCACCACTGAATTGGTGCTGAATGGACAAAGAAGACAAGATTGTTGCGGGGCTGAGTCTGGGCTACCCTGTTGACTTTCAATTTTGTGCACTCTGTGCAGTGTCATCTCGATGGGATACTGACTGACAATGCCTAAATAAATACTCCCCATAACAATATATACAGGGTGTCCCAGCCAACTAGAACCAAAAGTTAAAGGAAAAAAATGTGTGCTCTAGGAAAATCCTATGTATTGTATATTAGTGGTAGTCGTGCTACATACAACCTTTTTTTTATGACTAAGTGATAGTTAATTATTTGCTTTAATTAGCCAACTTTTTAGTTAATTATTTGCTTTAATTAGCAAACTTTTTTATTCTTGCTTGAAGTGTTAAAATAATGGCTTCATGTTGTACCTTGTTTCAAATAACCCCAGAATCAAGCATTTATTTTTTGCTGAAATCTGCTTGGTTGTTTTTTCTGACAAACAGCAAAAGCACGCGTAACAACAGAACCACATGAAAAAAATACGGAATAGATGTGCGTTCATGGACCAATAGTCCAGGGCTTCTAAGTGTTTTATAGTTGATACATGTCTGCATTCGTTCATTGTACAGGGCCTCACGCTATTTGATGGACGTACATTAAGAGCAGCCGTGTAGCAAGATACCACCCTTTTATAGTAGTTTTGCGTATCTCTTGACGAGCCATACTAGATGCAAAAAAAGCATATTTTCTAGGTTTTTTTATTTTATTTTTCTCTCTCTCTTTTTTCCTCCTATGAAGTCGGGTATCATGGAGAGTGGTGTTTGAGACATTATGAGACCAGTTATAGAAGGTGTTGCAGCTTTGAGCATTTTACTTTGACAGACTATAGTATAACACCAATGGTAAGGTATGTAGAAATTTTGTGGATGAATATGTTCAGACAATCGAATGCTGGGGCTTAGTATTTATTTTCTGTAGTTAACGCTCCATTAAATCTCAACTGACTAATTGAATCAACACTGGTATCGATTTATGTCTGCTTTGACTAATCATGCCAGAAAATCTTCTATGGATGATTCTACTTTCAGTTCTTCATTGACTTCACTGAGAGCAGCTTCTCTGCATTCAAGATACAATGAAGTGCTGTCCTTCACAAAATACACACGTGTGTACATAATAATAATTTTTCGAATTTTATGTGCCAAAGCCACAACATGATTATGAGGCCTTGACTGTCTTGGGCTTTTCAAAGTGCATCTAAGTACATAAGTGGTCTTGCCGCCATGGCCAATAATTCAGTCTGTGTCCTTGAGCTTAGCGGCATGACAGCTTACCTACTAAGCTACCACTTTGAATCAAGTGTGTGGGCATTGTGCCATTCTACCACCCTTCCATTCTACCATATGAATATTATCCCTTTAGATCCTGCGAATTCAGAGAGAGAGAGATGTGGGGTTTAACGTCCCAAAACCACCATATGATTATGAGAGACGCTGTAGTGGAGGGCTCTGGAAATTTCGACCACCTGGGGTTCTTTAACGTGCACCCAAATCTGAGCACTCCTGCGAATTCATATAAATACTTAGGCGTTCATATAACTTCAAACCTAACCTGGTCTCTTCATATTGAATACATAACCAGAAGAGCTAACAGCATGCTTGGCTACTTAGGTCACAAATTTTCTAACGCCCCGACATCTTTGAAATTACTACTTTATCAGTCATTAGTGCACCCCAAACTAGAATACGCTGCAGCAGTGTGGGACCCACACTACGAAAACCTCATCTTCTCTCTAGAACTCCTTCAAAACAATTCTGTTCCTTTCATTTATTTCAATTATAACCGCACTTCCAGCATATCTTCAATGAAAGCTAACCTATGTCTTCCATCACTAGCATCACGGAGAAATATAGCTCGCTTAACTCTGTTTCATAAGATATACCATCACCCATTTCTTCATAATAACTTCATTTCACCGCCACATTACTTATCGCACCGTGTAGACCATCGCTTCAAAGTCGGAATTCAAGCAGGAAACACCAACATCTTTAGTCATTCATTTTTCCCTAGAACATCTCGACAATGGAACCACCTTTCCAATGACATAGTCACCATCATTGATAATAAACTTTTTCGAAAGGCTATAGCTAACATTGTTCAACTTGGAATTCATGGCACCTTATTATTGTTGTAAAGTTGTATAAACAGGAATTAATGTCATGTTACTTTGTTTTTAATATTATTGCAAAGCATTTCTTTGCTACATTGTATGTACTACTATTTCTAGTCGTTTGTTTTATTGCACTGTTGTATTACGTTCTTGTTCTGTTATTTACTACCCAAGTTTGTACAATTTTCCGTTCACCGCTCCCCCCTGTAATGCCCTCGGGCCTTGAAGGTACAATAATTGAATAAATAAGTTTACTAACATAAATTTATTTGCAAAGATTTTTTTTTGTTATATCATCACACTTTCTTCCAGCAAACATACATACTAAGCTAGTTTAGGGGTGGTTGCTGCAATCTTCCCAAGCAAACAATGACATTGAGCAGCAAAAGCAAATGTTAGGGGAAGTACTGCAGAGAATGCACTGAAAGAGCGAGACTGGCTCTTTTATTGTATTTTTACATCACATAAGGGCATCCCCACAAGAGCACAATCCGAAGCCAGCACTTTTATTGGGATTGGCCATTTGCTGTAATTGTGTAATGTTTATGAAACTTGGAAGAACAAATAAATTTTATCACAATGGCAAAGAAATGAATGCAATAGCAACAAATTGCAATGTTACACAAAGTAAGGCTAGCAGCTAGCTTTTGGATCTGATCTCATGCAACTCTAATAAATGCTGCTGTAAGGGAATACTGCCACTCCATCAAGAGAAGTGGTTTTCTTGTAGTCTGTCGTCTCAATGCGAAGCAGTGAAAGCACAGCATGTGGAAAGGTATAAAAGCCATTTGCTGATGTCTGCCGAATTAGCACCTGCCGGCACTCGCAACCTTGTCCTTATGATGAGTTCACACTTGCTCCTGAAGCAGTACATCCCATCCCCTCACCCCTTTCCCGCCGGTGTCCTTTCATGCTCCCTCACCGAACGAAATACGGGTGGGGCATTTCCTCCCTGCTTGAAAAGCTATCGATGGTAGGCCTCCCATGTAGAGTGATGTTCTCACATGTACCCTCCGTGCAATGAAGATGGCTGGCTTGTTTTATCTATGCTTCAACTTTTATTTTTGGTTATAGCATAAAATGCATGGGGCAGTGTTATTCATTTCGCCTTCATACGGAACATGTAGGCAACAGCAAGAACCCCTCATGAGTGTCCATATAATTTATATTGCAATAAAAGTTACATGAATGTAACCAGTACTCCTTTAATACATAATTTCTCTTTTGCATTAAAAGGCAATCATTCTGTTTTTATGTAACAGGTACGAATTTGCCATGCACATCATTTGTTTATTTCTAGTGTGTGGTGTAGCAAGATACACAGCCGTAAAGAGCACTTGCTTAACGTTGACTTCTGTATTTCTGGTGCAGGAAGCGCTACGTTTATGTTGTCCAGTGTCCAGATGGCCCTGGGCTCAACTTTCCACTGGTTGTAACACCTGACGGAGTGTACTGTCGCCGCGAGGGCCTTGGGGGCCACTATGTTTGTGGCAAGTCACCTTCTCCTGTAAGTTGTGTGTCTTAATTTTTTGGATTGTGCTTTGCAGTTATCCAGTGGAATTGTTTGTATTGCCACATAGTATAGTCAGGTCAGCAGACCTTTCCCTCTTAGGTTGGTAGGTATATATGCTCACCACCCCTTGTTCTTGGATGAGCTGACAGCATTATTGTATACTTGTAGAAAAATGCATATGCATGTTTATACAGACCTGCTTCATTATCACAATAGCACGAAAATAATACCTCACTCACTCTAAATTGTACATCACCTGAATGTAATGTGGCACTTTAGAACTTTTTTCATAAAATTCTTAATCTATTTGGTAAAATTTACTGAGGTTATGTATGTTTGTGTACTGATTTCAAATATACAAGTGCCTTCGTTGAAGAATATGTAGTTTTTACAATATCTAAAATTTGGATTAGCCTTTTTAGGAGCAAGTTTTTTCCTCAAAATGAGACAGTCGCAAAGTAAATCAGCATATCATGATAATCTGGAATAAAATCTGCATGGAGTAAAAGCAGAATAATGTTCTAAACTCATTTCAACAAACGTTATGGTATGTTAAACATTCATGAGCGATATCACAGCTTGACAACAACTCACTTCCGAATGTTCATTATACCGTAACTTTTATTCAAGTGTGTTCAAGCCATTAAAGAAACAAAAAATGTCAATTTTATTCTCCACCTGTGAAGGCAACCTGAAGTTGAGGACTGTGGTCTGAATTTGGCAGTGCTACCATTTTTCTTTTTCGTGTGCACTTGTTTCACTTTGTGTGTATAAATCATGAAGATATGTTTTTGTGGTTTGTTTACTCTTATTATGGATGTCTATCATTCTATATATTTCAACGCTTGGAATTTTTTCGTAGTGGCATGTCGATATTATTGGTATGTAGGAAATCTAAAAAGAAAGTTTGAAGAGGGTTATGGCATACCTAACGTTGTGACTGTTCGCTTTCTGTATATAGTTTAGTGAGGTCTGCATGTTTGGAAGGCATTTCATGAGAGGAAAAGATGTCGTCGACTAGAACAGTGGTGTGACAGTATAAAGAAAAAGAAAAAAGTCTTTCAAAAAGAAATAAAGAAAAGACGAAACTTTCAGAGTCAGAGAAAAGATTTTCGTTCAGGGGATAAATCATTGCATGAAAAGCTTTTGCTATAGCACTTGCTATACTGTGAGCAGTGCAGCGAGATGGTTAGTTGCGTTGTACATTTTATTGACAACTCACAGTGCACAGTGCAGAAACACTAATAAGTAAATTAAATGACCTTGGATAATATATGTAAGGTGAAAGAAATTTCATGTTATCTACCTGAAAGTGTCCATGTAGGTTGAAACGAAAGCCCGTACAACCTCCTCATAAATCTGTGATTATTGATATAAAATTAATCCTGGTCTAAAGAATTCAATTGCTGTCTCAGCAAGTCAGTGATGCCAGGTCTTATACCTGACACTTAAAGGGATGGACCGTAAAATCAACTGAAAATGCGATTTTTCAGTTTTCGTAGCACGGTATTGCAGAATTACTGACAGTACTTCCACGCAGTGACATTTTTTACGCGCAGTGGAAAGCATTTAAAGTAAACCTTAATGCGCCTGATCCCGTGTATGGACCGCAGCAACTGGAACTTTAAATGGCATTTTCTCCAAATGCTACTTTTCGTCAGAAAAGGAGCATCCTCTCTGTAACCACTGCAGGTGTCAAGTGTAAGTTTTTGTGACTTCTTTCTGAATAGCATAGGCCCATTCAGAAAAAAAATAATAGTGTTGCCACCGGAATTGTATTTTTACAAGTTTTTTTCTTAGAAAAGTAGAGCCCCAGAATTCTAGTTATCATACATCTCAATTTTTTACTAAAGAGGGGTCATGCCTACTATTATTTTGGTTCAGAAGGATACCCTGGGCACGTGTAATAACCAGAAGAGATTATACCATTTTACATGCAAAACTTTTTCACAAATGTTCCATCAAAAAATGAAAATAGTAAAATGATATATTTTTATAATTTTCAGAATGCCTCAGTATTTTCTAGCAAAATTCACAAAACGTCCAGTACATTCTCTATTCAAGCTACTTTCGAAATTTTGTGGAGTTTGCTTTAAAAATAATCAACTGATGGGCAGTAGTAGTTCTAGTAGTTCCACACATCTCTATGCTGTCCATCCCTGCTTGAATGTGGAGCCTTCTTATTGTGGGACTGCAGGCAAGGTATTAAATGGCTGGGGGAAAAAACCTATAAGTCTTTTGTTAGTTTCATTAAAGCTTGTGGAAGCTTAGTACGCTCCTGGTATATAACATGTGTTACATTTGTTTCACTTTTGTTTCTGCTTTTTTGTATAACTTTCAGCCACTATTTAGGCAAGTCATGCATGGATCTTGTGAAGTAATCTAAGGTTCTGGTTCAATATCACTTCTAGTGCAACTGGTCAGGGTTCCAGTTGGTGTCTAGTTGTTTTGCAACTAGAACTTGCTGCTTCCCTAGCTGGGACTAGTTGGTTCTCAACTGAAACCACTTGAAGCTAGTTGGATTCCCTGTTATTAACTTTTACTTGGGTCTACTTGTAGCACTTCTGGCTCTTGGTGTACAGCCTTGCAATATTTTAAAAGTGCAGTCATGTTATTTTATTGAACTCGGTTATATTAAAGTATCAATCATACTGTTACGGAAAAGAAGAGACGCCGTAGCGACGAGGCTGGGGATTAGGTGTATTTAAAACCAGTGGTAATGGCGTGACTGGTTCACCAGCGATCCAGCGGAGACAACCCTTCGTCTTGCTCGTCAGGCACACACGTGCGTTGTCCCCTAGAATATTAATATGCATGCATGTAGCATAACCCCCGGCAGCACGAGCGCCGTCTCGGCACATCTAAATGTTAACGTCACTAGGAGAGTGGTAGGGCTTCAAGCACGCAACATGTACAATATCGATAGCCTATTGGGCACATGAAGGCGACAAGGTAGCAGGACCGATTTCATATTGTCACAACGCAGACACAGCAGGAGTTCGATATAGAAGAGCTCACTTTAATTAAAAATGAAAGGCGCTCGTAAAGAGGACCGGGCAAGAGCTTCGTCTTCCTCCCTGGCTGTGCGAGCTCTCCTCTGCAGGTTGAATGCGGCAATATGTTACAGGAGTAACCACATGAAGAACTCGGTATGGACCTGTGTAGCGAGTAAGCAGTTTTTCTGACAAGCCAACTTGACGGTTCGAAGACCAGAGCAGGACCAAAGAACTGGGCGGAAAGTGTATGTCGCAGTGTCATTGGTAATACAAACACCGCTGCTTTTCTTCAGAGGTCAGAAGGCGAGTACGGGTGATTTCGCGTGCGTGAGTGGTCTGAGTGATAGCGTTCATGGCATATTCATTGGTCGGTACTGCAGGGGACGGTATGACGGTGTCTAGAGGCAATGTTGGTTCTCGGCCAAACAGCAGAAAAAATGGGGAGTAACCGGCAGTGTCATGGTGCGAAGAATTGTAGGCAAATGTGACGTACGGCAACGTGAGATCTCAGTTGGTGTGGTTGGTATAAACATACTTAGCGAGCATGTCTGTAAGAGTTCGATTTAGACGCTCCGTGAGTCTATTGGTTTGCGGGTGGATGATGTAGTCAGCTTGTGTCTCGTTTGACAGGACAGCTAGATGTCGGCTATGACCTTCGACAAAAAGGTGCGCCCACTGTCTGTAAGCAGCTGCCGTGGGGCCCCGGGTTGCAAAGTTACGTCCTTGAGGCGGACGTCGGCGACATCTGTGATGCAGCTTGTTGGAAGAGCTCGTGTGATGGCATAACACGTAGCGTAGTTGGTGGCCACGGCTATCCACTTGTTGCCCGAGGAAGACAAAGGCAAAGGGCCAAGTAGGTCCAAGCCAACGCGGAAGAGCGGTTCTGATGGAATGTCAAGTGTTTGAAGGCGCCCGGCGGGAAGTGTTGATGGTGTTTTGCAGCACTGACATTTTGAAGCCCTGGCCAAAAGAAGCGTCGGCGTATTCGGTCGTTAGTGGGTGACACAGCAAGGTGACCAGCAGTTGGAAGGTCATGAAGTTCATGTAGAACTTCCGAGCGAAGGTGTTTCGCAATGAAAGGCAGCAAGGCAGGTCCATCCGGCTCAACCTTTTGGCGGTATAATACACCATTGTGGAGCACAAATGAGCGAAGGGACTGATTGGAAGATGGTGATTCGAGGCACTCAATGATAGCACGCAAGGACGCATCATGGCGCTGCTTATGACCGATGCATGTCATTTGCAAAAGGTAAAAGACGCAAGGCTCAGTGTCTGTGTGAGGCATAGTGCTCGACTCAGCAACCGGGTAGTGGGACGGGCAGTCTGCGTCCTGATGTAGGTGTCCGGACTTGTACGTCACCGTGTCGGTATACTCTTGCAGTCGCAGAGCCCAGCGCCCGAGCCGGCCAGTAGGATCCTTCAGTGACGTAAGCCAACATAATGCATGATGGTCAGTTATCACAGAGAAATTAGTGGCTTATGAATATGGGCAGAACTTTGAGACTGCCCAAACAAGAGCAAGACATTCACGCTTTGTAATGGAATAGTTGCGCTCAGCAGCTGTGAGGAGGCGGCTAGCGTAGGCGACAACTCGGTCGCGTCCCTGTTGGCATTGGGCTAGGACGGCTTCGATTCCGTGACCACTAGCATCGGTTCGGACTTCTGTCGGAGTGGATGGGTCAAAGTGAGCCAATATAGGTGGGGTCGTCAGTAGTGTCATTAGGTGAGAAAAGGCAGCAGCTTGGTTGGTTTTCCCACATAAATGTGACGTCTCTCTTCAGAAGCTCAGTGAGGGGTCGAGCGATGGTTGTGAAATCTTTCACAGATCTTCTGAAATAGGAACAAAGTCCTACAAAACTCCGGACGTCTTTGACGGGCTGGGTACAGGGAAACTAGTGACTGCACGAATTTTCTCGGGGTCCAGCTGCAGACCAGAGGCGTCGAGAAGGTGGCCCAACACTGTAATTTGGTGGCGTCCGAAGTGGCACTTCGGCGAGTTTAATTGAAGCCCTGCAGTGCAGAATATGTCGAGTATAGCTGATAAACGCTGAAGGTGGGTCTCAAATGTTGGGGAATATACAACGACATCGTCAAGATAACAAAGATATGTTGACCGTTTGAACCCTTGTAGCAGAGAGTCCATCATGCGCTCGAACATGGCTGGAGTGTTGCATAGCCCAAACGGCATAACCTTGAACTGATATAGGCCATCTGGAGTTACAAACGCAGTCTTCTCTTGGTCTTTTTCGTCGACAGCAATATGCCAGTAGCCGGAACGCAGGTCTATTGAAGAAAAGTATTGGGCGCCGGGGAGACAGTCGAGAGCGTCATCGATGCGGGGTAAAGGGTAAACATCCTTTTTCGTGATTCTATTCAGATGGCAGTAATCCACGCAGAAGCGCCACGTGCCATCTTTCTTTTTAACGAGCACAACGAGGGACGCCCAAGAGCTAGAAGAGGGTTCAATAATTCCGTTGGCTAGCATCTTGGTGACTTCTTGTTGAATTACTTTACGCTCGGTGGCAGACACCCAGTATTGTCGCCGATGAATGGAATGAGAATCACCTGTGTTGATGCGGTGCTTGACGAGTGAAGTCTGGCCGAGTGGACGGCTGTCGATGTCGAATACGTCACGGTATGTTGCCAGAAGGCAGCATTGCGTGGCTGACTTCTCAGGTTCAAGGTCCGGGGCGATCATGGAGCGTGAGGTTGCATCGAGGCACGTGGCATCCTGCGAGTGACGAGGGTGATCGGGACATACGTCTGCCGTAAAACAGGTGACCTGGTCGTCAATTAAGGGTCTTAGAGTGGCGACCAAAATTCCTTGGGGTAGCACTTGTTTTATGAAACCGAAATTGATAACAGGTAAATATGTTTGGTTAGAGGCCACGACGGAGTGTGGGACAGTAATGTCACGCGCCAGGAGAACATCAGGAATTGGCGTCACGATATAGTCACTGTCGAGCACAGGAGAGGGTGTTGCCAATTCAACGAATGTGAGAGCTTTAGGTGGTATCCCGAAAAAGTCAGTGGTGCACAGGCTGTTCGGGAGTTCAGAGTGAAAATTCGAGAGAAGAGGAAGTTCTAGGCAGAGAGTGCCGGCGGCACAATTGATCATCCCAGAATGCGTCGAATAGGAAGTCCATGCCGAAGATGAGGCCGTGAGGGCAATTTTCAAGCACCGTAAATAAAACAGGGAAATGGCGGCCGGCAATGCTAACACGAGCGGTACACATTCCAGTGATGGCCACTGTTCCATCATCAGCGACACAGAGGGCTTTAGTCGCTGCAGGCGTAAGGACTTTTTTGAGTAGGCGACACAGATGAGCACTCATTATGGACACTTGAGCTCCGGTATCAACTAACGCCGTCAAAGAAATACCATCCACATACACCTCAATCAAGTTCGTATTAGTGGGGAGCGTCAACGGAGAATTTGGATGAGTCGCGATTGATGCAGCATTACCTCCCGGAGCTGTGTGGTCTAGTTTTCCGTCTGAGAGGATCCATAGTTGACTGGCGACGAATAGCAGCGTGGTTGGGGCTATGGGGAACGGCGGCATTGAGGTGACGGCGAATGAGCGGTGGAGCGGCTGTTAGGGACGTCGAAAGAAGGGTACACACGACTGGGCTAATACCGACGGGAGTCCTCGTATGGGTGAGAAGAGGAAAATGGGCTCCAGTTTGAGGGTGTCTAAGTGCTGCGGCAGTAACGGGAGATATGGCCAACTCGGTGGCAGCGGAAGCATATCGGTTTGTTGTCTGCAGTTCTTCATTCCGTCGGATTGCGAGATCACGGAAGAAAATGTGAATCATGGTGTGGTGCCTCAATTGTCATTGGTCTGGAGGTGGGTCGGGAGACAGAGCAGGCCACAGGAAAATCGAGCTTTGAAATTTTTTGCCTCACGACGGCTTGAATAACGGAGACCGCCGGAGGCGTTTGTGCGGCGCCATGGTAAAGTGCAAGTGGAAGAAATGGTGCCAGACTTGCTGCCTTAAGCTCCCGTCAAACTATACCTCTCACGCTGCCCTGCATGGGTGGTGCGGCACCGAGATCGGTGCAAGTCGATGTAACAGCCATGTTTGGTAGCCGCGTAAATTGAGGTAGAACACAGCGACTTTTGGCCATTTTAAAGCAGCGGCATTTCTTGATAATCATGTCTTCGGTCGTGACGTTGGTGTACACGAGCAAGTTGAAGGCATTGTACGCGATGCCCTTGAGTATGTGGCCCACCTTGTCACTCTCTGTCATTTGCTTGTCCATTTTCCGGCACAACGCGAGCACGTCCTGTATGTACGAGACATATGACTCAGTTGAGGACTGCACACGAGTGGCGAGTTCTTTTCGCACTTCCATTTGGCGACCGGACAGGTCCCCAAAGATGTCGCATAGTCACTGCTTGAAGATATCCCAGCTGGTGAGCTCGGTCTCATGAGCGTCGAACGAGACACGTTGGGTGCCGTCCAAGTAAAATATTACGTTGGCGAGCATCATGGTAGGGTCCCTTTGGTGTGTCTGGCTAACACGCTCGTACATACGGAGCCAGTAGTTAATGTCATGCCCAGGTTGTGCGGAGAATGTACCGGGATCATGTGGGTAGGGCATCATCAGGTATGTAGTGGCTGGAGCTACAGATGGAGACACTGACGGGTTGTTTTCATTGATAGCCATTGCCGCAGACAAAATGGTGCGGCCACTGCAAAGCTTCGTGGCGAAGACGGGGAACGTTTCACCTCCACCAAATATGTTACGGAAAAGAAGAGACGCCGTATCGACGAGGCTGGGGATTAGGTGTATTTAAAACCAGCGGTAATGACGTGACCGGTTCACCAGCAGTGATCCAGCGGAGACAACGCTTCGTCTTCCTCATCAGGCACACACGCGCGTCACCTCCTAGAATATCAATATGCATGCTTGTAGCAATATTGAAAAACTTGTGAACATTTTCCAACTGTTCTTTGAATGTGTAGTGAAAAATAACCACACATGTACTTACCAGTAACAGTGATGGAAGTGACATCTTGCTTTTTGGAGCAGATTCTGGAGCAGAAAAAAATGCTGCATTGGAGCAGCCTTAACTGTCTTTGGAGCAGGAAAGAATGCTTTAGCTAAGGCTTGCTGTTGGTGTATTCGGAGCAGATGCGTGTTTATAATGACTGGTGAAGTCTAAAACATCACTTATGCATTTCATAAATATCTATATTAATTATTAAACATGCTACATGCTAGTATGCAACTAGTATACAAGCAGTATAGTTTGTGTAAATCATGGGCGAGGGGGTCAAGAGAGTCTGGACTTTCCTTCTGTTCAGGCTGGGGAGGATGACCCTTGCAAGTGGCCCCCTTGAGATTTAGGTTTAGCATGTGATATAATTGAGTTAACATTTAAGGAAAGCGCAATCAACTTTTTAAAAGGCTTGTTATCTGTCACTGCGTAGCTGTGTTAAATGTCGCTGAGCTGTGTGAACTATGGAAATTTTAAAAAGGTGAATAATAAGAGAGTGAATAGATCAATTCAATTGGTCTAGCTTGGATGTGGCTTTTGTTTTTTTTTATTCTATTTGAAAGCATAATTTAATTCTTATATAAATACAAATACAATCCTTATTAAAAATATGAATTGGTCAGCAAACCCTGATATGTGTCACCCCTTGTGATTTTTCTGGATTTACACTACTGAGTAGCATACTTGGATGATAGCATACAGCTTGCTTTTGGTTTCGCTTAGGCTCACTGGATGGTTCCCATGGTTCAGCTTCATTCTCTTTAGCTTGCCAACACCATTTTGGAGCAGGTTTGGAGCAGCTACTAGCAAATATTGAACTTTGGAGCAGCATTGAGCAGCGTTGCTCTTTCGGAGCAGTTTGGAGCAGCACTTACATCACTGCTATTATACCTTGAATGTAAACATTTTGACAGAAATCTGTCTGGCTGGGTAGTAGATTAAGGAATTTGAATTGCCTCTAGCCACAATCTTGGAGAAGACGGGTTTGGTCTCTTCCTCAGGGGTGACTGTAATGGTCAGGGAAGCATCGGCACGCCTTGTCCTAGGCTCCGTCTTTCCCTTTCTCTCACGTTTTGGAGGCCGTGCACGTAGATCGGAGGCATTGTTCCTAGGAACCAGTGTACACTCTATTGACTGAACCATCCACTGATAACCCCGTAAGTTGGGTTTTCCTTGTGGGTAAATAAAATGGTTTTCGGCGAGAGGGTAGAAAAGGACAATAAAAAACAGTTGTCTTTACCGTGGCTTATGTTGTGCCACAAGTGCCTACCTCCCATGGGGACAAAATAAGGCAAAGAAGGTTCATGGGGTTACAAGGCATCGATTGATTGTAATTAAACGAAGATTTCGAGTGATAGCAGCAACTACATCAGAAAGCATACTTCGGCAATGTCCTGTGCATTAGTGCCCCGTGTGGAAAGTAGCAACACATTAGTTAATTTCCTCCTCCTCGACTAGCTTCAACACTAGCTAAGGAGGGAAGATGTTTGAGGTTCGGAATGGGTCCCCTCGATGACTCGAGTGCACGGTGGCAGCGCGAAGAAAGAGCCGTCGTCCGGTGAAGAGACCCTTTATTGCAGCCTCAGGCTACTGCCCGAGTCCAAGCCCGAACATCCGCTCTCGTTTAGTGACGCGCAGTGCTCTTGCGCTGCCGAACTCCAGGCTCCAATGTTGACCGGCAGGCTCGTACCGAATGTCAATGCTGCTTCTCGCAGCGCAACAGCAGGTCCCGAAGTGGTGAGCGTCTTCCCAGCTTCCCGGACTTCAGCGCCTTCCTCGCTGCGGGCTCTCCTCTCCACATCGACTGCGCCAGTTAATTTCCTCCTCCTCGACTAGTTTCAACACTAGCTAAGGAGGGAAGATGTTTGAGGTTCGGAATGGGTCCCCTCGATGACTCGAGTGCACGGTGGCAGCGCGAAGAAGGAGCCGTCGTCCGGTGAAGAGACCCTTTATTGCAGCCTCAGGCTGCTGCCCGAGTCCAAGCCCGAACATCCGCTCTCGTTTAGTGACGCGCAGTGCTCTAGCGCTGCCGAACTCCAGGCTCCAATGTTGACCGGCAGGCTCGTACCGAATGTCAATGCTGCTTCTCGCAGCGCAACAGCAGGTCCCGAAGCGGTGAGCGTCTTCTTAGCTTCCCGGACTTCAGCGCCTTCCTCGCTGCGGGCTCTTCACTCCACATCGACTGCGCCAGTTAATTTCCTCCTCGACTAGCTTCAACACTAGCTAAGGAGGGAAGATGTTTGAAGTTCGAAATGGGTCCCCTCGATGACTCGAGTGCAAGGTGGCAGCGCGAAGGAAGAGCTGTCGTCCTGTGAAGAGACGCTTTATTGCAGCCTCAGGTTACTGCCCGAGTCCAAGCCCGAACATCCGCTCTCGTTCACTTACGGGCAGCTGAACTCCAGGCTCCAATGTTGACCGGCAGGCTCGTACCGAATGTCAATACTGCTTCTCGCAGCGCAACAGCAGGTCCCGAAGCGGTGAGCGTCTTCTCAGCTTCCCGGACTTCAGTGCCTTCCTCGCTGCGGGCTCTTCACTCCACATCGACTGCGCCAGTTAATTTCCTCCTCGACTAGCTTCAACACTAGCTAAAGAGGGAAGATGTTTGAGGTTCGAAATGGGTCCCCTCGATGACTCGAGTGCACGGTGGCAGCGCGAAGGAAGAGCTGTCGTCCGGTGAAGAGACGCTTTATTGCAGCCTCAGGTTACTGCCCGAGTCCAAGCCCGAACATCCGCTCTCGTTCACTTACGGGCAGCTGAACTCCAGGCTCCAATGTTGACCGGCAGGCTCGTACCGAATGTCAATACTGCTTCTCGCAGCGCAACAGCAGGTCCCGAAGCGGTGAGCGTCTTCTCAGCTCACCAGACTACGGCTCTTCCTTCGCGCTGCCACCGTGCACTCGAATCATCGAGGGGACCCATTCCGAATCTCAAACATCTTCCCTCCTTAGCTAGTGTTGAAGCTAGTCGAGGAGGAGGAAATTAACTACATTGTCCACATTTTTCTTCGAATTCTCAGTGCAGGACAGAAGTTGAGGTCTCAAAGCACGCAAGCATGTCTGGTCGCGGCACTCAGTGGCCAACGCAGGCATTGCGGTGGTCACTGAGAGCCGTAATCGCATTGTGAATAGGAACACAGTGAATTGAATTTCACTTTTCGCCTGAGCATTCCCTTATTTTTGATGATGCAAATAAATTTCAATTTGAACTTCAAAGCAGAGGGGTATGCAGGAAAGGGGAGCGAACCGACTCTGTGCATATTCATTGCTATGATGACAGCGTGTGAGGATGAAATGAAAGAAGTTGACATTGGCTGAGCTTCGAGGTCAAAAGCACTCGTAATATCATTTGGTGGGTTTGTAGCGGGAGGAGTGAGACTGTAGCCATAAACTTGTGTACTATCATGGGCAATATGAGCTAGAACAAGCGAGCGCATGGCGAACAGCTTTGAACCTACATCGGCCGATTTGCAGCGGCTGCTGTTGGAAACAAAATGGAAAGGGTGGCGCGCTTTTGCTTGCTGTTGGCACTCCCGCCTGAATATCGTTGCTGCAAAACGCAATTTATAGCATATTAGTGGCTGCTAGCAGTGATATGACCTCGCATCAATGCACACAGCCACAACCGATGAGGCTATTCAGCTACAAAGATACCGGCTGTGAGATAGCCTGCCGCAATGTACAGTACATGCTTTTATTACATTTAGGTAGTGTTTTCTGAGAATTTTGATGCGCATCTTTCACTTATGGTGTTCTTGGTGCATTTTTTTTTCGTGTTATCATTGCTAGCAGCTGATGGCATGCAATCAGCTGCAGTTTTACAACAGCGGTCATGTGGGAGGGCCAACAGTTCACAAATGAGCACCCTCCTTTCCTCCTTTGGTTTTGGCAGCGCCATCCACCTGTAATGTTATCCCGGTTTGAAGGCTATTTGCCATGCGCTCGCATGTTCAAGCTCATATTGCTCACGATAATAGTGATGTGCATTGACTTGTGCATAGTGCACTCAGGTTTAATAGAAACAATGACATTCACAACTGTCCAGCTGTGTGCAGTGTGGCAAATTGGGGATGAGAGGTGTCGTCCCTCTCTGCAGGCTGATATAGGCTGATGCCACATGAACAACATGACGAACAGCAAGGAGCACGGTAGCTGCTTGCAGACTAACCGGAAGGTGTAGGTTCCTGTTTGACCAGTCTCAGCATTGCTTGCAGACTGTATAACAGATTCAACATATATACCGTATTTACTTGCCTAATTAACGCACTTGCATAATAATACACCCCCAACTTCAGTCATCAAAATTTTGATTTCTTTTTCCCCACGGAATAAATGCACCTCCCACTTTCATCCGCTGCAGTCCCACTAACCGACACCTGGCGCCTCCTCACCCATTGGATCTCTTCCGTTTTTTATTACTGTGCTGACCTCCCTCGGCCACCTCGACTCGCTTCCCCCCACCCTTCGCGTGTTATCACGTGCCGTATTTTTTTTTCTTTCTATCTGTGTGTGGCACCTCCCCCGTCTTATCTGTGTGCCACAGTGGTGTTCACGAACGGTGCGAGTGTAGAGACGTTGCAGCTGATAAGCACATAGTGAGTGAAAGTCAAGAAACTGCCCACGCCAACCGATGGTCGCTTCCTGCGAATACGAAAAAGCCCAACCACGTGCGCGCGATTTTCGAGTGATGACGGCAGCATTTGCTGTAGTGAACGGTCATTTAATCATTGATATCGCGTCGCAGGTTTCTAGAAAACCAGAAAAAATCGCTTGTCGTCCAGGAAAGATTGTGACGATTTCCGCGACATGGTAGCACTCCCGATTTTCAATTCGCTTGTTATCAGCGCGTAAAGGAACTTCTCATGTAAAAGCGAGGCGGTGGCCGTATTTTGTGGTTAATTTTGTTATCAACTGTTTGTTTTGATGCTTCGGGGGTAGCTTGCTGCAATGTCGGTTACTTGTTACAATGTTAACGACATCGTCACTGTCGTCATGCAAGGTGTAGGGGGTTCGTCCTGAGTTTGGCCTACGCAGAAACCTAGCTAATGTTCTAGCTGCACACAGTGGTACCGTGCACGATTAACGTCCCCTTTCCATAGCTTGAGTCATCGCAGCTACACGGGTTCGGGCGAATAAGGCAACAGGCTAAGTCGCCAAACAACACTTTATTGCTACGGTAGCAATAACACGTAAATGTCGCGTAGAGGGACTTTTGCTCTAGGCAGATAGAAAAAGGTAGATGCTTGCACCTCTGTTGTTGTCCTCCTTGGTTCGCAGGGGGTTTCGGGTTCATTCTTTCTATTTGATGGCTGGTGCAAGAGAGAGCGTCCGGCCGTCGGCACGCTCCTTTTCTTCACTGTGCTGACTACCCTTTCCCTGACGAAAATTCGTTCTTTTGCTGAGGGAGGGGAAACCTGTTCTGTCAGCCAGGAAAGGGGAATCGCGTGCGCCGGCCACGGGGTGCTCCATCCCTTTGCAAAAAGCTTCATTGACTCGTGTCTCGAAAGGACAGACGTGTCCTAGCAACTAGGCTGTCGCGCTGCCGTAAAAGGGAAAGGGTGGCTGGGCACACATGCTCCCCCACAAAGGTTGCCTCGAAGTTGGCAAAGTGCATTGTAGCGTCGTAGCACAAGCTCTTGGGCACCCCTCGAGATCACAGCAGATACCACGGTTGTGGTTAAATGATTGCGGGAAGAGATAGTTGCAAAACGCTTTTATGACGTGTGCAGGCAGCCCGGGGAGAGTTTGCAGAAGATAGCGCCATCAACCTCCGAAGATGAGTAAAGTGCAACAAAGAAGCTGTTTGCAAACAATGTACACGTATGTCAATTGCAAAAGGCTAAGCAACCAAACTTTTACCTCATTTTTTGCTCCTCCCAAAACAGTTTTCATGAAATTTACCCCACATAATAAACGCACCCCTCTACTTTGCTCTGATTTTTTTAGAAAAAAAGTGCATTTATAATGTGAGTAAATATGATAAGTGGCTATTTATTAGATGAGAGGAAAGAAAAGGTGCTTGTTTCTGCCTCCCATACTGGGTACACGGCTAAGAGCCTGTAGATTCATCATGTTGACATGACACACATCAGTAGGCAGGCCAGAAAGGCCCTAAGAAGAGAAGGGATTCTTTTTTGAAATGTGTGGCATGCTGACGGCTTGTAGTTCTGCCACGTGTGGCATTGCTGATTTTTATGGCCTACTGCACATAATATGTGTCTTTACTTGATATGTGTGAAAACCTATCAGAGGTGGTTTAGGGGCCCTTTAAAAGGTTAGTTACAACCCCGAGGTCTAAAATTTGAATGAAGAGAAATATGTGCACTTTTGCTATGTGAACATGCTGTTACAAGAATTTTGCGAATACCAGCTATAATTAGGAAGTTACAGGGGTTAGAACATTCGTGTCAGCTGGTTTAAAATTTTTGTGCGGTGCTCGCCACCCTTCTCCGCTATAGGGAGGCGAAGGAGTAGCCTGTCATCGTGACTCCCCCCACTTCAGCAACGTAACACGGCGTTCATGATACTTCATCGGCGCGCAACCACCAGCTGCACGGGGCTTCCCCCCACATGAGCAGGTGTCATAGCAGCAAGGGCAGAAAATGTGGTGCGCAAAGCACTTTTCCTCTCACGCTAAAATAGTGAGATGCCTCATTATCTATACCGCTTCTCCCGAGGCCTTGTGTTCTACAAAACTGCAGAGGGCAGCACAGAAAATGAAAATGTGGATTGCGTGGCTGAAGCTGCATCACCGCTGGGCCAAGGCACCATTTCGTAGGGCAAAGAACTAATCTGTGCTCAGTGGTGCGTAACATGGCCCATGAGAAAGTTTTCGTCAGACTGCACCTACGAGAAGAATGGGTCAGGCGAGGGAAACGGGTGCGGGATTGTTTTTAAAACGAAGGGCATGTGCGGCGCGCAGCGCTGTAATATTCAGGGAGTGTGATCGCCATGGTCTACTGTACGAATTGGCAAGCTTGTTTGGGGAGTGTAGAAAAAGTCTGAGCCTGTTTAGTGGCCCTTTAAAGAGTGATGAAATCCAAGCGATTTCAGTGGCAAAACCGAAATGAAGAAGAGTGCAACTGTCGCACTCTTCAGTGACATCCGGAATGAGCGAGCATCTCTATAGCAACAATAGGTTTACTTTGCTTTGTGTACGTGCATGCTACGTCTGTGATTATAGCACATAGAAACTTTACTAGAATAAGCTCAGTTTCAAAGCTTCGTATCTCCGCCAGCGATGGAGGATAGGCCGAACGGCGGTCATGAGAACTAGTAGCGCTGCAGTCTGATCTTGCGCTACTTTTGGCACATTTGCTACGGCGGCGTATCGTGGCAGTTCGTTGCACTGTTCCTCGCGCCGGCTTTTCTGCTGTATCGTTATCGAACTTAACCATTCAGCATGCGCTTCCAGTCGACATTCTCGCGTCGCATTTGTGGACTGGACAAGGTCTCCTGTATAGACTGGCCCGGATGTGCTGCTCATTGCAAGTTGGCTAAGAATCAATGTCTTGCCTATATTTGCACTGTCTGCATTTGGCTTAACCTCAAAGTAGGGGAAATTATACGTGAATGAGCATTTCCAGCGTAAAAATTTCATGACGACTGCTAACATTTTAACCACTGTCATCTTGCCTAGAAGAAAAAGGCCCAAAACGCCTGTAAAAGCCTCAAACAAGTTGACTTACTGAAATACAAAAATGCTCTACAAAAACAGTACTCATGTTTCCTACTAGTTACAGAAAATAAAAGACTTACTTCAAGAAACAGTACCCGTGATTCAGACTGTTCATCAGACAAGTCTTTGTGAGGGCTGACAATTGAGAGCAGAGTGTAAAATGGTACAGCAACTCCACCTCTTTTCTCACATTTTCCACCTTTTCGGAAAGCTCTTGATTGGTTTTCTTGCAAAAAAAAACTAATATTCACGAACAATGAAAAAACATGACCCTCACGTTTTCATCATGAGCAGTATAACCCAAAAGATGCAGTGGCAGCCACTCCAACTTTTCAAGCACAATCCTAAAGAGGTCATCAACCAGGGGGTTTTTGTGGAAAGCCTCTTGACAGTTTTCTCAATTGCTTTTAATGCTGAAAAAAGGCTGTGTAAGGGATGATGTAAGCAGCTTTCTTCAAAACTCCTAATCTGAATGAGTGCACTTTCGTTTGGTTTGGGTGGGCCTGCTCCAGGTGTACTTGTGCGAGATGCTAGAGGCCCTCTTTGCACGTTGTCATTTATTCAATTTTTTACAAAAGTACCCACTGATGCAGTGCACTCATGGTGAGCTACTTCCTGCTGCACTTTGCTGCGCCGAGAACTGACACCAATATGTGGCACCGTTACCTGCTCTAAGGTTCAAAAATGAGAACACTGCGAATGAGGAAAATATCTATTGCTGTGAAATGAAGGAAATGTAGCAAAACGTGGTCACTGGCAAAACACCATCGCTTACATACATTTGTGTTAGTTCATAAATAAAATATCTATGAAAGCGAAAATATCCAGTGCTTTTAAGGCAGTGCGATAGTTGGCAATTGATCGAATGTAGGTATCGACAGCGTAGCTCGTCGCGTGCCTTTTGTCTTGCTGTTCTATTTCTGGTGGCTTCTCCAAACTGGGCACTGATCATTCGAGGGACACCATGGGTCAAGGGGGAAGGGAGGGGGGGTGATTGGCACTTTGGTAAGGAACATTTTCGCTTCAATTATGGGGTGGAATCACTGGGAACAAATGCGGATGGGTACCGGGTGCGAGCTCCCTCTTTCCACCTGAGATGAAGACTTCTGGCCCAGGAATACATGACAGTAGTGCATTTTGATGCCGTCATTCTCACATTGAACGTCATAGACTTTGAATTTGACAGTGAGCTTTCTTATCCTTGTGACGCATAGCTTGGTACCACCTTCTGAATTGTGCCGGATTTTTTTTTGGAGGTCTGTCAAGCTCAGCAATACAGTTGAACCCCACTACAACAAAACTGAAGGGGCACAGAAAAAAAATTTTGTTGAAGCGAAAATTTCGTTGTAGTGAAATCGAAAAAATATAGCCAATCTGAGCTAGCAGAACAAAGGAACATTTATTCTCAAAATTCAAAAATGGTCCGCTGCTTTTTACTCTATCCCAGCAGCATCACGACGCGATTCTCACCCATGCATAGCAAGGCCATGGTGAAAAGCACGCTGAAACATTGACTACAACCACTTTCGTGAACGAACCAAACAGTTGAATTAACCCGTTAACATCAGCAGCTGTCCGCAGTCAAACGCTGACATGGCAGCAGGGTATCGTGGAGCGGTGACTTTTGCCTTATTTTATGCCATTCTTATAATCTATCACTCGCGGCTAGCTGATTTTGTTGGTAATGTGAACGAACAGCCGCTCTGATTAGTTACGACACTGGCCAAGCGCGAACAAACTGATAAGCGTTGGAATCGGTAAATGCATCGTTCCGCAGATGCACCCAGCAGTTGCGCGAAGGAAACCATGAACTAAGCAATGAGCTTCAGCTTCAGGTCATCTGCGGCTATACAGTAAACACAATGTTTAATATTTTGATGCATTTTCAGAGCCTTAAAATATGTCGACGAAGTCTAAAACACGCGTTGGCACCACCAGAAACCACCAGTGTTCAGCAAGCATGGGCACCGCGATTGCTCGATAGCGATATGCCATGCTTGCTGAACAGTGGTGGTTTTCCGTAGTGCCAACGCGCGTTTTAGACTTCGTTGACATGTTTTCAGGTTTTGAAAATGCATCAAAATCTTAAAGATTAGGTTTACTGTATAGCAATAAATATCTGAGCCTGGAATCGCATCGTGAAATTTCGTTGAAGTGGGACGGCAGAAGAAAAAGGGTTCATTGTGGCAACAATATTTATGCATTGACTATTGACTTCTATAGACTACTGACGGTTCTTTTTCGTTGTAGCAGAAATTTCGTTGAAGCGGCGTTCATTGAAGCGAGGTTCGACTGTGCTTGGTTTATACACTAATCATGTCTAAATGATGAGATGCAATTGATTCACTTTACTATACGCCTGATTTAAAAGTTCTACTATAGTAACACGGTCTTAAATTTTTTCGATTCCCTGGTAACTCTCCCGGGTTATTTTTGTTGGAGGTTAGAACCATCTTTCGGTGTGTGCTTTTATCATGCTTTCAAATTAAGTTGTAGGATGAATGACTATCTCGTCACTTATATTTATATTTATAATTTATATGCATTGAATAATATTTGAATGTGATAGCTTTAACGAACTCGTTTTACAGAAATCGCGGTGTTGGTGTCATTGTCAGCGTCTCCGGTTGTGAGCGAGAAGACATCATCTTGTCCGTGACAAAAAAAAAAATTGAGAAACCTGTCAATAATAATAAAAAAAAACTTCAGTACCAGTGAGAATCGATCCCAGGGTCTCTGCGTGGCAATAAGATGTTATACCACAGAGCCACGCCAATGGTCGAAACTTGTTTGAAAAAAAAAAAAATATGAATTTCATGTAGTAGAAGTTCTCATAAGTATTGTGTCGAGCCAAAAAAAGCGAGGCCTTATGCTTACACTTCTTTTGTTCATGTAGTAAATGAATTTCTCCAGTCCATGCAATATTAAGTGGTATTAGCGTAGAATCCCTCAGGTGTCTAAACATATGAAATGCACAACGAGTGGGTGTTAGGAAGGCCCATTCATTACAGGGCACTCAAACTTATGTTCGAGTGTTGCTTTACGCAGGCGTAAGGGACCCTTTGCTGATTCACAAAAGGAACAATTATGGCGCAGTGGGCACTTTGCAACTGTACTTGCAGTAGACATTCTGCGATAGTTTGAAATGGCCACTGTTGCACGCACAGTCATTTGTTCCCTCCCGGCACGGTTGAGGCATACATCGAGACATAAGCTAGGCTAGTAATTGAGAAGGTGATTCACACAGGGACCGGTTACGCTGTTGGGGTCTACTCTCAAAGGCGAAACTCAAGCGTCCTCCAACTTTTTCAATTGTTGTGTTTGTTACTGTTGTGTAATTGTTGTTACACAATATACATAATACTCAACAGCATCACCTCTGCTATATCCATCAATTGCTACCGCATGTAATAATAATATTAGTAATAATGGAAATATAATTTTCATTTGCACTACAATGTGAATTCTCTCGGGTAACGTGCAAGGCTGCAGAGGAAATTCGCTTACAATAGTTCGTCTACTAGCCCATCACCGCTGGGCGAAAGAGATCAGAGGCTACATATATGACGTTTTCAAGCTGATTATAGCAGCTTTTATGTTGGCCCACGCTACTGTGTAACCGTGTTTACACAGAAAATAAATGAATTAATAAACAAAGAAATGAACGAACAAGTTGCGTGAAGCAAAGTCGTCATTGCTGTCACCCCTGTTGGAGCCTGGTGCTAAGCTAGTACGCGTACCTCAAGGTAGATAAATCTGCTCCCCCTCGGTATGCCTCATACATGACAAACGCGTTTTCATACAAGAAACTATACAGTGCCAAAAACAGTCCCATAAGCGACGTGGGAATACAGTGCACCATTTGCGGTAGCCGCTTGCACGTCGCCGCCGCCGATAACAACACGCACGCCCCACGTTGCTGGAGCAAGATCGTACTGCAACGCCAATAGTTCTCGTGACCGCCAAGCCGCCCGCCTCTCCGGCGGAGCTTTCAAACCGAGTTTATTCTGGTAATGTTCACATAGTGTACATAGGTCACTGAATGCAGGAAAACCAACATCATTATAATCGTTTTAGAAAAGAGCGTCATCACTCTGGTCGACGGCTAATTGCGCTCATCGACGCTTCGGTTTTGGTTCATCGACGCTTCGGTTTCTGTATTGCTATAGAGTTTGCTTGAATATCAGCACTCCGTGTTAATTACTCGAGCCTGCTTTTTGAATATAAAATAAATTAGGAAGAAAAATACACATGCGCACACATACAGGACGTTGCGATCACAGTCGTTTGGAAAGGCCGGTTGAACTCAAAAAGGGCAGGAGCGCCTTCACAGCCTTCTTCCACGACATTAAGTCCTGTCGGTAGTGCAGGATCCTTTCTTCCGAAAGAGTCTGGTTGTCCAGTTCATCTAGTGCATTGCAGAAGAACTTTTCTGCGAGCAGTAATGTGGCCATTCGCACAGAATATGCGAAGTTGTTTCGTCACTGCCGCAATTGTCACATGCAGCAGTGCCGGCAGTTCCTATGCACAACGCATACACGTTGGTAAATGCGACGCCCAACCATAACTTGCACAGCATAGTAGCGTCTCGTCGGTGAAGTTCTGGAGGGATTGGAAGACTGAGAGTTGGGTTTAAGGTACATAATCATGCGTGGGTGAAATGTGACTCGTTCCATTGTGACGTGGTGCACTTGTGAGCAAGCATACGAGTTTCCATGCAGCTTTAGTTCTGGAGAGCGGAATCGATATCTGATTGCTTTCAGTATGGGCAGAACGGGCAGCTCGATTGGCCCATTCATTGCCAATTATTCCACAATGACTTGGAAGCCATTGAAAGGCTATTTTATGTCCTTTCTCAATTAAATGGTGAGTCTCTTCTGCAATCTCAAACACCAGTTGTTCGTACGGGCCGCGGCGTAAAGGTGATAGAAGGGATTGCAGTGCTTGCCTAGAGTCAGTGAAAATTTTTCGTTTTTGTGGCTGTTGATCACTAATGAATTGCAATGCGGCACAGAGAGCTGTGAGCTTCACTCCCATTGATGTCGTAAGATGACAGGTCTTGAATTTTCTTATTGTGACTTTTATTGGTACAACAAAAGGTGCTGTTGAACTGTTCTGTAAGAAATGGAGGCGTCGGTGTATATGTGTATACAGCCTTGGTACGTCTTGTATAACAAGAGCAAAGCAAGCTGCTTAAAGGTAGGTGACGACATATCTGCTTTTTTCTGGATGCCAGGTATTGTTAGCCTGATCTTAGCCTGAGTCGGGCATCAAGGAGGATTCGAAGGCCTGGCAACGGTTGTGAAGCATGTTGGCAAAGAATTTCGATACATGGTTACCATTTGGCAAAAGGACAAACCTGGTCTGTGTACCGGTAAAGAGGCTAGGTGATGGCAGGGTGTCCGAGCAATATGCCTTATACAGTCGAATCTCATTAATTCGAACACGGTTAATTCGAACTCACGATGGGGTCCCATCAAAGCCATTTGTATTCCAATGGGCGGAAACGCCCAGTAATTCGAACGTGCAAGCACTTGCGACGGTTAATTCGAACATATCGCGCTCTGAAAATGCTCTCAGCACCCCGCCCAATCCCGCGGCGGCACCTGCAGCATCTCAAAGCTGCGCACGAAGGAAATTAAAAGGAAAGAAAAGGCTGCTGTGGAATGTTTGCTCTCTCTCAAATGCTGATCTGCGATGCACACTTGTCATGCTTCTCCCTTTTTCCGTCCCTGCCACGTAAAGACACTTCTCCTTCCAATGCCGTGCATAAAGAGAGAGAGAGAGAGAAAAAAAGAAAGCTGTAACTGGGTTGAATGAATGTGTGGTTGAAGAAAAGGAAAAAGGCACTATTTCAGCAGCCCTTGGCCCTTGCGGGAGCACGGCTCTGCGCCTTGAGGGGGGGGGGGAGTCTCTCACGCGCTGGTGCCACGCTTCTCCCTTTCCCGTCCCTGCCACGTAACCCTTCTCCTTTCAACGACGTGCGCAAAAAAAGCAAAAAAAAAAAAAGCTGCCGTAGAGTGTTAGTTTTCTTTCAAATGCCGATCTGCTTCTCTCCGCATGGAGACTCTCCTCCTTTCTTGTCACGTGCTGACCATGCTGCGGCTACGTAGCGAAGAGGCTCCGCTATGCAGTCATTGTCGTCGTCTTTAGAAAGTGTCGGCGCTGGACATTTCCGCGCGCAACTTTTCTTGCCAGGAGAATGCTGAAGCCGAAGTAGAAATGCTTTGCAAGCTGCGTGCAAAATTGATTGACTCGCTGCAAGGCAAACGTATGCAGACACGCATCACCGATTACTTCCATTAATAACAGATGTCATGCGATTTGCGAATAAATGTAAGTCTTCTGAAACTTCCCCCTCGTGTGTTAGCTCAATGCACATGCGCCACTGCATAGAGAGCCCTCCATTTATTTAGCTTTCATTAGTTTGAACTTCTTTTAAATCAAACAAATTTTCGGGCCCCTTCAAGTTCGAATTATCGACATTGGACTGTATGTGTCCTGAGTGTCTCAACGTCAGTATGTGTCGCGATGAGGTGGTCACCGACGAGTGCTATAGAAGCCATTGTCGACGCACTACGAGGCAAGCCTAGGCAAATCCGGAGTGCCTGGGCCTGAACACTCTGTAACTTTCGTAGGCTTATTTTGCTTGCATTGGTCAATGCCGGTAAGCTGTATCACAGGAAACCGAGAGAAAAAGTACCCTATTCAGCTGTAGCATTGCACTGGGTGACATTCCCCAAGTCTTCCCTGCAAAGAACTTCAGTAGATTACAGATGTCTATTAATCATTTTTTATGTAGGAGACGTCATCGCTCCATGATAGATTCCTGTCAATTATGATGCCCAAAAACTTGTGCGATCAAACGTATAGTACAGTTTGACCATTGATGCTTATGGTGTACTTATTCATAGGCTTGCGTGTAAAAGTTACGAGGGCCCATTTCTCGGAAGAAATTTCCATGCCTCGATTTCGGAGGTAATGTAATGTTTCAGTGGCAGTTTTTTGAATTCTCGCTCACAACTGCAGGCGTGTTACAGCTGATGCCCAAACACAGATATCATCTGCGTACATTGATAGCCTGATTGTGCTTGGGAGATGCTCAGTGAGAGCAATTAGCAGCGTAAGGTTGAACAGCACAGGACTGAGTACGCCACCCTGGGGGACGCCACGGTGGCTGTAATGTGGAGAGGTTTGACCGTCTTTGGTGCTCACAAAAAAGGATCGCATCGAAAGATAACTACGTATCCAGCGATACGTCTCACCACCTACTCCTACATCTTCGAGAGCGGTGAGAACTGGTTCATGCGTAACGTTGTCATACGCCCCTTTGATGATGTCTAGGAACAAAGATGGTAGAGACGGTTACAGCCTTTCTCGTGTTTGACGTAAGTGACCAGGTCGCAATGGGCTCTTGGCATGAGGGATTTTCGTTCTTCCGTTTGAACCGACCACGTATATTCTGTAATAAATGTTATCTCTAATTAATGCTGTAATAATTTGGTATAGTCATTTTACGGTGTCTGCCTCTCAGAAAAAGTAATAATGAAGGCAGCAAGCAAATAGCTCATTTCTCTTACGTTTGAGGATTTTCAGGCACATTTTTTGAAACAGCCTGTATAATAAAGAAGTGCTACATTTAATGCTGCTTTGCACCCTTGAAATTTTTAAGTTTTGACGGGGTCTTGAAAATCCTTGGTTATTCTTGTGATTTCATCTCCAAAACCAGCACAAACCCCGTTAGTACACAGGTTGCCACTCACATGCCTTCTCATGTTCACTGCTAGGTAGCCTTTAGCAGCATGCCCGAGCTGGCGACACAGCACCACGCATAGAAACACCAGTTTATGACATAAAAATGCCCACTTAATTAATGGTCAACCAATGTTTTTCCTGACATAATTAGTTAAAGGTAGAAAAAAATGAAGCATTTTATGCTAGTTGTTGTCTAGAGTGAAATGGTCATGAAATCATTCGTGTGGAATGGTCATGAAATCATCAACACTACTATGTTGAAGGCTGTATGATCCTTGATAGAGTATTTAATGAGGCTGATTATTAGAGTTATACATTTCTTGCTGTACTCTCATCACTAGGGGCCGGAATTGTAAGCACTAAAAAATCGTGTTTTAGGAGCCAAAAATAGGTGGACAAAACACTGTTTTAGGTGCCCAAAATCATAAATATAGGCACAATAAACTTTGACAAAATTCATGTTTTCGAAGAAATAGTGTGGAATCTGTGGCTACGACAGGCACACAAACAGAAATGTTTTAGTTTATCATATGGTTTAGTATAGCCATGCAATTTTTTCTAATCCAGATCTCCCGTTTTCTAGTCCAGCATGGCGACTTAAGTGTCAACCATTGAATAAACATTCTCCTCGGTCTCTTTCTTTTCGGCATGACTGAGAAATGCAACATAGAAGCAAATGGTCAGAGTGCCAAAGGTCAGAAGGGTCTTTTTGCCTCGTAATAACTTAATCTAACCAATCAGGGTCAATTTTTCTTCTGTCTGTTGACACCTTAAAGGGCCCTTTAGTAGGTTTCAAAATTTTGAACAGGCAGGAGGAATGCATGCACTGGGCGCTCACAATCTCGTCTGCCAAGATTCGCAATGCTACGCGGCCAGGAAAGAAGTGATATTTCGGACTGAACGCCGCTTGGATTTCATTTCACAGGCGCGCGCCCCAACATGGTGGAGGTGACGTAGGCTATACAAAAAGGAATAGTTCTGCGTACATCAAAGTAGTACGTGACACAGCGAGAGTTATTCGAGGCGACATGTTTAATTTGTACAATCTCTTACCTGAATAGAAGTATGAAGGTTGACAGAAATATTAAAACATACTAACGAAATATGTGCATTATTTTTTAACTTCGTATCAAATGAGATGCGAGACTAAACTGCCTACATTTTGCTTGCGTTGTTATTCTCGCTGTTCTAGCATCGTGCCAATGACAGCATTCACAGCACTTGGTGTGTTTTTGGTGAATCGTTCCTTAGTGCAGTTGTAGCGGTTCGACGCTATGTATTCTAGGTAAGGATACATGATCCATTCCAGCCTCTCCAAACGTGCGCGCATATGAGGGATTCATCCTACAGAAACAGGCAGTAGAGTACAGAGAACATCGAAACGACACAACACCGCATGCGTGCTCAACTTGGCAGGGGCATGTCATGCGAATGTAACCTTGCGTGTGCATGACATGTTGATGCGTCAGCATCGTGTGATCTTCCGGCTCCGAGTTGCTTCGATACTGAAGAAGGCAGATAAGTCTACACCGGGTGAGTGGCGAAGGTTGCAAGCTCACCTCCTCGCATAATGCTTTCATGGCTTGTAATGGACCAATTAAAAATAAGAACTAGTGACACAACGCTTTTAAATGGGCACGCAACAACTTCCCTTGTCTATAATTAAAATTTTTCACATGACCTAGTGAAGCACTGTTTAAAAAAAATTGCCCGCAGCTTCCCTCGGGGGAACACTGAGGAGGATGCGGAGCATATAATTGGTTAACGGGGTGTTAAAGTGCGACTTACTTGGGTCGATGGCTAAATTGGTTAACGTGGTTGTGAAATGGGGTGTTAAATTGCGACTTACTTGGGTCGATGGCTAAATTGGTTAACGTGGTTGTAGGAGGGGGTGGTAAATGAGTGAACACGTACACACGTATGCGAAAGGACGGCGCTGGTCGAAGGGACGTCGATCATTGTGTTTGTGGATTCGTTGGAATTCATTTCACCGCGACCTTGGACGTCGACGCGCCGTACAAACCAACCGACGAGCGGCAACTGAGCGAGCGAGCGCCGACCTTGAGTATATATACAGCGCGACGGCGCATGCACTGTCAGCTGTTGAATGTTCTCGAAGGAGAAGCGCGCGCGGCACAGATGGCGACGGCACGACGGCGCATGCGCTGTCAGCTGTTGAATGTTCTCGAAGGAGAAGCGCGCGCGGCACAGATGGTGGGCGACGGCGCGACGGCGCATGTGCGCGCGTCAGCTGTCGAATGTTCGAGAAGCGGTGCGGACGGCGCGGACGGCGCACTACAAGGCGCGAGTATAAGATGCTTCCGCATCTAAAAGTAAATGACAAACAAAACAACAACCATGTGGACATTCTTTGTTACCTCCACTCTACATTATTTCTGATGAAACTCCATGGTTTTGCATTTGTTCTTCATTGTCTTGCCGCTGCACAGAAGCACCTCCTGTTCACCATGCATGCGAGCACAGGCCGGGAAAATGCCGTGCAGACAACGCAACGCGGACGACTACATGTGTAGAGGCTAATGAGCCTTCCTATTGACTAAGAGGCCTTGTAGTTTTGACCGTACTGGAAGGAACTTGTGAGATGGTGTATAGGTTGCCTCTGGATAGAGTCCTGAATGATCAATTTCGCCCGGTAATATGAATACCGATCTCCAACTGTACTCGAAAGCAAAATTTGAGGTTATATGGTGCTCATATAGGCAAGTTTTGAAAATAGGCATATGGGAATTTAGGCACAAATGAATTGAGGCATCTACAGGCAGTATCAAAACTCTATAAAAGCTCTTCTTACCTTTTTCTTTATGCTCATAGTATATCAAAGTGGCACGATAGGAACACATTAAACAAAATAGGCATTTGCCTATAATCCAGTCTCTACTCATCACAATATGTGTAGAGGTTTACTTGCATTTGTGGTAGCAACTATAGGATGGGTCACTGGTGTACATTTATGATGTACTTAATTCATGGTTGAACTGTGACTCAAAATTGTCAGAGGTGTATTTATTGCAGGTGGAAAAAAAAAGGCATTACATATTGTTGTAACTAGCTTTTCTGCTCACTGTTTTTTTTTTCATTCCAGGATGAAGAACCAGATGTAGGGGACCTGGATGTAGATTATTCATTTTTCGACAAGGCAGTTTGGCCATCACTTGCTCACAGAATTCCAGCTTTCAAGTCCCTGAAGGTGAAGTCTTATTTGTAATATGTGCGAGTGCCATTACATGTAGCTAGGGTTGCCATCCGATGTTAACTGGCCCAACTAGTTTTTTATATAGTGGGCCAGTGAATATTTGACATTTTACAGCAAAAGCTGTTATGAACTTCAAATTACAACAAGAGCCTATTCTAGTGCCGGTGTCCTCCGTCACCGGTGTCCGTTATTGCAGTCGCATGAAACAAGAAAAAAAAACTAAATAAAATAAATGCCGAGGACAGTACGGGAATAGAACCCTAGCCCTTAAAGGCGTGATAGCCCAGTACTCTATCACTGAGCTACGCTGGTGCTCGAAACTTCGTTGCAAACTGACCCTAAGCAGCCTTCATGTTGGGTAAGTAATCATGTTAACAATGTAACAAAATGTTTTAGAACAGTAAAAGTAACAAGTAAAACGAGTTATCACACAATGCGAATTGCACAATGAGTGGGTCGTTAACACTTCAGCCCATTACAAAATCCACAGGCATAATTTTTCATTGTCATCGGCCATATTATCAATAAAATACACATAATTCCTTACAAGTGTGTTGCGGGTACTATGCTTTTCTGAAGATAAACAACAGTGGCATAGTAGACGCTTCCCCACTACACAAAAATTATAATTTATGGCTTAGTGGGTACCAAGTAAGTGTGCTTGTAGTATAGTTGCCCCAAGAAGGTTTAAAAAGGGCCCTAGAAAGGCCACTGCTCCCGCTTTCTCTGTAACTGTGCTGTGCGTTCCGCGCAGGTCTGCCAATATTTTTTGTGGTATATTACATCGTTAGTTTTAAAGGGACAATAAAGTAAAATAATAAATTAGTTTAGATTGATACAGTGTTCTCAGAGAACTTTAATGTCCTTGATATTACCATTATAAGATCATTATTAGAGGAGAAAATCGAGGTCAACGTACCAATTATAAATTTCATGCTGAAATCTGTGTGCATGACATCACTAATTTCAAAGTATATATATTTTGATGATATTGGCTCGACGAAATTCCGTGAAACTTGGTGGGTTAAGCCTCTGACCCCATCATCAGACATTGCGCTTCATTCTTACCCATTAAGAGCTTCATAGGAATTTATGACGTCATGTCATGGGGTGCAGGAATTTCAAGGTGTTATCGTCGCCCGCATTTTCTTTTCATGCGTTATCCCCCTTTCCAAGTGTCTTCTCGCAGCGAGCATGGTGATTTTGTAATTGTGAAAAGGTAATTTACCAACAACAAAAAAATCATTTTCCTTTTTAGTGTCCTTTTAAAGTTTATGCCTATAGTGCCAGTAGCCTGTTGGATTCAGATGTAATGAAGAGCGTTTTATGGACGAAGTGTTGCAGTTCCTTTTCAAGGGAGCACATTCAGAGTAATAAGCTAAGTGCAATTCTAATCATGGGGATTCTTACGCCAGCAATGAGGCTAGTTGGTTAGCCTCAGTGTGCTGTTTTTGTTAGTACATGACGCTTGTTTGACTCAAGGAAAGCAATGTTACATTAAATAGCCCTGCATGCTGAAGACTTGCCAAGGTGTCTATTGTTCTACATTAATTTAATCCTCCTTAGCCTATTCTGTGTTTCCTCCACCCCATCAAAGGACCCCCCTTTTTTGTTTCCTTTGCTCTCTCTCTCTCTTTCTGATTTATTTGTTTTTTTTTTTCTTTTATAAAAGTTGGAAATCTCATGTGTAAAATGCTACAAATTTTTATGAAAGCCCTGGAACACCTTTACTCAGTTTAAAGGGAAACTATGGCTTTTTTTTGCCAACCATCTAAAAGTAACAGTAATTCCCTGTACAAAAGACAGTTGTGTCACGTGTCCGATAACTGAAATGTTGAGCAAATCCAGAAATAATTTAACATAGGTAAAAAATGCAAGAACGAAAAACTAGACCAGTCAAGCATCACCTCTTTATGCACCAAATTTGCATGTACAAGCTGGGAGATCACACAAGGCATGCTGGTCTGGTCAGTGCGGAGCAGCATAGAGCCAGCAAATGCTTTCATGGCTGCGCCACATCATTGAGCCATGTCTTCCGATTTGTCAAATACCTAGTGGCAGCTGCACTGCCACTGAATTCAGCAGCCATTATTTGCCATTTGCATTCGACCCACCGCTACCTGAGCCAGTTTCTGAGAATTCTGGTAACCCAGCGCAGCATGTCGCGCTGGGTTACCGCATGTAGACTGAGGGCTGCCCTAAGTCGCTGATTTTTCTTCCCTGGAAGTATGCCAGTGGCAGTAGAAAGCAGCGGCCAGTAAGCTTGTATAAATCAGCAGGGGGTAGCCATCACTTGTTCACTGGCTTTGGAATACCACCTCACTGACGCCATATATTATGAGAATGTAGGAAAACAAACACATTCGTGAGCATCATCACATCCCAGAGTTGCATTGGTGTGAAGTGACCAGACATCTTTGAAAATAATGAGCGAAAGACTATTAAGGTCGAATTTCTGTGGCCACTTAAAGTAAACCAGGGTGGTGGTGACAAGAGGGGGATAGCAAGCGAGTAGGAAGGCTTGGAAGCATTATGTATGGCACACTTTGATAAATGCGCGACACCATGCTGCTTTCAATAAATAACATCATGCTCCGCATTGAAAGAGAACTACAATTGTATATCTAATAACAGGTAAATAAATGTAAATTTGTAGACCAACTGTTCACGGGGTTCTACAATGATAATGGAGCTAGCTAAGCACGAGTCATGGGTATCAAATGAGCGGGACTGTGTGTTTAAGTGAGCAGGACTCTCTTTTTGTCACAGAGGTGTTTGACTGCCGTACTTCAATCATCTAGGCAGCGCCTCTCTAGATTTGTTGAGTTGTACCCCCCTTGTTATAGCCATTTGAAAGTGTGACGATACCACCATGGTCATCTGCTCATTTTCCTTGTGGCATTCCTCTTTCTGATGACTGTATGGCACTACCAGCAACAAACATAGTGGATAGCTGCTTATGAATTATTCTCGGTACTTTTAAGCAAAAAGCTTATTATGCCATCTGGTTTTTGTGTCAGATGTCCTCAAACCTTTTGTAATCCTTCAGAATGGAGAATTCCCAACGATTGGCCCCTGTGTCATCGAATGAGACATAATTCTTGTTATTTCCATCACTGTTGGAACTTCTCACCTTAGCACACCTTCTTTTTCAACATGCGTTCTGCCAGTTCTCAATGTTCTGCTCCTGCTACTCATAATTAGTGAAGTTGCTTCCCATGAGCCTCCTTCCACCATTACCTCTGTCAGCTGCTTCTCATGCGACTAATTCTGCTTCCCTCAGCCCCACCGTCTTTCTGCAAACCGAAGGTTGCATATCAAATATTGGCTGCGACGGTTGCATCGTCTGTGGAGACGAAAATGCTTGAGGCCTTGTGCTTAGATTTAGGTGCACATTAAAAAACACCAGGTGGTCAAAATTTTCAGAGCCCTCTATAAAGGCGTCTCTCATCATATCTTGGGTTTGAGATGGAAACATTTAGGTATTATTATTCCTCCTAGACATCCTCTAAATGCTTGCAGCTAGAAAATTAGACAGTGGTACTTGTGGAGGTGAAAGTGCAGTATTGTCGCTTACAGCATCTGATTGCAGTGTACTGCTGCCGTGTTTCACACTGGGCAGGGAATGCTGTGGAAGTTGAAGAAGTTCAACAAAAGAAAACAAAGCATAAAACGGAACAAATGTCATCAACTGATTTGTATTGCAAAGCTACAAGCAAATCTACACAGATTTCACGCAAGTAGGGGTGTGCGAATATGAATTTTTTCGAATACGAATCGAATATGAATATTCATGTTCGAATATCGAATCGAATATCGAATATCAAAGGACAAATGCCTCTACAGTAACAATAATTTAAGATGTATTTATCTAAAAAATACACAACAGCCTGTCTGTTAACACAACATACACTGTTATTTGGAACACAATGCAAGTAATGACTAGCTGTTATCATGAAACATAATGACTACATGTTATCATGGAGGAATATGAGTTGCTCCACATGATCAGGCAGGAGGCGCTCTCTTCGAACAGAAACAACCTCCCCTGCCACTGAAAAGGCACGCTCGCTTGGAACTGAAGTGGCTGGTATGGGCAAGTGCTTGGGGCAAAGCTTTGCCAGACTGGGGTATCTGACGGTGCCCACAGTCCACCACCAGTCACATGGGTCACTGTCTTTCTTCAGTAGGGCTTCTTCAGAATACGCTTTAATTTCCCATTCTGAAGTAGACAGTGGTGTACTTGCTACTTGACTATTTGCAAGATTATCAAATGCACTCCAAACATCAGAGGATGGCTGCACACACTGTTGTGGATCCTGCACTTTTGCTGGTGGCTGCACGACTTCCACAGCAGGGCATAGGGCAACATCCTGAAGCACCGGATCTTTCAGCCACACCAACTTTTGTTTGTTGTTTCTGAATACCGTTGACTCGAAGCGTGGGTCCAAAAACATAGCCAAGCATGCTTCTTTGTCCTCGGTATATAAGGGGAATCTGGTATTGAGAGACCTTGCCAGTTCCTTATGAAAGCCTGTTGTGCCGCTAAAGTTGCTGAGGCAACTTAGCATACCAAAAATAATTGGTATCTGAGTGGAAAGTGATGTGTATTTGTCTGCGCTAGTTATCACAGTTGCATCATATAAGGGCTTCAGTGCGTCCAGATATTCAAGAGCCTCTTTCCATTCTGCTGAGCAGAGACCATCAATGCTGCTACTTGACGTTGCCAGCTCAACAGAGACAGCCTCCTTCAAGTCTAAGAGGCGGGACAGCATTAGGTATTGGCTGTTATTAGGTATTAGGTATAACTGTGTGACTGCTCACGTGCGGAACTTCTTTGAAAAAGGAAATAAATGCGACGTCATGGTACAAATTACCACTGGAACTCTTTTTGTCACTTATGTTTTCTAACCGAAGCGTTTGCTGATGGTGACGAAGTTTCTGCTTTAGCACGCGCGTGCACGGTCGTGCGTTATCAAGCGGTGCTTTGATGAGACAACGCAGCAACGGTTAAGCTTCGTTCCTGCACACGAGGTCCCGCATAGTGAATGTGTGGTAGTGCAGCACGTTACGGCGGCATACGAAAAGCGTGCAATACGTTTACACGAACGTCAACTTTGCTGCTAATTGTTAAACGTCGCTGGCCGACATAGTGCCTCCGTGCACTTCTGACGCTTATCGCCTCTCTGGGCAACGTTTTAATATCTCTGAACCCAGCGGAAACATTAAAGAAGAGTTATTTTCCGCATGATAATCCAATCAAATATTCGATATTGTCGAATATTCGAAGTGATTCGAATATTCGAACTTTTCGAATACACTTTTTTCGAATCGAATACGAATAATGCGAATTTAATATTCGACAAATATTCGAAACTTTCGAATATTCGCACACCCCTACACGCAAGGCTTCTCAGTTGGTGAAAAGTTAGTCCAGGTCCAGCAAAGTTGCCATTACAGCGTCATTGAATTAATAGGCAAATCTGCTGTGAAACTCGGATTAGTGAATTACAGTCAAATTATGATCAGTGAATGCTATGCATGTGATTGGTACAGAGCTGTGGCTGATGCTGGCAAGCAATTGATGCCAAGTATAGATGCCAGACTAGCACTATATGCTACACCTCATGACATTGACATCATCTGAGGTGACCTGAAAGTGACCCGTAATTTCTGTGACATCACCACTGTGGCCAAACTCTCAGTTTTCATAGCTAGTAATGACATCATAGACACCATTGGTCTATGACGGAAGTGCTACGAAAGTTCGCTAGAGTTCTGTGTGCTAATATGGCCGAGTTTGCCATGTTTCACGTGCTAGATGGCGTTAGCAGCACCTGGCGACTTGTCATTCTCGGAGCTCTCCCAAACCAAAACTGTAACTAGTCAGTAATGAGTAGATTCTAATTAATTGCCAGTAAACAATGCAACATGTTACACATAATGACAGTGGCATAATGCTATAAAAAATGCCAAACCAAATTTTTTTTGCGGTTTACTTTACAAATGTCCTTGTAATGTTGAGATATGTTGTTGAAGGTAGTGTAGGTCTTTTCTCATTCCCATGCAAAATTAGCACCAAATGTTCTTGTGTGTATGAATAAGATGTGCTGTACATATGCTCATTGTGAACTACATCATTCTTAAAAAAGGCATTATATATCATGCATATTGCAGCAATAAATTGTACATATTTATTTTACTGCATATGGTTTAGCACATTTTACAATGTATGACATGTCTATCAAGAAAAACTCTTTGCTTGTTTTTATTTTTATTTCAGGTGAAAAGTGCTTGGGCTGGATTCTATGACTACAACACATTAGACCAAAATGGTTGTGTAGGACGGCACCCTTGCTATAACAATGTTTTCTTCGCAACTGGATTCAGTGGCCACGGCATCCAGATGGCACCTGGGGTTGGTAGGGCTATGATGGAGCTTATAATTGATGGAAAATTTGTCAGCATTGATTTAAAACGTTTTGGCTTAGAGAGATTCATACATCAAGAGCCAATCAAAGAGGCTAATATTGTATAGTAAATGTGCTAGGCTCTTCATAGGCGACAGTGTAATGTAATACATTATGTAACTAACACAGCAAAAGTGCTGTCTCTGCCCCATTTCAAATTCCAAATGAAATATTTGCCTACTTTCTTAGAACAGTCGCACAGCACATGTTTTATTTCTGTACTGATGAAGACACTTGTGAACACTGTGAAAAAGTTGCACAAACTTTTAGAAAGTAGAAGCTAAACAATAAAGACAACCATCCTGGCATATGCCAGTAGTTTGCATACAAAGTGCTCCAAGAAATCTCAAAACTGGCATGTAATGTGTTAGGCTATGGGACTGAAGTACTATGCACCTATTTTACAAGACAGAGGACATTCCTGCAACTGTAGTGCTAATATTTCACCCCACTCCTTTTCTATTTCTGGGCTGCTCCAAGGGATAAGGCCAAATGTCAGGTACAGCCGCGGCCACGTCTGTGTAGAGGACGCGAACATCCGGTTTTCGCTCTGCGGGGCGAAACCTTAGGGCAGTATCAGGCTCTGACGTGGTCAGCGTGACAACTAGGCCGTGCATGCTCACGATATACCACTTCAGAGCCCGAAACTGCCTCAAGGTTTCCGCCCGCAGAGCAAAAACCGGCTGCCCGAGCGCTCTACACAGACGTGGCCGCCGTTGTACATCGTACAGCGTTTTTAAAAAATGCTTTAAACTCTGACAAATGAAGTGCAAAGCTTTTCATTTATGCCATCAATGTTTGAGCATACAATGGGTGGCAGCTACTGGCCTAGCACATCATATTGGCGCCAGCAGGTTTGTGAAATAGTACTACTACTGTGTTTTAGATTGAATAAATAGGCTTTTGAAATGGAAACACACTGAATATTGCCAGTTCATTCACGTGGACACAAATTTATCAGAAGAAAATGTACTGCTAAATGCAAAGATTTTTGAATGCCAGTTTCTAGACCATTGCTCACCCAGAGACCAACTTTGTGCAGCCAAAATGAGCCCATCTTATCCACACACAAATTGAAATCTGTATTTGTTTGCATGTTGATTGACAGAGTACAGCTTAAAACTTTATGCTATAATCTTGGCAGGCAGGTTTGATCTCAAAATACTCCAATCGTTACAGCTAATATCAACGTGATATCGATATAGTTTGTCTTATGTCAAAATAAAGCAGTGCCATAGCCATCACTTTACCATGGTCGAAAAATGCAATGAAAAATTTTTTGAGCGAGACATGCTCACAGCCCCGCCGCGGTGGTCTAGTGGCTAAGGTACATACCATAAATCCGCTGCTGCTGGCCCGCAGGTCCCGGGATCGAATTCCAGCTGCAGCGGCTGCATTTCCGATGGAGGCGAAAATGCTGTAGTCCCTTGTGCTCAGATTTGGGTGCACGTTAAAGAACCCCAGGGGGGCCGAAATGTTCGGAGCCCTGCACTATGGCGTCTCTCATAATCATATGGGGGTTTTGGGACATTAAACCCCGCAAATCGAGACACATGCTCGCAGCATTCATGCATATGCATTATATACCAGCACAAGTTGCTGCGCTGGTGCAGTGGCTACAGTGCTTAGCTGCTTATCCAAAAGTTGTGGAATCGATCGCGGCCAGGGCAGCCACATTTTGATAGAGGCGAGATGCTAATGATCATGTACTTAGAATGTACTTAAATTTAGGTGCACACTGAAGTTTCCCAGGTGGTCAAAATTTCCAGAGCTACAATCGTATCATGTTTTTCGCATGTAAAACTCTATATGCTATTATTCTACTGGCACATGGCGTCTATAATGTTGGTTGATAAAGTAAGATTAGGATATTTCAGCGATTTTTATAGCTCGAAAATTTACCTATTCTGAAAGATTTTTGCGGCGGTCGATTTGAGAGGCAACATCATTCCTTAATGAAAGCATTCCATAGTTACATGGAAATGTGTTGCAGGGCACCTTTAAGAGGCCGCAACCCTTTTTGACCATGGTCAGAAAACGCTGCCGATCGGTTGGAGAGGCTCCCGATAACACGCAAGCCAAATATTATAGCGCAGCACATGGCCTGGAATTCACAATATATTATCGAAGTCAGCTAAAAATTGCTTTCTTTTCTCTCGACAAATGATAGAGAAAGCTCAGAAATCGCTCGAAGGCCATCTATCAGCCATTGGCTGATTTGAACATGGTGCACTCATTCATTACTGGGATCGCCGCGACTTGTCCATGCATGCGCGCAACTACACTGAAAAAAAGCAGTGTATTTGTAGGGCAAAAAAAAAGAAGTGCTCAAGGTCACGCGATGCGTGGGACTTTTTTTTTTTTTTTTGCTTTTCCTCTCTGCTTAGCTTCCAGCACTTTTGACGGGACGAGAAAAGATAGAATGTGATTGCAGCGTGCAACAAATCTTTGTAACTTTGCTCGTGCTGGACAGATTCTCAAAAACTTTTGCAGTGTTGAAATCGTGAGGCGATAAGCTCTTTTACTGAATCCATTCCATGGTTACTTGAAAAAGTGTTTCAGAACCCCTTTAGCTTATGTCCGGAAACTTGATGCACTCTGTAGTGATAAATCCAGCATGCCTCCAGCCAAATGCTAGTCTGAATCGACTTACAACCACACAAGTTTAGATATACTAGAGGGTTAGCTCAGCTTTTGCTTCTTCAGTAAAAATTTTTTCAGCGGACTTTCACTTTTGTTGTACAATGCTATTGCTTCATGGAGTAACTGTCAAACTACATGCTATAGTTTCAATTGCCTAGAAGGAAAACTGGTGCTGCAAGCAGATGTATGCATGGGAATGCTGGGATATGTCTCATACGTACTTGATTTGGGTTGGCATCGTTTACGCAAAGCCTGGACTCCTTGAATATGCGTCTGGCTTCAATGTTCCTTGTGTCAAAATGGTTGCTTTCGTACTGAAGGACTGTAGTAAGCTATTTTTTTACCACTGCACAGAAATGAGATTTATTTGCTTTGGAAACGTTCATGTCATTTTGCTATTTCACAATAAACGAAAAAAAGTAACGGATGTGCGCTAAACTTTGAATGTAGATGACTATGCCAGTGCGCACTTTGCGACTGTCATCAGTTTCTTTCTTTTGCTGTATGGTTATGCCTTACTAGTGTGGACTTTTCTAGATTATAATATGTGCAAATGAGATATGTTTATAAAAGCTATGTTTTAGAGAAGCTTTATTGGCACAGTCGTATCAGTTTTTTAGTCGGAGCCTCCAGCCAATAAAAGCCTCACAGACACACATGCTGTAATTCCCATCGCGACTTGTAAAAGTTGCTTAGGTGGGGGCACAAGACTTCCCTCTAGGTAATATTGTGAGAAACTCTCTGAGACATGCACTTCCTATCCAGAACACTCAGTAATTTTCTACCCACATGAGGTCTTTACATTCACACGTAGGAAATTTTATTTCCACACTATTTGGGATGGGTCGGTTTGTTATCTGGTCAACTGTTGAGGGCCTGGTGAAAAAAGGGTGCCACTCTGCTTATTTGCTGTTCGAGAAGGAGCAAAGCCAAGAAGTTTCTGTGTATTCTGGAAAAAAAAATATTGGAGCATACTTTTAATTCTGCAATTTGATTTTGTTATAAAAAAATTATTAAGCATTTGCATGAGAGATCTGAATTATGTCAGCCAAAATGTTTAAAACTATTTTCAATTGCCGAGCCTACAATGGCTAAAACACAAGTCCAATCACTCGCTGCCTGCCTATACAAATGCGACTATATTGTAATATCAAATAAGATAAATGTTTCTGCTGCCGACATAACATGATTCTAAATTTGTTTAAAGCGCAACTCCGGCGCATTTTCAACCATACTGAGATAATGCTGTTTTCAAATAGTATTGACAGTCCTGCAAAAGCTAGAGTGATTCATTTTGCCCATGCACTTGTCAATAATTTTAATTAAACAATAAATGATGAGTCGAAACCGAAACAGGGAGCTGCTCTGTTATACATGGTGGGTATCTAATGACGTCACGAGATCCACTACACATTGCCACGGCTGGCCAAGATGTAAACATAGCGCAGAAAGAAAGTTGGCGATGTCATCCTACGCAAAATCAAGCTGTGCTAGCTCATCTGAACTTGCCAGTGACAAGTTCAACGATGATTGCAGCGACTATCTGAGTGCTGAAGTATTGCTATTTGATTTCGACCTGCCGGCGCATGAAGCATCTGAGGCCCCGAATCAATTTTCTCGTTGCTCAGTATTGTAAGACCCGAAGTCAACAACTACTAACATGCTGTATGCAGCTGACAAAACTCAACTGTTCTCGTATTGTCGCCGCCTCGTAGAAGAAAGCGCGTGCTGCATCCGTCTGCTAGGAAAGGCAGGGTTTTTGAAAAAGAGTAGCCCCTTACGTCACATAGACAGGGTGGTTCGCGTTTACAAGTGCGATTCCAGAATCAGCTACCAATTTAAAATTTGGCACATATTACCCAAGTACCGACGTGAATACATGTTGAAAGTTTTGTTGCTGGAAACTTTCCACTACAAATAAAACTGCAGGGCAACACTCACCTGCCTGATGGACATGGTGCAGAGGATGTAAAGAAAGATAAAGGAACAGTCAGTATAGTCCTCTCCAGGCAGATTCCTGTGCGAGAGGCTCTGAATCCAAGAAACTGGCACAAAGGGCAATTTGGCAACAACCCGGCCATCAAAGCTGAAAAAGTATGTGATTGATAAATCAGGATGGGTCTCGCATAAAATATTCTTGCATTTATCACACATGTAAAAAAATCTGACACACATGCACAAACACCTGAAAGCTACCACAGGTGCCCTGTAAAAACAACATATGGCCTACAGTGCAGTAGTTGAAAGTAGATTAGGCACAGAACTGCAGGTGCAGGTATTGACTACTTTTGCCTCGATGTAGACAAGACCAAAAATGAATTGATGCATGGGCGTCGGCATGGGGTGCAAAAGGGACACATGCACTCCTCAAGCCACACCAGCATACACTCCCCAAGCTGAAGGGAGCGTCTGCAAATCATTACATGACCTCGTAGACCACAACCACAATAAGCACAATATTTGTGAATCAGCAGCTCTCTTGCAACTTTCGTTGGCAAACAGCTTCCTGTTGCCAAGTGGTGTGACCAACGGTGCAGACATGTCCGTCCAGCTTGGTTAGCGTCTTTGGCAGCCCAGTAGCTAGTGATGTGCTCAGCTACACAAATGCAAGCAGCACACTTTGTAGTGTGTGCCTGGAACGTGCAAATGTGTTTATTGTACTTCCTGCTGGCATATCCCTTGCTGGTCCAACACAGTCAATTTCAAGACACTCACCAGGTAATGTCTGCTATTCTGCAGCACTTAATGAAGCAGTACTGCTGCTTGGCATTATTGGTATAGAAGGAGTAGGTGGCGCACAAATACTGCTACCACACGTTTAAGTTGCGTTCAGAAGGCAACCAGGCATCATAGACTAATCTAACGTGGAAGAGAATTGAAGCGGCAAAACAGTATCATTACTGCAGTCGCCCGTCGGAGCACAAGGCTAGGAGAATGGCAAAATGGTACCACCTTGCAAAGATGTTCAAAAGCTTGTGTGCTCCTTCCGTAAAGTCACTTCTGTGATGTACACATACGCAATAATTCTTGGTGTAGCCCAGCATAAAACAATTTCCTGCTATAAAAATAAAGATTGTCTTGTATGCACGTGAAGAAGTATATAACAGGGCATTGATAAGTTCTCCAACTACTTGCAAAGTAACTGCACTTCTTGTTTGGTGGATCTGTTCATAATTAAAATAATTTCATGTTCTTTACTACGTATTCACACAAGCCCACCTTTCTGCCAAATGCTTGAGAGTATATGCACACAAACTGTGACAACACTGCTACTACAACATTTTATTAATTAAGATTAAATAATGCTAAAACCACCAGTTACAGATGATAATTTTGTGTTTTTTACTACGCATTCACACAAGCCCACCTTTCTGCCAAATGCTTGAGAGTATATGCACACAAACTATGACACTGCTACTACAACATTTTCGTCAGATTAAATCATGCTAAAACTACCAGTTACAGATGATATGCAGCCAAAATTGAAGATAAAGTTGGTTATGATATAATCCCAGTTTAAGAGGAAATTATCATAGCAACCCATGCACTTATTTAACAAGGCAATTCTTTGTAAATGGCAGTAACAAACTTCCTTTATTTCAGTATAAAGATTTGCTAGTTATACTGCACTGATTGTGCAAAAATTTGGTGGCATGCAATTCTTGTATTTACATGAGCATATGCAGTAACTTGTCAGAGCCAGCAGTTCAAAACTCAGATGAGTGCGAAGTTGGGTTAGTTGGTTAGATATAAGAAAAACAGCACGGCAACTGGACCAATAAAAGGTTAGCACAAAAGAGCATGGGAGAGTGCAGCGCTTTCCACTTGTACAATACATTTTGCTGTACAATAGGCCCCTTCACAGCAGTTTACTTTCGTGACAGTGCCTGTATTTCATTGTATTTCATTGATTGCTTAGCCCAACAGTTTCTCTTGGAATGTCAAAACTCTGTTTTCCATCAACCAGCCTACCAAACCAGCCATAGTGCTGACTCAGTGATTACAGATTCACTCTAAGTGTTCTCTTTCACAATGTTTGAGGGTGTACGTGTAACTACATCACATTTACAATACACACTAAAGAGTGCCATTATTGTCCCCTACACCTTCCCTGGCTTCATTTTCTGCTGGTTTTCATACATGGCATTATGGCACATCTGTTCGCTCTCTGCAATCCAAAAAAAGAAAAAGAGGCAGCAATTGCTGAGTGGCAACTACACAAGCACAGCTTGCGTAATTCTCTCACTGCAGACATTTTGCTGGTATGACACTAGCCGGATAATTAGTACACACGTCATCGAAAATTCTTAATACTGCGACAGGTTCATGAAGCATTTTTAAGGCGCATGCATACTGTGTGAAGATTTGCACATCACACTAAAGACTGCAAGCCAGTTTGCACAAGGCTCATACTACATGAAAACACACCTTGGTTGCCTTTTATAAATGTAATGAAGAACAAGCACTCACATTGAATTGAACATGCTGAGAAGCGCTGTAAAGGCAAAGCCTATGGCAAACATTGACTTCATTTTAACCTGCAAGCAGACAGAGAAGTGGGCCAAGTCATGTGCGTCACAGTGCTAAAATATGCAACGAGAGCGGGAAATTGCTCACAAGTGACAGGTCTCTGTTGTTGTTCTTCAGTTTTTCTTCTTCCCGTTCTGCGAGAAATGCAATTAGCAAGAAAGAAAGAGAATCGCCGACTAAGCGCAATAAAAAAGGTTTAAACCTTACCTATCTTCTTCTTCTGTTGTCGGGCGGCTGTCTCGCCGTGAGCCTCTTTCTTCTTTTCCACTGCAACATCGAATACGCTATGGTTGACTGCTAACTAATCGAAATTTTACACACACACGCGCGCGCGCTATAACGCACTTACGTCTTTTACTTTGTTTTTCAACTTCCGCCTTTAGTTTCTGGTACTTGTCGGTTCTGTACACCATAAGCCATGTCAGACCTTCAAAGAACAGCAAAAAAGCGGCTTTGAGCAGATTCAAGAGTAAACTTAATGCGATCAGCGTGCACAATCGAATTCTCACTGCATACGCTACGTCTAGCGTTACAATGGTTTCGTAACATAAAACTGACGTACCTTCGCTCAGCAAGGCCGTGAATATAGAAATTACGAGTATTAATAACGTGTCTGACCACATTCTTGAACTGATTCCTGCACCGAAATTCTGCTAAAACCACGATCAAAACAAAAACTCTAGTGCACTTTACCTTTCACACTGTTGCTTGCCAACTATTGTTTTTCGGCTAATGTCAGTGTGCCGCTGGCAATGTTAGGCAGGCTTTATGTATTTACAAGTGGAGGTACACGTGAGAACACTAAAAAACAAAACTAGGGGGCTATAACCGTACTCTTATCTACGTGCACGCGACAAAATGATATTTTGTGAACATCTGAAGTTTAACGCACGAGTGACTGACATGTTTTAGCGTTCTCTGGTAAATAGTGTTTTAACTTGGGTTTAGTTCGGAATACAGCGGGCTACTCTTGTGGTTTAGGCTGCTTGTCTTTCCGTGCTTTCCGTAAGGGATGGAAACGGCTTGAACCCCATCGGAAATACGCTACGGTGCTACGGCCAACCTACAGCTACAGCCACTACGGCTGTTTCGAGCCCTGCTACCTGGTTGCCTACGTCTAAGGTACTACAGGAGCGTAATAAGTTACGTGAAGGTAGTTACGCACAACGTTGGAGAGGCGCATACCGTGGTTCAATCCAAAGGTATTCCGTTCCCTCGGAGTCGTAAAGCTCGCATTGAGGAATGGTCTTTACCTGCTTCACGTAACTAGGTGAGGTTCTTCGCACTTCATACCTTTGACGCCTTGTTGGTTGTTTTGCGTAAGAGCGGACTTGTGCTGAAACATGACAGTCAATGTGAGTACCACCTGCTGAAGCATTTGGATGTGACGGAAGTTTAGCTGTTATGATAGAGCCGCCCAAGTTCGTCGATTCTTTGCTTACGTATGGAGCCTGTGCATACTTGAAGGTCTTCGCGCTGTGGACGTCTGTGTCACTTTATGTTCCTCCTCAGTAGCGCCTGAAAACGTCTTTAAATTTACGTACTGTGCCCTAGGATTCCGCACCGCAGTAAGTTCCCATCTAAGGCGAGAGGTTGCATGCGATAATGTTTTTCTTTTACCATCGTCAAGTTCCAGGAAGTGTTCGTTTTATTTTGGTATTTGCCATGTTTCGGGTGTCGTCATGTATGTTTCCAAGGATTATGTATATGTGTAATTCTTGGTAATCTTAAGGCAAGACAGCCCTAATCATACCGTGACAGTTGGCGGGGTTATCCAGAAAATGGGCCACGTCGCTTGCGATCGCGACAGTTGAGGTCGTGTTATCACAGGGCAATAAACTGCTGAAACATCGCGTGGCGACAGCTAGCTTGTATTATTTAATTTGGAAGTGTTGGAAAAAGTTGTTCAGCTGTAAAGTTTACTCAGTTTCATGACAACGATCGGGCTGTCCCAATGCCAGATTAAGAAAAAAAATACATATAAGTGTTCATAAATGATGACAGAACTCCATAAACGCTGTCGCCTGGTCATAATGCTGCTCATATACTCTATAACCACTAGTGTCATCCACAAGCATTTTGCGAGCTATCTCTTGATAAATTTGCGACTTGTTACCCTGCACCTTTTTTCTTTATATTGCATTGAAGCAATAAAACAGTCACTTGTTAGTCGGCCCTCGTCCTGTCTGTGATTTATTCGTTCCTATTTTCTAGTTTGTGCTGTTTTCTCCTTTTACTTCAATAAATTCGTGTTTGCACAGCTTTAGCTCAGATATCTGCAATGATCACATTGTGAATGTATGATACACTGAAATATTTGTGCGTTTCTTTTTTTTTTGCAAATATTAATTTGTGAATAATACTCTGAACGTGTGTGTCATCTCAAAAAAATGTTTTGCTTCAATTATGTGTTTTGTAGCTTGGTATCTTAACAGAGCACCTTTTTTTCACGTGCAGCTATGAATTACTTTATAACCCTTATGCTAATCATTTCTTTCTTTAAATTTTCGAGTTGTGTAACTCTGGTAGTCTTCTTGCAATATGCATTGTTCTATTTGACAAACTTGGTGGGGAGCTGAGAGAGTTGCTGTTCTATTATAAGCCATGCTATTCCACACTACGAGGAAAGGGCTCAAGGGGTGTGCTCCCCTTGACCCCTTTCCTCGTTATTTATTTGCGCAAAATAGCCACAACTGTGGCTTCTTGTTGAGAGCAACGTGTACCTCTAGAGAGTGGCTGTGTTTGTCGCAGTGACTAAATGCATTTGAAGGAAGGGAGTGCATTTTATGTGCTAGTTATTGTATTAGTAATTTAACAATAGAACCCACAAAGCTGGAATAATAGTTCAGCTTATGCAGGGTATACTACATTAAGTTCTGCAAGAAATGTTTTCTTCTATATTTATTTCTATATATATTTTTGCTTTCAACTCTCAGGTTCAGCAGTGAGGAATATGGTAGACACATCTCAGTGCATGTATAACTAAAGCGGTAATGAAAAAACGCACACTGTAATTTTAAAAATGATGCATATCCTAGAAGAGCAGCTATCAAAAAATAAATATGTGTTAAGCAATCATCAGTTGTAGTTAGCACTATATAGTAGTGTACTTAGGAGGGGGCACAGAGTTAAACACACTGTTTTAAGCACCAACACTGCTTGTAGGTCTCTCTTTCAATGTAAAGGCAGGTATAATAAAAGTGCAAAGTACAAAGATTTTTCATGAGCGCAAGGGATACATAGAATGATGGCCAAATGGATCTATGTATAGTGCAGCTCTTCTGGCGAGTCAGGTGAACTCTTTCAGTGCTCAACATGAAGCGAATGAAAAAACTTGGATAGCAGATATTTTGTTTACAGCCACATCTTCTGCCATGTTAGTTCATAATTCTTGTGTCTGTTTATTGGTTTTCTTCTGATTCACTAGTGTAGATTATGAACGTATTAACTCTGTCTATAACAGTTCAAGACAATGTAACTATTACGCTGCTGCTTATATTGGTGCATACTTGATCAGCGCAAACAGTTGAGCAAGCATTGGCTTCGTGGACCATTTTCAGTGAGTCATCATGGAAAAAAAAATTAGCTGGGGTCATGTGGGCTAGTAGAGAAAGGAGGCTCAATTTTGTTAAATAGAAAGAAAAAGGGGGCACGATCAGGTTGGGGTCACGCAAGATCTCTGAATGACGAGTCACTTTGTGTAAGTGGAGTGGTGTGTAAGTGGAGTGGGTTGGTGTGCAAGGTGTATTGTAAGCCATAATATGTCCTGACTCACTCTTTTCCCACTACAGCAGCATTTGTCTGCTGGGAACTCTACTGAGAGTCTGTTTAAACTAATACTTAAAAGCTTAAATGTCATATTCAATGGTGTAAATTTTTAAAATTTTTTCTGGCAGCCATATTGCAAGAGAAGGCCTATACTATCATTCGCTCAATTGAGCTTTTCTATGCTTGCTTTCAACGCCACTGCCACAATTTCTTGTGCTAGGAATGCTTTGTTTGGAAAGAAGTTTTCAGTGCCATGAGAGTTAAACAAAGTGGTCATAGTGTTAAAAAACCAACAAAATAAGAAATGCAGACTATTTATTTATTTATTTATTTATTTATAAATACCTCACAGGCCTCACAGAGGCATTGTGTAAGAGGAGTCAGATTCAAACGAAGAACATTGTAGGCTAATATTAAAAACTACAAGTACACCAAAATCAAAACAAAGCATGGTAATGTCAAGAACAATAGCAAGTACAGCAAAACAGGTGCAAGTATGCAGCTAGTGATATCACATGTTGGATTACAAGGCATTATGATTAAGCTTGTGTGAAGTACAAGCAGGAAAATACACAGTGTATTATATAAACAATGCATAAACAGTACACTAATGGCTCGAATGACCAGGATTAGCTACAATAACAGTGCAAATCTTAACCAAACCTTAACATTATCAAGTTGCTGGTGATATGAAAAAAAACAACAAAAGAGACAGTGTATGAATCCTTGAAACAAATGGACCAGATAAGCATTATCTATAAAATGGTTGACAAAGAAAGTTCTCGTGAAAGTCATCATGGTTACATTGTTGGGCAATGCTGTTTGTAAGATTGCTCCATCGTCAAGTGGTGCATGGGAGTGAAAAAAAGTTGAAAGCTTTTGTGGAATCGCTCCATGTTGTGCTTGCTGGCTTGGAATAGCCATAAATCTGATTGCTCTTGGCAGTAGTGAACAGTTGCGCCGGTGCTTTGTCACTTCCATGTATTGACCAAGTCAGCATTTAGTATAGTTGCACACATACTTAATGGAAGGACAGGTACATTTTGCACACATACTTAATGGAAGGACAGGTACATTCAATACTGTACAGTACTTGCTGATTCAAGGCACATCAAATTTTTATTTTAATGACTTGTACACCTAATTGCTTAAGATAACCACGTCATGTCATGATGAATCTTAGCCAGAAATTGTTTCCTACCCATAAATTGTCCTATTTCACTTGAGTACTCTACGTGCACTTTCCCCTTACTGTAGCAAATCGCAATATAATGAAATAAATATTTTAGATAAAGGCACATTGTTTTATAGGCTTACTAAAATGCTGTTTAATCGACCATCTGTATTTACAAAATAAACGCAAGTTTCTGTTTATGGTGTAACTTAACTGTTTCTTACTGATTCCTAAAAATTTCTCAAGTTTTCAAGACAGAAATAATTCACATCACTATATTTTTATGTTAGCTTTTTTGTCAGTCATATGTATTCAAGACTTATGTTCTTATATGAAAAATTTTGAGGTAAATTACCTAATCACTCAGCTTTTTATACATAAAATACAATGAGACGTGGTAACATTACGTGAACAGTGCCTATATGTAAAGTTAGGTCTGAATTACAAATAGTATATTAGGTGCATCTTAGATTAAAAGGGCCCTGCAGCACTATTTAATCATCTGATGGCTTCATGAAAAGAGTTGCTGCAAAAATGTTTAGAATCTGTCAAGTACGAGTGGAGCTACGGGGATTCATTGCATGCTTGAAGTGTTTCCTCTCTACTTTTGCACCAGCAAGCGCTCTCAATACTTTGCAAAGAAGGAGATGACAAAAGGTCAAGTGATGGGTCTCTTCATCAGCACACATCATGACCTAAACACTTCCTTTCATTTTTTCTTCAAAGCACAGCTTACTTTCAGTGTAATCACAAGTACCTGCGCGGGCACATGGTGGCATCTCGCTGTGGCCGCAATAACTGTGCAGTTAACGATGCTGAAAGTTGACAGTGGCTGTGGATATTAAATATATGTCATAGTCGTTTATGGCATCATTTGTCAAGAAAAAAGGGAATGATTTTAGTAAACGTTATAACAATTATAAGCTCCAGGTCGCATGCTACGCTATAACCTTTGGCTGGCATGTTCTCAGGAGCCTCAATTACCGATCAGCAGTGTTGTTTGACCATGCTGAACAAGTGTTGCAGGGCCCCTTTAAGTTGGTTGTATTAAATACAGTGGATTCTTTAAAAGGGCACTCGAACAGTGGTCCTGTTTTTCATTGTTGTGATTATACCCACTTTGGTGGTCTAGCGGCTAAGGCACTCGGCTGCTGACCCACAGGTCACGGGATTGAATCTTGGCCACAGCGGACGCATTTTTAATGGAGGTGGAAAAGCTGTAGGCCCGTGTGCTCAGATTTAGGTGTACGTTAAAAAGAATCCCAGGAGGTCGAAATTTCCGGAGCCCTCCACTGCAGCGTTTTCATAATCATGCAATCCATACATGCAATTGCACTACTATCTGTATTATACCGTTTTATGTTAGTAACCTACAAGTTTACCTTGTTGCCTTTTTATTTGCTAGTTAATTATGTGTTTAAGTTATAGTCTGGTAAGAGAAGATTATTAGTGGAGAATAGGGCCTTCTCTAAACAGCGCACAATTGTTGAAAAATAGCATCTGACATTTTCGGTATTGTATCTGCTGGTACGTCAAGTTTCTGTGAGCTGATTTCATCACTGTGGGATGTGTGCACTTGAATTGAAAGGGCAAGTATTTCGTTCCCTTGACTACTCAGATATGACCAACCTAATTACTGACTTTGGTAGCTTAGCAGGTAGGGTGTCGCTTTGCTAAGCTCAAGGATGTGAGTTGGATTCCTTGTTTCAGGGACCACATTTAAATGGCAGTGAAATGCAATAGCATACATGTGCTTAAATTTAGGTGCACATTAAAGAACTCATGTCAAAATTAATCCCCACCCTCTATAACACGCTTCATAGTCATATCATATGGTTTTGTCACATAAAACCCCATAAATTTATAAACCAACCTAAACCTAATTGACTACCTCCATTGCGTGTTTTTTGTAAACATTAGTAAAATAATTATATCAATTAAGCTTTCCATTAATACCTTTGATCATTATTGTGCTCACCTATAGCAGTGATGATATAGCCTTGGAGCATATACCTGTTTTGGCGGTGATGCCAAGAAAATCCTTGTTTCATCACTGTAGTCAGTTACAGCCTAAGAAAAAATGTCGCCCAAAGAAACGCTGCGCGCCTGCCCTTGCCTGTGAAGGATAGTCGTGCTAGCCGGTTTGTGCTCAAAACACGAGTATTGTTTCTTATAACATGTAAATACTATATGAATAAAACAAACTCTTCAGCCAATAATTAAGTCTTTAGTTTTTAATATTATATTTGTATAATTTTTACGCAGCCAGACAGATCTCTCTGTCAAATATGTTTACATGTAAATACTATGTTCATGAGAATAAAAGAGACTCTCAAGGCAAGTGACATTTTATGTCAGAGTAAAAGGTTAATGCTTAATAATGTCTAAAACATCAATATGATATTCAGTAGCGCATATGTAACAGAGAAATTAAGGTACATGTAGGCCACAATTTGCGCCACCAGTTGGACATTCCGGATCACAGTTTCGATGATGCAATAGGTCCTCAGTGTAATTAATACTCAAAATATTTATGAAAAAGTTTTTTTGGCATTCTCAAACTATTTATGAGAAAAAACATATTATTGCATTAGAAAACAAAATAAAATTAAACCTTTGAATTTCAGTTTGGCTAATGAAAAGAAAAAAAGAAACTTGGATGTCAGCCTTGCAAAGACCCAAGTTCTGCTTTCACCGGGCTGTGCCCTGCTAAAGCCCTTTGCTCTTCAGCACTGGCTGGCTATCGAGCTGTAAATGCATGCAGAGGCTACATTAAAAGGTTGTTTTTGTAGGCGGTTGTTTAGATTGTGCTTACGGTATGCAGACAACTACAATGTGATTTTCTTTTAAGCTAAGCATTTTATTCACATGAAACAAGCATTATGAGGTTTCTGGGGTGCTATTTGAACAATACACATTGACCTAATATTTTAATTAAGTATCCTTTTAATGGTTTATCACTACTACCTAAAACATCACGTTTCGCTGAGCAGCGACGTTGGAATCTTTTACAAAATTTTTAGGACAGGCTAGTTTTCAAACCAAAACTTGTCAGAAACGTGTGTTCATAGGGAAGTCAACTATCTGAAACACTTGAAGAACGCTTGGCATCTCAAAAATGAGTTACCTCTATTGGATGTCGCACTTATGCGAATTCTGTGTGGGAAGGGCTACGATGGCTGTAGTCGCAGCTCACATTTTTCTGAGATTGTCGCTAACTATAGTTTCATTGATGAAAATGCCAACTTTTTCCTCCACAATACATCACCGTTTCACCTCCAAGATACACCAGAATTAGGGCAGCATTAAGAGTTCAATCAACCAGAGGACCAAGCAGGATTTCGTACTGGCTACTTCACAATAGAGCATGTTCATACTATCAATCAGGTGACAAAGAAATAAGTGGAATACAACCAATCCCTATACATAGCCTTCATAGATTACGAGAAGGCCTTTGACTCAGTCAAGACATCAGCAGTGACGCAGGCACTACGAAATCAGGGCATCAACCAACCTTACATAAACATTCTGGAAGAAATCTACAGTGGATTCATAGCCACCATAGTTCTTCATAAAGAGACAGAATCCCAATAAAAAAAGGTGTGTGGCAAGTTTGCATGGGCCCAGGTGCTCAAATGACAAGAGATGTGACGTAAACAATGACAGCACATTTATACGACATGGACACAAAATATAAATAATTTACAATAATATAGATGATCTTGAAATTCCATGAGGCACAATTATTCCTGCAGTTCATTAGTCTCAGTACGTGCTTCCGCCGACCCTGACATAGCGCAGCCATTTAGCACACCACTGCACGTGAGTCTCTGTCGACGAGATGGTCAGACATGTCTCCGTGTTGCCTTGAGGTTGTGGTGCTGCTATCGCAACAGCCCCTGGGATGGCTGCTTTGCTGTAGCGTGGCTGGCCAGACGCATACTTGGCTACGCCTGGAACACCAATAGGCCAGTCCCGCAAGCATCAGCTTGTCTGGCTTGGTGGCCCCTGGAGCTACTAACTCACTCTTAGGTCTCGATGGTGACACTTGCACCGTTGTCGCCCATTATCGCTCATCGTCCGAGTTCGCCTGCAGTCTACCCGTGAGAGGTTCGGCGCTGCAACGGAACGGTAGCCGTTGCGACCCTCGTGCTTTCCTGCTGTCAGACCGACTCAACCCGCCTGGCTTCTCGAGCATTCCAACAACCGTTCTCTTCTTCCCGCTCCCTCACGAGCGGTGTCACCATGGACCATATACGCACTTCTTCTTCTTCTCCAGTCATTCAAAAGCGGTGTTTTCAAATTTTCTCCCACTCATTACAGGTGTAAAGGAGACACAATCTCTCCAATGCTATTCATCACGTGTTTACCGGAGGTTCGCAGGGCCCTAAACTGAGAAGTGTTAGGGATAAGAGTTAATAGAAAGTATCTTTGTAACCTGCAATTTGTTTATGACATTGCCATGATGAATAACTCAAGGGATTAATAACAGCTCATAATTACCGAACTGGATGCGGAAAGTAGGTCTGAAAATTAATGTGCATAAAACTAAAGTCATGTGCAACAGTCTCGGGAGAAAACAGCACTTTGCGATAGGTGGAGAGACGCTGGAAGTTGTAAAGGAATATGTATACTTAAGACAGGTAGTAACCGCGGAGTCGAACCATGAGAGTGAAACAGCTAGGAGAATAAGGATGGGGTGGATTACATTCGGCAAGCATTCTCAAATCATGAATTTTAATCTGCCACTAACCCTCAAGAGAAAGGTATATAAGAGCTGCATCTTGCCGGTACTTACCTACAAAGCAGAAACCTGGAGGGTGACAAAGAGGGTTCAGCTTAAGTTGAGGACGACGCAACGAGCAATGGAAAGGAAAATGATAGGTGTAACCTTAAGAGACAAGAAGAGAGCAGAGTGGATCAGGGACAAACCAGTGTTAAGGATATCATAGTTGAAATCAAGAAGATGAAATGGATATGGGGCGGGCACAGGATGCGTAGGCAGGATAACCATTGGTCATTTAAGGTAACTGACTTGATTCCCAGAGAAGGCAAACGCACGAAGGGGAGACAGAAAGTTAGGTGGGATGATGAGATTAAAAGTTTGCAGAAATAACGTGGCAACGGAAAACACAAGACCAGGTTGATTGGCGGATCATGGGGAAGGCCTTTGCCTGGCAGTGGGTGTAGTCAGGCTGATGATGATGATGACATCATAATAAAAGTACAGTACATGAGCATCCTGAAAGTAAAGCAGCAAGTGATAATTTCGTATTGTATATACTGTACCACTGGTATTATTGACCATGGACTTGTGAAATAGAAGAGCAAGATTTTTTCACAGTGCAACTGCACAGCATGTAATAGTCGAATAGTATTTTGCAGTAAAGGCAAATTGTACATACTTTTTTTTTTTAATGCATTACACTTCCTATATGGAAGTATAGTGCCTATTGAAGTAGTGGCTTATTGAATAGGCTATAGCACCCCCGCTCTTTTTCTTTTTGCCGCCTGTCTACTTTTCTATTAGCTTTCTTTCTGGTCTTTTTCTTCATTCCTCCTCCCCTTAGTATAGGGTAGCAAACCGTACGCTACAATTCTGGTTGACCTCCCTGCCTTTCTCTCAATTTTCTCTTTCTTGCTGTTAACAGTGCATGAAAATAATGCAGTCATGCCTGTATACCTTTGTTTCAATATCCCCGCAGGGGAGCCTGCGCAAGTAGGCATTTGGTGTGTAGTGACACCACGGACCCGAGGTAACAGGGGAGTTTCTACTCCCTCCCACGCCTAGCCGTGCGTGGCTTTGCCATGTCCGGGGAAAAGGGGATTTTGGGGGTTGAGCCGACGCTGGGTGATTGGACCTTTAAGGCCCCCCGGCAGAGGCAACACACCCCTTTGGCCCCGGCTTCACGTAGACGGCACCCCTGGGCTGACCCATTCAGGGGAAATCGGCAGTCGCCTTTTGCTGTCTCTCTCCTCCCACATCTTTGTCTTTTTCTCACACTTTTATCTTTCCTGTCCTCTCCTCACTTCTGTTGACTTCCGATATTCATGGCGGCAAGGGTTAACCTTGTGTAGGTATCCCACCTTGGATAATTACATTGGGTTATAGTGACAGCGTACGGCTGGCGTCGGGAGGGCTTGTTTCAACAAGTCCAACCGCGTCCCCTTGTTGGGCTCCGTGGTGGGTGGTCGCCGCTGTTACCGAACACATTCATACTTGTATGGCTTTACAAGCATCCGCCGACCTTGATCGGTCTCGTAAAAGAGGCCGCACCGAAGCAAGTTATCACGTATCGACAGAAACTAAAGTTACTTTCACGAAGTACCACATTATCCACAGTGACAGCACACCTCTAAGAAAATTATCCCCATTTTTGGTGGCCAAGTGCCTGAAAGAAAAAATAGGACCCACATACAAAGCATCCAAAATGTCAAGCGGTGACCTCCTTTTGGAGCTAACCGAAAAAGACCAAGTGCCTAAGCTATCCCAACTAACCAGCATTGGAGAAACAGCTGTCACCATTTCGGTCCATCGCTCTCTAAACACCAGCAGGGGAGTAATCTCTGAGGAATACTTCTTGGGCCTTAGTGACGAAGAGCTCCTCGAAGGTTTTCAAGACCAAAATGTCATCAAAGTCCAAAGAATTGTTATCCGTCGCAATAATCAGGAAGTGCCTACCAAACACGTAATACTAACCTTTGGAACATGTGAAATGCCCACCTCTCTTAAGGCTGGGTACTTAAAAATAAACGTCAGACCCTACATTCCCAACCTCAGACGCTGTTTCAAATGTCAAAGATTCGGACGCGCCTCGCACTCTTGCAGAGGCAAAGAAACATGCGCAAAATGCAGCACAAACGACCACAAATAAAAAAACTGTTCATCCTCACCCCACTGTATTAACTGTGACGGGGAACACCCAGCGTATTCCCGGTCATGCCCATGTTGGAAAAAAGAAAAAGAAGTGATCGCTCTGACCGTCAAAGAAAAATTATCATTCAGCAAAGCGTGAACACGGCTATCATACCTTTTCCACAGAAGTTACGCCGATGTGACGCAGTCGGGGGCAGCGTCACAAAGGCCTCAGGAGTCGACCGCTACCACACCTAGTGGTCCTGTGGTGACTCAAACCGCCCCCGTAAAAGAAGCAGCGCCAGCTGCTCCATGCACATCAAAGGGCCCGCAGACTCCGGTCTCCCTGGGCCCTAAACTCAATAGAGTGCCGAGGCCTGAGATCCGTTTCTCAGCGCCTCACTCTCGATCTGCCAGCGCCTCAGACAAGGCAATGGAGATCGACCACAAAACTCAGGTGTCATTGACACCGAAGGACAAGCGCTCTCTCGAGCGTACCAAACAGGACAAGGACAAAGTCCCAGTAACCACAATAAGTAAGCGATAACCGTAATGGTTATCAAATTTCTCTATTTCTATTTCTTAGTATTGTCACCTATCATCTTTTATACCGATCAATCCCCAGAAGTATAGTTACTTAGCTTTATTCCGCCATGGCTTTTATGGTACATTGGAACTGTAGAGGCTTAATTCATAACTTAGGTGACATAAAGGACATCATTAACAAATTCTCACCAGTAGCCTTTTGCCTCCAAGAGACAAATCTTGGTGCAAAACACAGCCATTTTCTAAAAGGCTTCAAAGTTGCCCGAAAGGACTGCGAACATTGCAACCGTCTTTCAGAAGGAGTAGCCATAGTGGTGCAGGGCAGCACTCCTACGCGAGATGTCCAAATAAACACATCTTTCGAGGCCGTAGCCATTAGCATCCTATCATACAAAACCATCACCATCTGCTCACTGTATATCCCACCTCAGACCCTTTTCACCACCAAAAACCGAGAAAATCTAATGGAACAGTTGCCAAAACCATTTATCTTAGTTGGGGATTTCAATGCTCATTCAACCCTTTGGGGTAGCGACAAAACTGACGCAAGAAGGCAAGCCGTGGAAGATTTCATTTTATCAAATGACATCTGCCTTCTTAATTCCGGGGCTTTTACTTACTTTTCACCAACCTCACGCACTTTTAGTTGCGTAGATCTCGCCATGTGTTCATCGTGTATGTTTAAGGATTTTAAATGGGACGTCGTCAACACGTCTTATGGTAGTGATCATCAACCCGGCATCATAAAACTCATACCATCTTACCCAACTTTAATAAGCAGGCCATGCCGGTGGAAACTACAGCTCGCGAACTGGCCAGTTTTCACAGAAAACGCTAAGCTCGATGAAGTTTTCTCATCGGAGCTTTCTGTTGAGGAACTAAACCAAGAGTTCGTCAAAGTTTTAATATTAGCAGCAGAAAAAGCAATACCGTAATCATCCAGCATCGTACGCAAGAAACTCAACCCTTGGTGGACAAACGAGTGTACTGATGCCAAAAAACAACAAAATAAGGCCTGGGGAATTCTACGAAGATACCCCACCTACACTAACCTCATCAACTTCAAACAGGCAAAAGCCAGAGCCCGATTCATTCGAAGACAGGCAGAAAAGGATTCATGGCAAAAATACATATCATCAATTAACAGTTCAGTCACATCTAAACACATATGGGACCAGGTGAGGAAGTTCAAGGGAGAGTACTCCTCCTACACAATACCACTGCTTACAAGTCCAGACACACAATCAACACTAGAAGACCAGGCCAACCTATTAGGAGAACACTTTTATAAGGTATCATGCTCAGCAAATTACACCAATACATTCCTGAAATATAAAGAAAATGCAGAAAGACAAAGATTGCCTACTAGCAGTACCTCAAATGAAAGATATAACCTTCCGCTTACGCTGCACGAATTAAACAGGGTACTTTCTGCCGAGAAAAAAACTGCAACAGGGTCTGACCAGATACACTACGCTATGTTGGCACACCTATCCCAAGCATCCGCGAAGGCACTTCTCCAATTCTTCAACAAAATATGGGACTCCGGCATAATACCTGAAGATTGGAAAAAAGCCATAGTCGTTCCATTCCTAAAACCTGGTAAACCCCCAACAACCCCAAGTAGCTACAGGCCCATTGCATTAACAAGTTGCCTTGCAAAAACCTACGAAACCATCATAAATATTAGACTTACCTTCACTCTGGAATCGGAGCACCTAATAGACGCACACCAGTGCGGATACAAAAAGGGCTGTTCCAGCACTGATCGCATTGTCAGGCTGGAACAAGAAATACGACAAGCATTTCTACACAAACAGTTCTGTCTCTCAGTCTTCTTTGACTTAGAGAAAACATATGACACAACTTGGAGATACGGAATTCTCAGAGATCTAGCTAACTTAGGGATTCGCAGAAGAATGCTGAACTGCTTACAGGATTTTTTATCGAATAGAACTTTTCAAGTACGTTTGGGTACGGTTCTATCACGAAAATTTGTCCAAGAAAATGGTGTACCACAGGGCTGCGTTTTCAGCACCACCCTCTTTATAGTGAAAATGAACTCCATTAACAGGGCTATACCCCGTATAGTCATGCACTCCATCTATGTTGACGATCTCCAAATTGCATGCCGAGCCTCCAGCCTATCATCCTGCGAAAGGCAACTCCAAATTACAATAAATCGGCTTATGAAATGGGCCGACCAAAATGGTTTCTGCTTTTCAGCCCAAAAAACCACAGTTGTTCTCTTTACACAAAAAAGAGGATTATTCCCTGAATTCGCGCTCAAACTATACAACATTAATATGCCGGTAAAACAAGAACACAAATTTCTAGGAATCACATTCGACCGAAAACTAAACTTTCTGCCACACATAAACGCACTGAAAACTAAGGCAAACAGAGCACTCAACGTGCTCAAAGTACTCTCCCATAAACACTGGGGTTCCGATCGACTCTGCCTTATACATATTTTACCGATCTCTTGTACGCAGCATTTTAGACTACGGATGCGTAGTCCACGACTCGGCGCGAAACTCGTACATCCGCCGTCTTGACCCTATACACAACCTCGGTCTGCGTCTGTCAAGTGGTGCTTACAGAACATCACCTGTGCAAAGTCTATACGTAGAATGCAATGAGCCCCCTCTATGTGATCGAAGAGCATTACTAACCTTGTCATATGTTTTAAGAATAAGGTCATCACCTGAACACATTTGCTACGAAATCGCCACAAAGTGTGACTCACGCTCACACTACCTCAATAAACCGAACCTAATCAAACCACTTGTCCTACGTTTCGAGGAATACTGCCGCTTTTATACCATCCCTGATGGATCACTAGATGTCGCTATTAAACCACCAAGACTGCCGCCATGGTTCGACCTGTCGGAGCTATGCGAATTTTCACTAAGTCGTTTTAACAAAAAAAGCACCCCACCAGAACACATAATCCAAGAATTTTATACACTTCAGCACGAATATAGGGATTACAAAGAATTTTACACAGATGGCTCAAAAACGGAGGACCACGTGGGTATTGGGATCGCGACGACGAAAAGCGCAATCTCTGTGAAAGTAACTCGTAGTTTTTTTAATTTTTTCTGCTGAAGCGTATGCCTTGAGTGAAGCAGTCCGGAAAATCATCGCTGAAAAATAAAAGAAAGCAATCATATACACCGACTCCCTAAGCACACTAAAAGCACTACATATGAAATCCGAATGTGAACCAATAGTGGGCGACATTTTAAACATGGTATACTTAAACAGCCAGGCAGCCTGCATCCGTTTCTGCTGGGTCCCAAGTCATGTTGGGATACCCGGAAACGAAAAAGCAGATAAGTATGCTTCCCAGGCAGCCCATAAAACAGTAACAAAAGTAAAAATTCTCCTTAAAGATATCCAGAGAACAATTCGCCTGGCTCTACTAGCAAAATGGCAAAAGCAATGGGACACCTGCAAGAACAATAAGCTCCACCTGGTGAAACCCACACTCGGGGAATGGAAGACCTGCCGTCACCAGCAACGGTTTATTGAAGTTGTATTATGCCGACTTCGCATTGGACACACACACTTGACGCACAACTTCTTACTCGCAAAGGAAGAACAACCAACGTGTGAAAAATGCCAAGAAACGTTAACACTTATGCACATCCTAATCACATGTCCTACCATTGAAACACAGAGACAAAAACATTTCAACAAGCTACACAAACAACATGTACCTTTACACCCTGCTTTGTTCCTAGGAGATGACCCTCTAGTACCTCTGCCTGACTTGCTAAACTTTCTGAAAGAATGTAACCTGCTAAATATGCTTTAAAATCTCATCTTTTTAGTGTCCATTCCTGAAAGTCTTGTGTCTGGCGCAGCATAGCCTTAGCTGCTTTTGCGCCATAAAAACCAAATTAACCTAACCTTTGTTTTATTATATATCAGTCAATGTTTGGTCGAATTATTCTGGACCATCACTGTTTCTTTTAGCCATTATAGAATTCAGAGAGCTTGCGTGTTGTACATTATAAGGTGTTCTGCTGATGAATGGTATGGATAGGCAGTTTTTTGTTACAAAGCGATAACATGTTTTATGTATGTAATTACTGAGTTTGTGCCATTCTGTGTTTCAGAAAGACCTAAGGTTCTGCTATGTCTGAGAACACGGATTTGAAGTCTGAGCTAGTGCCTGAGGTTGAGACCCAGGTTGCACCAAATGCACCCTCGAGAGAGTCTTCCCAATCAAGTGATGCCCCCAAGAGCTCCTGGGTGAAGTTCGATGATGATAGTTCTGCAGCAGCCACAATTGAACCTTCACAGATACAGACGGTCGAGCCTCCATTACCCGTTAAGATGGATGCCCTGCTCAAGAAAGGTACATAATTATTGAGAAACACATTTTGTTAATGTATTAGCTAGACCTGAAATGACAATAGACTGGAAGTATAGTAGCAATGCTGACAACCATAATGAATTGAAATACGTGTTTTAAAGGCTCTTGCAACACCTTTACAAGTAATTGCTGAATCATAGGCATGCGCACAAAGGGGCAGGGAGTCGAGGGGGAAGGGGGGGTGGAGAGCTAATCATCTGACGAGTCACCTAGTCTGTCCCATACCTTTACATAGTTTGACTCGTCTAGTTTAAAGTGTAATTTTAAAGTCCACCATTACTATCAAAAACCTGCATATAGCCATGCTGGCTTTTGATGGTAATGGTGGCCGAGGAGCATTGATGTTGTATTTCAAGAGCTGTGTACTTCCCATTTTCACCTCCTCAAAGCCAGAGATGTAAGGGAGGGCATTCTTAGTGGCACATCATCTCTCCATTTTCATTTTTGCATCCACTGTAAAGCTCGCTTTCATACTAATTCGGCCAACGGCAGGGGGAGCTGCGACGAGACTCGCCCTTCTCTAATTGGGAACCTTGGACATGTCTATGCACTGTTACGCCTAAAAGTCCACACCGAGAGTCAATGCCTCTGCAAAGGCAATCTGTGTCAAGGCCAGTGATCGAGCCCGCCTGACGCGATCAACTCAACGACGTCGTCAAGCGGCGGAGGCGGTCCGTCTTACGCAACGCACAGCAAGCTTCCTCTGCCCACGAGCCCGATGAAGCAATCGACGCCTTCCAGTCTGGCGAGTCTTACTCATTGCATGGCAACATCACTCGTCCTTGGGTGCAACCCTGCACAGCGGCTGGGGATTCGATGATCATGATGCAGCCGAGTGGCGAATTCCCATTGGAGGGTTCTGACATCATGGCTAGTGGCGCTTCTGGTAGGACGTTGGTAACGCAAAAGATCCACCCGGTGCCTATAAAGAAAGCCAAGCGGCGTGTCGCCAGCACTTGACCTATGAGTCAGAGAGAAGACATCTCGTTGCTTCGAGCCCCTTCGCTGTCGGCGCGGCCGGTGTCCTTGTAAGCGGCGAGTTTCGTGGTGCCCATCGTAACGTCGTCGGCGGTGTGCTTCGTAATGGATGGCAGCTGCGGGATTGGCTGTCCTCAGCGACATCGATGCGGTGAGTGCCTGATGTTTTCCCCTCAGTTCATCAGACTACTCTAGCACAGGTTATAGTAGTTTAGAGAAGGGCTGTGTGAAGCATTAGAGTGAGCTTTGATCGTTTCAACCAAGACGGAGCGCTTTGAAACCAAAGTTAATGCGGAGGGTGTAAATACGGCAGTGTTAAAAATTGCTTGCGCGTCTTGCTAGTAGACTTATAGTGGGTACGGCAAGTAGATTCTTAACAGGGGCAAACAGCAAAAGGCTAGTGTGAACGATGGAGAACCTTAAAGTAAAGGAACTCATCGAAATTTGTGAGGAACTTGGCCTTACTTTGGGCCGTTGAAACGAAAGCAAGCGATCCTTGAGATCATGAAGGATGAAGGAGTGTCGGCTGAGGAAGTCAATGAGGCCTGGGCGGATGTCAAAGCACGCCGTGAGGAGGCTGAAAGGTGAGAAGTAGAAGTTCGTGAATGCGAAGAAGCTGAAAGGCAAAAGTTCGCGAACGCGAAGAAGCTGAAAGGCGAGAAGTTCACGAACGTGAAGAAGTTGAAAGGCGCAAAGTTCGCGAGCGTGAGGAGGCCGAGAGACAGGAGCGCCTCTAGTTGAAACGAATAGAATTGGCAATTTTACAGTGTTCTCAGGCGCTTAGCGTAGCTTCTGCGACAGTTCAGGTCAGCGGTTATAGAATTCGGGACCAACTGCCACCGTTCATAATAGGCGAGGACATGGCAAAGTATCTTGTCAAGTATGAACATGTCTGTGAGCGAAATGCTTTGGAGCAGTCTCTTTGGGCACAGAACCTGTTAGCTCTTCTTCCCGGCGAAGTGTCCGACGTGATAACGTGCTTGTCGAGGGAAGCCTTTGCGATCTATGACGAGGTTACGGGAGTAGTGCTCTTGAGAGGTTATAAGTTGTCCCCCGGGGCTTTCAGGCAAAGGTTTTGGTATGCTAAATAGGGGAATTAGTCACACGTTGACTTCGCGTTTCGTCTTTAAGTCGATTTAATTGAATGACTCAAGGGCGAAAGTGTTTATGGCGATCACAATAAAGTGGTAGAATGCATTGCATTGGTGCAATTCTACCGCTGCATCAAGGAGGATGTCAAGCTTTGGCTGCATGACAAACTTAGTGAAATACAGCTAAACAAGGCAGCAGAGTTGGCTGAGGAGTATTATACTCGTCGAAAGTTGCATAGCAGGGCAGTGTGTGTTGAAAAGGATGAAAGGAAAGAGGGCTTTTCAAAGAAACCTAATCAACAGAAACCCGCTCCGCACCGTAATTTCAAGAAGGACCCGTCTCTTACGAAGGACACTGTAGGGCAAGGCAAACGGAAGCGGAGAAATTGAGTGAGGTTCCTAAACAACGCACTGATACCAAACGGGCGTTTGAATCACGGAAGCCGTTAATTTGCTACAACTGCAAAAAGGAAGGGCACATCGCGATAAACTGTAAGCAAAAGTTTGCTTTCGTAACAATCCGAGAATCGGAAAAGAACATGTGGTTGTTAGAGCCGTATCTCCAAGAAATTACTGTGAATAGGAAAACGTGTCGAGCACTTCGAGACTAAGCGGCAACCATAGATGTTGTCCATCCTTCGTTGGTGTCTCCAGATGACTTTACAGGAGAATATGCGTGGATCAGGCAAGTCGCCGAGGAGCAGATTGCTTGCTTACCAATCGCTACGGTTGTCATTGAAGGCCCGTTCGGTAAGCTTCGCACCGAAGCGGCTGTGTCTGCCGCGCTTTTTCATCGTTTTTCTTATCTTTTTTATAATAACTCAGAGCAGCTTCTCAAAGAGCAGGGTAAATCGTTCTTCTCCAACTTAGCGTACATGGCCCTCGCGCGATCGCAAACGCAGAAGCTTTTGCAGGAACTTAATCTTGTTCAATGTGGTGAAGCACCAAGTGCAAAGAAGAACGGCTATTTGACCTCGCCTTTCATTTCACGTTTCTTCTAGCACCTTCGTAATAAGGGCTGCACCTTCGCTGCAGCCCTTATTACCAAGTGCAAAAGCTGCTGATCGTGTGACCTTGGCGGCGAGGCGACGGAACCTCAGACACGAAATTCTCTGTGTGAGTCATTTGAGCAGTCACTCGAGCGGCTCGTCGCCGAAGCGACTGGCGTGGTCTCTGTCGGCGGAGGAGACGACATGGCGCCATTGAGTCAGAGCGAGAGGGGTGCAACGCTTTCGCCTGTAGCGGAAAGTTAGAGTTAGCTGTTGAGGGTTGATCGAGAAACGTTCATTCGAGAGCAGCGTGAAGACCTCTCGATTAAAGCGCTAATGGAAAGCGTAAACTTGAGAAAGAAAAAAAAGAATGTTTCCTTTTTTGAGAAGGCAGGGCTCCTGATCCGAGCTACACAAATGTGCAAGGTAGCAAGTATGAGCAGCTCTTGGTGCCACAAAAGTATCGTCGCCAACTATTGGAACTGGCGCATGAAAACGCGTAGGCAGGGCATCTCGGCATAAAAAAGACCAAGGCTAGAGTTTCCCTTGAGTTTTATTGGCCGAAATGCTGGAAGGATATCGAAGACTTTGTACGCTCATGCAACACTTGTCAGAGAGCGGGGAAATCCACGGACAAGTGGAAGGCACCCATGAAGCTTGTGCCAATTATCACAACCTTTTCGGCGCCTAGTAATTGATATTGTCGGGCCATTGCTAGAGTCAAGGCAAGGTTGTCGGTACATCCTGACAGCCCTCTGTGTTGGCACAAAATTTTCGGAAGCGATACCACTTAAGGAGCTCAATTTTCGCATGTCGTGGATGCACTGCTATGTATATTTGCACGCGTCGAATTTCCTTCTGAAATCCAATGCGACAATGGTAGTGTCTTCACCAGCTGCCTTACCTCTACCTTTTTGGATAAATGTGGAATAAAAGTAGTGCACAGCTCGATCCATCACCCGCAATCTAATCCGGTTGAGCGTATGCATTCTGTTCTAAAACAGATACTGAGAGCTCTTTGCTAAGAGTACAAATGCCACTGGGAAGTGTGTATTTCTCCCGCTATGTTCGCTTTGAGATTAGCTCCTCATGAGAGCACTGGTTTTAGCCCTGCAGAGCTTGTGTATGGCAGGAGTTTGAGAACACCATTGCGAATGCTACGCGAGTCCTGGGAGGGATTCGATGAGGACCCTAATGTAGTTGCCTATGTTCTAGACCTCCTTCAGAGGCTTGGAAAAACGAAAGATCTTGTGGAAAGCCACATGAAAGCTGCACAAGCGTTGTCAAAAAAGTACTACAAAAAATCAGCGAAGAAGCGCACTTTTGATGTAGGTAGTCAGGTAATGCTGCTGCGGCCGTCCAAAAAGAACAAGCTTGAAGTTCATTGGGAAAGTCCTGCCTAAGTAATATCGAAGCTTTCTTATACCAATTATGAAGTGAAATTAGGAATGCAGCCGAACAAAATTTACCACAGTAACTTGATAAAACCGTACGTTCAACGTCAAGCGGCCGTAAATCTGCTTTTGAATGCTTCAGAGGAAGAGGGAGCAGAAATTTTGACCTCTGGTGATGTAATCGAAAGGGGACCGGAGGTAATCTTGGAGCAGTTGAACCTAGAGCCTTGGTTAAGTGAAGTCCAGAAGGAGGACCTGAGAAAGATTGTTTCCGAGTTTGAAAACGTGTTTTCGGACCGTCTTGGAAACATGACGGTGATTGAACACAATATCGAGCTAACTTGTAAGGAGCCAATCCGTAGCAAGCCATATCGATGTTCCCCTGTGCAAGAGCAGATCATGAAAGAGGAGATTGATAAAATGCTGGAGTTAGGAGTCATAGTACCGGGCGAGAGTGACTATACATCTCCTCTAATATTGATTCAAGTGCTGGGAAAAGATCCGAGGCCATGCATCGATTATCGGCGTTTTAACGCCATAACTCGAGACCAAACTTACCCGATACCAAACCTAGAGGAGAGGGTAGAAACTGTGTCACAGTCTAGCTATATTTCAACGTTGGACCTCGTACGAGGGTATTGGCAAGTCCCCCCTTCAGGGCGCGCTAGCCGCTATGCCACATTCGTTTCTGCATTCGCAAAGTATCGTCCACTTAAGCTGAGCTTTGGATTAAAAAATGCGCCTTTTTGTTTTTCAGGCTTAATGAACCACCTTCTTAATGGCCACTCTAAGTTTGCTCTGTCGTATCTTGACGATGTCGCCATCTTCTTAGACAACTGGAAAGAACATGTCAAGCATTTATGAGTCATGCTGAACAGGTTGAAAGAAGCTGGTCTTACCGTGAAACCTACTAAATGTCGCTTAGGGTGCGGCGAGGTATCTTACCTGGGACACGTTGTGGGGCGTGGCCGGCGTAGACCTTCAGAAATTAAGGTAGCCGCCGTCGTGAATTATCCACGACCAACCATAAAATCTGAGATAAGGGCATTCTTGGGCCTAGCTGGATACTATCAGCATTACGTGCAAAACTACACTAGCATTGCCAGCCCTCTAACTGACGCACTTCGAAAGTCCGAGCCGGTTAAAGTAGTATGGGACTCAGAAAAGGAGAATGCATTTTGCAGCTGAAACAGGCCCTAAGCAAAAAGCCCGATCTCATGGCACCCGATTTCTCTAGGAGATTTCCGATTCAATGCGACGCGAATGATCACGGCATGTGAGCTATACTGTGCCAGGAAGATAGTGCTGGTAATGAAAGGCCTGTTTTGTATTTAAGACGAAAACTCAGCGGCAGGGAAGAGGCATGCAGCACCTCTGAAAAGAAATGCATTTGCCTCGTGTGGGCGGTTCAAAAGCTAGCCTGTTATGTCTCTGGTTCGAGGTTTGTGCTCGAAACGGACCACTGTCCTCTAACCTGGTTAAATAACATGTCGCCCTAAAGTGGCTGGTTACTGAGGTGGAGCATGATACTCCAACAGCACAACTTTGACGTTCGCTACAAAAAAAGGAAAGGTAAACGCTAATGCAGACGCATTGAGCCATGCGTTTTAGTTAGTACCTTCTCCATCTTTCGGTTTCTCGCTGGCGATTTGGGGCAAAATTTTGTCCTCATCACGGCCTTAGCTGAGCACTCTCGCCCAGAGTGATATCAAGGGGCCAACTTTATGTTGTATTCTACTTCATTACGTTGTTGTACGTGTAAAAATTTGAGTTCTCATTTTAAGAGTCTTGTGTCCCACATGTGCCTCTTGATGTAGAGGGAACGAAATTCCGATTGACACGTAGCTAGGTATATGTTGTACTATACTTTGTCTGGTGTTCTGTCGGGTAACCGAGAGCACTTGCTTGTGTTGTGTGTTGTCTGCTGTCGAACCATTCTTGACAAGTTGCAGAACCATCGACAAGTGCTGAGACCGAAAATCGTCAGAAGAGAAGAGTGAAGCTGGCCTACAAGTTGTGGCGACAAGCCAGTGGAGCTGGGATCCGTCCTCAAGAAGGGGATGTGTTCACGGAACTGAGTCTGGAGCTACATTCTCCCCATGGCCCTGGAGGCAAACCTGGAGAGACCTGAAGAACGAGCGCGCCCGACATCCGAGCCACGTCGAAGCAGCTCGTCTTTCTGGCGCATTGTCTGGCGGGGGGGGGGGGGGGGGTGCTGTTATGCCTTGGAGTCCACACCGAGTGTCAATGCCTTTGCAAAGGCAATCTGTGTCAAGGCCAGCGATCGAGCCCCCCTGACGCGATCAACTCAACGACGTCATCAAGCGGTGGTGGCGGTCTTTCTTACACAACGTGCAGCAAGCTCCCTCAGCCCGCAAGCCTGATGAAGTAATCAGCGCCTTCCAGTGTGGCGAGTCTTACGCAATGCGTAGCAACATTACTCGTCCTTAGGTGCAACCCCGCGCAATGACGCAGCCCAGTGGCGAATTCCCATTAGAGGGTTCTTTCATAACGGCCAGCGGCGCTTCTGGTTGGACGTTGGTGACGCAAAAGATTCACCCGGTTGCCTATAAAAAAAAAGCGAAGCGGGGCGTCGCTAGCAGTTGATCTATGCGTCAGAGAGAAGCCGACGTATGCGTGAGAAGAGACATCTCGGCTCTTCGAGTCCCTAAGCTGTCGGCCCCCAGTGCCGAATATGTAACGCCTCTATTTTTATGCTGTACATAAACCTTTCCTTAACTCACCGTCGTCTCGTCTGCTCGTCTATCAGCTCTGCGCAGAAGCAGTCGCGAGCTGAGTAACACACAGCACCAAACGGCTGGTGACCTTGGCAATGGAGTTCGGAGCAGTGGCGTCTTCGGGACCGTGTTGGTGTCGCGCTTTCGTAACAGCACCGAATTACCCCATGATAGGAGTTTATTGACACGCAGATCTTTTTTGGCAATAGCTTCTTGGATTTATCAAGTAGAAGCGGAGTTACAGAGATTTCCCGCAGGCCTAGAGTGCTTTCTCTCTTCTTTTGTCCTCACACTGGAACCTATGCAGTGCGAGGATAACAAAGTGGCATGAAGTTACATCGGTGCACATTGTGGCCTTGGTTTTTTTTCTTTCTTTGATTCTTTGAATGTGTCAACTGCCACTTTGAATGTGTCAACTGCCACAGTGCGGTGCTGGCGTATGATGGTTGCATGTACCAGCTATGGTGTGTAATCCGACAGGATATGCATGATGCAGGACAAAAAGTGAAACACAACTGTTGTTTCTAAAGTCTGGGCTTTGTGAGTATCTGGTGTGTACTAGCTTTGCCCTGCATCAGCTTGACCAACTTGTATAGATGCCAAGCAAGATTATGCATTTTGATATTGTCTCAATCAGCTAAGCATCAACTGATGTATAAAAGAGAAGTGACTTAGACATGTGAAGGACAAACTTGTTTTCACTAATGACTTTACATAATTGTTCAAAATTTTCACTTTTGAATAATTAAAAATTAACAGCCAAAATAAAAAAAAGTAGTGCATTTTCTAGATTTTAACCCTTTTCATAATATCAGCAAATTTAATCAAATAGCACTGGCTTAGAATGTTTCTCTAGTGGTGGCTGAGAAAGTTAATCTGTTCTAGTGTATTTAGATATAAACCCTTGAGCTAGCTTTTAATGGCAGTAGCACAAGAAAACAAGGGCCAGGTAGATTTCGTGACTCAGAAGTTAATGTGATGAAAATGTCAGATAATTGGGAATCAGGATGCTAATGTTCATATTGGGAGCCGCTTAGCTCGGACTAGAGTGTACTCAAATCAGCACATCACACTGTTCTTATGTTACCATTCACATGGTCGGCTTGTTTTCATAGCTTTCCCATTGCCTTTGTACTCATTGGGAGAAGCTGTTGGTAAGTCTTTCCACTTGTACTGAATGGGATTCCTGTCATTTGCAGTGCCTTCTCCTGCTGAGTTGCGGACGGACCTGGGACCCTTGGCTCCACCCAGGCCTTCAGCTTCTGCCAGCTTCTCTGTACCACCTGTGGCTGTCTGCCCGCCTGCACCAGCCAGGCTCAAGCCCCGGGCATCAGCTGAGCCACAGGTTGTTAGCAACCACGTAGCACCTACAGTCACACACAGGCTGGAATCGGTTGCTGTGCCCCTCAGTGAGCGCCTGGCTACAAGAACTGCATCTGCCACTGGTTTTAGTGAGTTCTTTTAGCCCATATATTGCCTCAGGTCCACAAGTTCTCATTTGTTGCTCTTCTGTCTTCTGCAGATAATGGTGACATCATTGTGAATGCGCTGCCAACTAACAGGCGTTGCGCATGGATCACCAAAGCAGAGTTCAAGCCCGAGTTGGTGCCAGAAGAGCTTATGGCCACCGGTCTCACGGTTAGTTTATCTTTTCAGGGGGGGGGGGAATAAGAAAGGCTTTCATTGACCTAACCTTGCTTGGCACGTGCTTGGCTGTTGTGTTTATTCTACTTGCCTCCCTCCTGTTTTAGGACATCTGAAGGGAAACACTCATCGGGCTACATCAGTGTGCATTATATATTCAGCTCTATTTCTGCATTTGGTTGAAGCCAAAAGAATAGTTGTAATAAAAAAATAGACAGCTGAAATAACCCTGCTTGAATACTGATCCAAAAGTATAACAGTAATGATGTCATTGTGTGATGTCCAGGATCTAGTGAAAATTTTTTTTTGTCATTTTTATCCTGAGCTTGACATCGCATACTCATTGACATCATGTAATAAGCATTGACGCTGGAATGACTCGATGTGTGACCCCGTCTTTCGTTTTTAAGGTTTTTTTGGGGGGGGTTTACACACATCTGCTTTCAGTAGCCGTGACCTATGTTTGGATTTCTGGAGGTGGGAACCATCACCCTGCCTGAACGAGCATTTCCCTTAGTGTTCCCTAGAATACTTATGCAGCTTCTCACCTTATAATACAGTTTAGCATGTTTTTTCACTGGTTTACAACTTTTCGGCATTTAAGTTTTAAGCCTTTTGACAACCAACTTGGACAAGCAACACAAAGGTTGCCAAAGTTAGTTCACTGTTCTTTCACCATACTAATGGCCTTTTTTTGTTATCTATGAAAGGGACCACTTCATTTTTAAAACTGAATTTCTGCCGCAATGGCAACAGGCGGCGCTCATTGACGCTCCCATGTTTAGTGCACATATTTGCTCTATACAGTAGACAAGGAGATGACCGCTGCCTGGCTCAGTGGTAGAGCACCGGACGCATTATTTTAAAGTCGCAGGTTCAGATCCTGCCGGTGGCAAGTCATTTTTTTATCCACTTTTCTTGCTCCTCATTTTCATTACAATTGCTTTTAATAATAACATCCCCTATACTTCTCTTGGCATTATCTATTAATTCGCATTAATATTGAGTCATTAGGCCTTGTTAGATGAGATTGTCATATAATCATTTATGCGGAGCTACTATTGCCCTCTCACTGGTTACTGAAATTGCTGGCAATAAAGTCCACATAACCTGATTATTGCAATACTGGTGCAATAATTGAGTTGTAATAATCTGACAATTTGAACTTTGCTACATTTTTCAGTGCAGTTAAGGATGTGTACACAGCTTTTATGTGCAAAGAAAATTTCACCACCTTTTTTTTTTCTTGCTATTGACTTGCTATTGACCTTTTTTACACTCATAAAAACAATTTTAAGTGCTGATAAGACATGTGCAACAATCATGTTAGTAAATTGAACTTTCATTTGAGTGAACTTCAAAGGACCCAAAGAAATAGTTCAGCTAACTGGAAATTCACTAAACTGAATAGTCACCAAAATACGAAACAATTGGGCACAGCAGAAATCAAGTAAAACGGGTGCAGTGCAATTTACTAGTGTTCTGCAATTTCTTGTTTTCATTTGGACTGGTGCCCTTAAAGCACTAGAAAAGAAAAAGCTGTCCAGAGAGTTTACGTTTCTGTGCCCTGCCTGTGGCACAGCTTGCTGCTTTGACACGAAGTCTCGCAACATTCTAATATCTTAAAGCCTCGGCTAGAGATACAGGGTTTGAATCAGCCTCGGCCATCATCATCATCAGCCTGACTACGTCCACTGCAGGACAAAGCCATTCCCATGATCCGCCAGTCAACTCGGTCCTGTGCTTGCTGCTGCCATTTTATACCTACAAACTTCTTAATCTCATCTCCCCACATAGCTTTCTGTCTTCCCCTAACCCGCTTGCCTTCTCTGGGAATCCAGGTAGTTACCCTTAATGACCAGTGGTTATCCTGTCAATCAATCAATCAATCAATCAATCAGTTTATTATCATGTCATACAAGGATGTTACAGGAAGTAAAATATACAGACGAAGGTCCCAAAGTACACGACTGCAACGGGAATCTCGGTGATGATTACAAATAATAAAAGCACAAGCAGCTGTTAGAATCATAAACAAAAATATACAAAGCAGAATGAAAACAAAAAGGCAAAGAATCACAAAACAAATAATACAGTATAAAACAACACAAAGAAGATAGATCAACTATTTAACAGATACTCTTTTAATGAGATTTTAAATGAAATTAAAGAAACTTTGCATTTTAGCGAAGTGGGCAAATTATTCCATATGGTGATGGTACAGAAGAGAGAAGATGATTTACCATAGTTATTACGAACCTTAGGAAGTAAAAAGTTATTATTAGCCGCAAACCTGGTTGTGTTAGTATTAACTAACATCTTAGGATCAATGAAATTAGCAGAAAGTTCATTTCTTATTTGTTTATGCAGAAACATAATTAGATTAAACCTGAATAGATAGCTAACAGTTAAGATTTTATTGCATTGAAGAAGGGGAGCGGCGCTTCTGTCGCGAGAACAGTTAAAAATAGCGCGAATAGCTTGATTTTGTAGATGTTGTACGGATGAAAGATGACACTGGTAAGTATTCCCCCATGATGCGATGCCATAAGTGATATGAGAATGAATGAATGCGAAGTAAAGTGAAAGGAGTGCTTTATGAGAGAAATATGAGCGAGCTTTGAGTAATGCGCGAATGCCGAATGCTGCCGTTTTTCTAACGTGAGCAATATGTAGAGCGAAGTTAAGGTTAGCGTCGAGGTGAACGCCAAAAAAAAGATACACTGTCGCTGATATTAATCAAATGAGAGTCAACTGTGAGCTGTGGTGAGGAAGTTAACTTGCATTGAGCTGATCTAAAAACCATAAACTTAGATTTATTTGGATTAATAATTCAGAAATTTTCCTGGCACCATTTTGACACGCTACAAAGTACAGCATTTAATTTATTAGTGACGTTGTCAATACATCTATCAGCAATGGAATTGGTAGTATCATCAGCATATAAAATGCAGTGAGCCATGTGTATAATGTCGGGAAGGTCATTAATGTAAAGTAAAAAAAGTAATGGACTCAGTAATGACCCTTGAGGAACCTCTTGATTTATTGTTTTAGTTGAAGAAAATGAGCCCGATATGTAAACAGTATGCTTTCTGTTAAGGAGGTAACTGTTTAAAAATTTGAGGGATGGACCTGTAATATCAAATGATTCGAGTTTCTTGGATAAAATGAGATGATTAATGGTATCGAATGCCTTTGTGAAGTCTAAGAAAACTGACCCTACTACAAATCCCGCGTCTATGGAGTGTTTGATGAAGTCTGATAGGGAAAGAATAGCAAGGTTAGTAGAACTTCCAGCGCGAAAGCCAAATTGACAGGGCTTCAGTATATTAAATTTATTAAGGTACTTGTTTAGCCGAGTTATTAATAGTTTTTCAATGACTTTGCTCAGCGAAGAAAGAATACAGATGGGGCAATAGTTAGAAGTAGATTGCTTGTCACTTTTTTTAAAAATCGGAAGGACTATAGCTATTTTTAGAGAAGTAAGGAAACTGCCATGCTTGAACGCAAGGTTTATAATTATAGAAAGTGGTTCAGAAATAATGTCTACTGCAAGTTTTTAGTGTCGTGCTGAGATTTTATCTATACCAGGGCCGGTTTCTTTGAGACTTTTGATTGCTGTAGAAACATCATCAGGGCTCACGCGGAAAAGAAAAAAAAGAATGATTAGAACGTTGTAGATTACAGCAAGAACTGCTATGTTTTTCACTAAAAATTTCAAAAAAATAATTACTAAACACATCAACAACACTTTCAGGGTTATCATGTCTAACGCCTTTATATATGACTTTCTGCAAAGGTGAACTATGTATTGATCGATTTAAAAAATCATTTAAGGGTTGCCATTGTCTTTTAGAGTTTTTTTTTTTTCACTAGATATTTGGTCATCATAATATTATTTTTTTGGCATTTTTCAAGAGACACGAAAGAACATTCGAATATTTTTTATAGCGTGAAGCTAAAGCAGTGTTAAATGGTTGTCTTTTTACTTTTCTGTACAGGTTATCTTTTTTACGCATACTTTTTAGCAGTTGCTCAGATAACCATGGGTTCTTAGAATATTTGTACCTCTTTTTACATTTGACTGTGTTAGTACATTCTTCTACGGCTTTAAGGAAAAGGGAAGAAAACTTGTTGAATGCAGGATCTACATTGCATAAGGACGTAACACTGGACCAATCAGTTTTAATAATGGCATTGAAAAACAATTCCTGGTCAAGTACAGAAGTAACACGCATGGGTGGTTCAAATGGCTTCACGACGTTGAAAGCAAGAAATATGGGATAATGATCAGTGATGTTCACATAAATTACTCCTGCAGAGGGTGAGGGCGAGAAATTACAGATGGCATGATCAAGCAATGAAGCAACACCAGACATAGGACATCTAGTAGGAGATGAAATGAGAGACTCAAAACCGTATCCACTGAAACAGTCATTATATTCTGTGCATGCACAATTGTCTGTGTTGAGCAAGTTGATGTTGATGTCTCCAACTATGACAACGCGCTTGCCTTCAGATGATAACTGATGCATAATGGTGTCCAGGCGAGAAATGAAATTCCTCATATTCGAAGAAGGCGAACGGTAAATACACCCCAGAATAACGTTGTTATTATCGTTTAAAAAAGAATTATCTAATTCAATCCACACGGATTCGCAATGCGAGATGCCTAAGGAAAGATGTTGTCGGCGGGTGTAGGACAGATCTGGGGCGATAAATATTGCTGAGCCATCATAGCTGCCTGAACAACGGTGACAGTACTCAGCTTCGTATGATGACGGGCCGAACAGATTGACGTCATAAGTGCAGAGCGATGTTTCAGAGATGCAAATGATGTAGAAAGAATGTGCGAGTGAATCTATAATGTTATAAATATTATCCTAATTTTTGCGGAGGCTACGTGCGTTGAAATGAATCAAGGAACGATTACTATCATCTAGCATATGTTTAGCCTCGTCAGGGGATAGCAAAGCCATGATGATAAGATGAAAGTGAACGAGTGTTCAGCACGAAAATGGGCGTAGGACTCAGTGGCTATGAAAAGATGCTAAGATCACTGTCTTTGATAATGCGATATACTCTGCCATCACCAGACTTCCGCGCCTTGATCTGGCAATTGTCTGTCCACAGAAATTGCCATTTGTGCGCTTTTTTCAGAGTTAGGGCCTTAGCAAACAATCTTTCGTTCTCTGGAGATAGGTGATCATTGGCATAGATTGCCTTACTCTAGCTACCGGAGAGGTCAACATCACAAGTGTTCGGACGGGTCTTACGCGCTTTACGAACAAAGTCGTTTTTCTTTTCACGGCAGCAGAACCATGCAACAATGTTCTTTTCATCTGATTTCGTTGAAACGCGATGAATTGTGTCAAAGTTGCTGGGCGTGACAGGACACTGAATAGCTTCGCCAATCTGCATCACAATGGCCGCATAGTCCTCACCCTGAGTGACCGGAACGCTTTTGATTTCAACATTATTGAGCCTCGAGTATTGCTCCGACTCCGCAACCCTTCTAGTCAGTGGCTCATTTTGCGCAACTAGTTCCTTGTTAGCTAGTTTCAATTCATCCTGCTTTGTTTTGATAGAGTCGAAACTGTCACACAGAAATTGAACACTATCACTGAGGGACGCATGTTCCCTGAGTTCGTCCTGTGCTAGCTTTTCTTTAATTTTCGTTGTTAGTTCATTTTCAAGGGTATCAAGACTAAAGCGAACCAAAGACTCAAGTGCTTGAATTTTTTTGGCCAATTCTGCATTGGTTGGCATGACAGCAAATACACAAACGATAGCAAATACACAAACTAAGATAGACACGAACTGGGAGGCAGCAGCTGCGGTAAAAGAGAACATACTAACGTGAGCAGAAAACAAGGACACCAACCTGCAGAGCAAGTAGGAAGCATTCAGAATGGGATCCAAGAACCACTTGCCACAGCTGCCGCCTCAAAAATGATGCACTTTCACGGGAAGCGTCGTTATTTATCCTTGTGACGTCACGGTGGTAGGCGCCTTCTTTCGGATGATGACGTCGTGGATGTAGGCGATTCACAGGCCACTGGACTTGACAGTTGATGAGCCGCAGACGTTCCCTGAAGACAGCTGTATCCAGATAGCTGCAGAGCAAGTAGGAAGCAATCAGAATGAGATCCAAAAACCACTTGCCACAGCTGCTGCCTCAAAAATGATGCACTACATGCGCGGTCCATGGCCATTTTCTCTTCATGATTTCAACTATGATATCCTTAATTCCGGTTTGTTCCCTGATCCACTCTGCCCTCTTCTTGTCTCTTAAGGTTACACCTACCATTTTCCTTTCCATTGCTCGCTGCGTCGTCCTCAATTTAACCTCCCACATGCATACGCCTCAGCCGTAACACCTTCTTATTCGCACTTTTCTTTCAGTTTTGGATGAACATTGGAAATCATTTCCAGATCTGATAGCTCTTCGCAGGTAATGAAGCACACGAGGCTCATTTTCGTCTCCCGCATGGTCACTTTGCCTCGGCGGCGGTGCATGCTCAATCAATGTTGCTCCTACCATCGCCAATGGATCGGAAATTTGGGAACGGCATGCATAGACTACACGAGTATCGCAGAGCACATAAAATCATTGAATGGATCCAAAAAAATAAGCCTGGGTCTGCACATTAAGTTCATACAACTGTAGAAGTTCATTTAATTGAAAGATTTATGCATAGAATGTATAAGGAAACAGCTGAGGATTTTGTTTGTTATTCTGAAGTATTCATAAGACCGATGTTCGTACAACTGAGACTTTATTGTAGTACTTTCTTATTTTCTACTGCACTTTTGTTCAGGCAAATATGTAATATGCAAAGCCTATCACACTGCATTATTTCCTGCATGTTATCAGGATCAAATTGAGGAAAATTTTATAATATTTTAGAGAAGGCAGTAGTATATGACATAATCAAACCTAAGAAACGGAGATAAACATATTTCAGACCTGTGCACAGTAAGTAAAGAAATGGTGTAGTACGTTTCTAGGGTATTACATCTCTTTTTATCAGAAGTTTTGGCATCATAGAACTGATCCAGAATACTAAACATCTACCATTTCTGGTGCATCCCAATATCTAGCTACATTTCATGTGAGCAGTATTTAAGTGAATAGGCATAGTAATGTCGCAGGAAGTTCAGGGAACACATATGCGGTTTTGTAACCTTTGTTATTTTGTCATAAGCACATTGAGGCTTCTATATCTCAGTTAAAATGATCATGAACAGCCCTGCAAACTTTATCAATAAAATGTGTACACAGTACTGCTATTGGGAAACATATTAGTAATACGCAGATAGAGAGATTCGAAAGACTTTGAGGACTACATAATACAGTCAACTGCCGATTTTTTGGACACCCGAATTTTCGGACATGCCCGATAATTCGGACATCTTCGCGGCACTGCCACGAGGCCCATAGAATCAATGTATAAGGTAGTCTGAAATTTTAGACGCTTGAACCCCCCGGAGTCCAATTTTCCTGACTTTTCGACGCGACGGAAGGTCGGGAACTACCACTGACCTCCAGTGGAAACCACCACAACTGTGTCACACGCAATTACGATCGCATAAATGAGCGCGCCGGTCTACTGTGCCGGCATCTGTTGCTTGGACTCATTGATCATTAGCGGAGAAACACACGGCCTCCGAGATTCTAACACTGGCCGTGTTTATCGTGCAAGGGTGCTTCGCTGACAATCGAAACTATCCACCCGGAAATTTTTTGGTGCTAATAAAGTTCCTTTCGCTTTAGCGCTTGTGCTCGTGCGTGCCACTCTGGCTTCCCGTGTAGCGCTTTCGCAAAGCGTTTCACCGCTTCGAACTACAACTAACCGTCACACACCGATTTCGTCTGGCCACGCTGGCTATCTTGAATGTTTACCAGTGCCACTTCCGGAGTACCCGAGGCACCGTCGCCTGCCGTCGCGCCATTTTGTTTACGCAGCCCACATGGTGTTTGGCTAGCCTAGTGCGTGGTTGTGCGATCGAGTGAAGTGTGCTCTGCAACGCTAAGCCTAGGCGCTTCGACGCTCGTCAGCAAACTCTTTTGTTGACACGCTTCGCAACTGCTTTCGCCACGCGGGCTTCGTACTCGACACAGAGGCAGCAGACTTGCCTGAAGAAATTGACAGCGTGACTGACTTGTGCCCTCTCATGGACGATATTATGAACGACCTCCTCTCTGCTGGTGCTTCCATGCCCACGAAAATAACTTTTGAGCGGTTCGTCGACGCTGACAACGAGCTCGACTTCTGCGCAGAGCTAACCGATGACGAAATAGTCAGGTTATGGCGGATTCAGACGACTCCGATGTCGAAAAAGAGGAACCAACGCCTGCGCCACCTACGACCGCCGAATCGATGCGAGCATTGATGACACTGTCATCGGTGTACAGTGATGACATGACCCTTGCTCAGATCAAGGCGAACGTGACCACATGCAAGTGGAATGCCGTTCAAACAAGGATCAATAAGTTTTTCAAGCCACTGCAGCTCTAACACCGGCTGCCCTGATGGCACCTGCTGTCGGCTGCATGCATTTTCTTTAACGGCTCTTTTCAGAGCCACCCCACTGATGTTTTGGCAGAGTTCCGGAAGTCTAGTACTTCGACCTTGACCCTCTTGATCCGAGAAATATCAATGAAATGGTGCGTTTTTTGCTTGAATTGAGAAATATTAGCAAAGTGGTGCGTTTTTTTTTTTGCTTGCATTGAAAATTATCAGTGAAATAATGAGTTTTTTTTTTCCTGCATTCATTTTTTCAGACTTCCCGAATTTTCGGACGCTTTTTGCTCCCTAGAAGGTCCGAAAAATCGGCAGTTGACTGTAATCGGCTTTCCTTCAGTATTGCACAAAATAGTCCCATAAATCAAGAAGATTTTTTTAATATATATCAAGGTGTTGCGCAAATCCTGTAGTGTCCAACATGTCACGTAATTGCGTTATAACAAATGGCATATCAAATTTATATTGCTGTGGTGTATAATCCTAATGAAATCAAATAGATAATGATGTCATAAAATATGTTCATTAGTTGTACTGTTTTAACTGTATTGTAGTGATACCAATCTAAATCTGAGGTAAACGCCCCACCGCGGTGGTCTAGTGGTTAAGGTACTCGGCTGCTGACCCGCAGGTCGCGGGATCGAATCCCGTCTTCGGCGGCTGCATTTCCGATCGAGGCAGAAATGTTGTAGGCCCGTGTGCTCAGATTTGGGTGCACGTTAAAGAACCCCAGGTGGTCAAAATTTCCGGAACCCTCGACTACGGCGTCTCTCATAATCATATGGTGGTTTTGGAACGTTAAAGGGCCACTCACCAGGTTTGACAATTTTGAGCTGACAAGTGGAATGCGTAGACGAGGCGTTCAAATCACGTCTGCCAAAATTTTCAGCGCTGTGCGCTGCGGAAATGAATCAAATTTCAAGATGAACACTGCTCCCCTTCCCTTCTGCCGGCGTGCGCCCAGAGATTGAGGGCATGACGTGCGCGTATTAATGGCCCTATGTGCACGGCAATGCAGTGACGTTGGTCCTTTATGTAGAAGACTCTGCTGGCTGTGACTTCGCAAACAGTGGCACGTGACATGGCGAAAATTATTTAACACGGCATGCGTAGTTTATGTAATTTGTTGCTTGAAAAGATTAATAAAGCTCTAGATAAATAATGAGATGCAATAAGGGAATGTGAGCATATTTTTTTCGTTTTTCTCCCGTGAATTGCAATGAGATGCGGGGCTACTGTGTCGGCGTTTCGCATGTGTTTGTGTACCCGCGGTCAGCGCATCGAGTAGACGACCGCTGTGGAACGCTCTTACGCGTTCGGGCACTCATTGTGCTCATCTATTCTACCGCGTCTAAGCCAGCGTTTCCAAACCATCTCGCTGAAACAGGCAGAAGACCACAAAATAACGCTGGTCAACAAAGCAACATCGCTCGCGTGCTCGAGGGTTGCACTTGTTTGGGCACGTCATACGCACGTGACCTCTTGGTCGGTTGCCTGACAGGGTGGGGAAGAGATTTGGCTTGCGAAGGCTACGCGGAGGAGCGGCAAGGGTTTCGAGCTCACCTCCTCTCATTCTCGTTTCGCGCCGCTTCAAGGAACCCGTTTTCTCCGCTCGCGATGAACCGATTCAAAAACTTTTTGTAGCAAAATGTTCCTCGTCGGACAGTGAACAACTTCCACTGTCTAACTAAATTTTGATATGGGGCCTGGTGAGTGGCGCTTAAGGCCAACTCCGGCAATTTGTGATCATGTCAGGATAATGGTGCTTTCATGTTTCTTAGACAGTCTTTTCACGCACCAGATAACTTACATGCTCGAAAAAGTTGAAAATAATTTTTAATTACTGAAAAACCGCAATACCGAAACTGAAACCTAACTGAGTGCTCTTCTACGTGTGACATAAAGATTTGCCTGACGTTGCCGGAACCTGCCTGATTGCACATAATGCCCGCCAGATGGCACTACCTGTCCATGCTGTTCGCGGTCATCGGCTAAAATGCTTAGGCTGTTATGGTGAATCGTGTGTGGTTCACAACGCAACACCACTTGGCACCTATCGCATGCCCACTAACACGAAAAATAAAATCGCACGCTCAACCAAGGAAGCGCCTGCCAAACCCACACAATCCATAGCAGACAAGCAGAGGCTGCAGTGGCACATAAGTTCGTCACTTTTGACAGGCAAAACTCAACGTCACACAAACACAATGTTGCCATTAATTCTGGCAAGTGAGGTGTGTGTTTCGAGGCAAGCTATAAAATTCATTTAAAAAGAATCTGGGAAACTCTCCAGCCGGCAATTTGGCATGAATGACACAAATGTGCAAATGAACGTACCCAGAGATCCACTGACCCCGAAAAATTGCCAGAGCTGGCTCACACATATAAAGGTCCCCCACATATCAATCAATCAAATGTGAGGTGAAGTGGACAAAGTTCCTGCTAGCAGGAACTGACCCTGCAACATTTGGGTAACTGTGGAGCTGATGTGAAGACAATAGACTGTATTACCAAGGGTGTCACCAATAATTTTGACTAGCTGGTGTTATTAATATTAATATAACTATGTTGGAAGTGAATTTAGCACGTCTAGCAACATAATGACCTGGCTTCGCTGCTGCTTAAGCCTCGCTAAGGTATCCATCTGTCCTGGAGTCCAATCATGAACACTTTTTATGTCGCCTTGACAACACCCGCTTTTGATGGTCCTCCATCGGCAAGGCTTATGCAGCTACACCCACTACCATTACTTGATTTAGAAATTGTGATCCTGAGAACCGGGAATTCTACAGCGTGAGAACTGTCACCCTTTTTTTTTTTTTTTGTCAGAGGGCTATATGTTGCAAAAGAGCAAGTACAAGTTCACTCTATGCCTAATTGAATAGGTCCACAAGTGAGGGTCTAACTAGCATTCATACCACTGTGATTGCAACCTTCAAAGCTTGGTAGTGATATTAAAAGTGCCCTGCAACACTTTTTGAGCATGGTCAGAAAACGCTGCCGATCAGTAGTAGAGGCTCGCAAATATTATAGCGCAACACGCGGCCTGGAATTCACAATAAATTGTCGAAGTCAGCTAAAAATTGCTTTCTCTTCTCGACAAATCACGGAAGACGCTCAAAAATGACTCTTAAAAAGCCCATCTATCAGCCATTGGCTGAGTTGAACATGGTGCGCTCAGTCGTTACAGAGATCCCCGTAGCAGGCCGTGATTTATCCACACATGCGCACGCAATTACACTGAAAAGTCGCGCATTAAAAAAAAAGTGCTCAAGGTCACGAGGTGCACGTGACGTTTTTTCTTTGCTCCTACCATCCCTCCCTGCATAGCTTCCGGTGCTTTCATCAGGATGAGAGAAGAGAAAATGCAATTGCAGAGTTCGACAAATCTCTAACTCCACTCGCACTGGTCGGATTCTTAAAATTTTTGCGGCATTGCATTTGTGAGGCAGTAAGCTCTTCTAATGAATTCATTCCATGGTTGCATGAAAAAGTATTTCAGGGCCCCTTTAAAGGATTTCAGCTATCATTTTGCCCTCCACTGAATGAACTTTGGAATTCAACTCTTTTTCATGTCCGAAACCCTGGTGAAATTATTGACATCTTTTTTTTACTGCTCTTAGCAGATCAAGTGCTGCAACTACAGCTAATACTAACTTATAAAAAGACTTGTTTATGGCAGTTTCATCTTTCATTGACAGATGTACAAGCTTCCAGACAAGATCTGAATTTATTATTTTCCACCGTGAAAGCTTAAAAACTAATGTGTTGTGCTACTAGGTTTGACAATGCAAGTTAAATTACTAGCGACAGCAGCCACATTTTGACGGGGACAAAGCCCATATCTACTGCTTTGGTGTGCCTCATAGTAATCGTATGGTGGCTCTGGCAGAGAAAACCCCAGCATATAGTGATTTTTTGAAGTCTAACGAAGTTACATTGCATTGCTAGAGAAAGATAAAAAGCATGTAACATGTATAGCATAAGATGCGCATCTGCTCATTGTTGATGCCGCTGACCTTTATTGTACAAAGTAGGAATGAGGATCAAGGCAGTGCAACAGCTGTGGCTATCACAGCCAGGTATCACACTCGCAAGCAGTTTGAAAACGTGATGGGAATGCTGATAATAACTTCAGTGGGCATATTTTATGAATCAAGAAGTGATATAGTACTTTATCATAGAAGCAGAGCAGCCTTTTCGATAATTATGACTGTTTGCTATTGTCTTTAGTGTTCTATAAGACCAAAGTGTATGCTACAAGCAGTGGAATGTCATATTTTCTGTCTTATATGTAAATTAGTCTGCAACAACTCATTTGGCTCCAGTATAGTTCATCAGTAGGTTCAAGTCGGGTTCTTAAGGTGAATCTCGGTCATGTATAACTTAAGTGATATTTAAGATATGCCAACATAGACTAATGACTGTAGATTGAAAGTATGCAAAAGGTTTTGTTTTTAGGCTGTTTGGGTTATTTTACAGCAAAATGAACTATCCATTTTCAAAAGCAGATGGAATGCAGGTATGGGCTCAGAATTATTTATAGGCAAGGTATATGAATGAAATATTTATCATTGTAGCGTTAATAATGAAGGTTTTGTTGTGTTTGCTGTGGAATGAAAAATGAGGGTGGTGATACCAGTAGTGAGGCTGTTCAACCTGCTGTCACTCGCTCTATCCCTGCCAGAGAAAGGAACAAAGGCTGACATTACCTGATGTTCGTATTGTTTTGCTGAATGGCTCCTTGAACTGAATATTTTAGTTTGATTCCAAAACCAAATTATATTTAGGTTATGTTTTTGTACTGGTCGAAAGTGTTGTTCTAAATTTTTTGTTTCTAGTTCTGTAATACTGATTCTGGTTGATTTTGTAGTCACTGCTTTGTATATTCAGATTGTGTCAATTAGAGGGGCCAATTGGGCTTGTTGGTTTCATATGATAGAGGGCAACAACATTGAAAACGACGACGATGAAGAGAAGCGCACACAGTTCACAAATACAGCACTATATATTGAGAAGTGATTCACAATGTTCAGATAAATCTAAAGGCCCCTCTCTTCAGTGCATTGATTGTCACTGCATGCTTCACTGCTGAGAGCTGACTTAGAAATCACGGTAAACTTAAAGTTTTCTTTATGTATGCCAATTTTAAGCCATACGGCACAGTTGAGGGCTGCGTAGAAATTAAAATCAAATTGAGCATACCTGCATGTATGCTGAACATCGTCTAGTTATGAGTAATACCATATTGTGTTTAGAGTGCTTTTTGAAAAGGCTTACTAAGGTGTCTACAAAAAGTCACAGCTTTGCCGCAAAGGTGAAGCAATGAATGCGATATCAACAAATTGGAATGTCAAGCGAAGAATTGCAAGCAGATCGTAACGTTCCCCACGTTGCTCACGAACAAATGACGCACGAAGCGTACTCACAGGTACAGATGAACGCGAATAAGTGTCTCAGTTGTTACTTCTCTGTGTCTGAAAAGCGCACTCTTTTCGTAAACGGAGACTTTGCTTCGAGTGCAGTGACCTTTGTGCACCCGGTAACTACAAAAGAATCGTTCCGGTGAAAGCCTAAAGCGTACGATTCTCCCCACCATGAGATAAGTGCGCAGGGGTGTGCGTCCCCCCCCCCTCTCTGCAGGGCAAAGTACGCGTGGGAGATGAGAGCGCGCCGTCGCGTCGTGACGATCTGACAACGCGCGCTCATTGCGCCATCTTGCTGGTAATGCTGAAAACACGATAGTTCCCCCGAGATGGTCATCACCAGTGGTAAGTGATAGATATAAATAGCTTGCTGTTTCAATATTATAGGGGGTGCTCCTTCATGACTCTGTGGCTAACGCCTCGCACTCACAAGCAAGAGGTTGAAAATTCGATTCCGCGCAGCCTAGTCTTTTTCCGGGGTTATTTTTCTTTCTTGTGTTTTTATATATATAGTACATATACATATACTGTGAGTAACGATGAAGCCAACGCCAGCGGTAAAATCCAGCCGAGAGTGTCCATATGATGAGTATCTCAATAAAATGCCTGAACACCTTAGTAAGCCGTTTTCGATATGTAAGCTGACATGAGAACAATTTTTTAAAACTAATGGGCCAATTCTTTTTTATAAAAGCTTACACTAGATTTTTATAAACTTTAATTGCAGTCTTTGTCATTTGTCTTGTTTGCCACATGTCTCTGGTTTCCTCTGTTAGGATATAAGACTCCAGTAACTATTATTAATGTTATTACTTATTTATTGTGTCATTGCATTGTTTGCAGCTGACTGTGGAGGAATATGTGGCGGCCATGAATGTGCTTGTGCACGATATGCGCTTCACCCTCTACAACGTGTGCTACAAGCGTCTGTTGCTGGTCTGGGTGCTTCTGGGTTTCTTCATTCTGCTCTGCCTGCTCTTCTCTGGTGTTCGAGGCCTAGCCCTTTTTGGCGGTGGCGTTGTCTGGCTTGTGGTCAACGCCTTGGGCATCTTCGTCTGTATGTGGCTTAAGTTTAAGGCAAGGACATTTTGCTTTCTTAAAAGATACCTTAAAGAAAAAATTGCTGCTTATTACAGAACAGTTCACATTTGGGAAGAGAGACAGGTTGATGTAAGTATTTACTGAATTGTTCATGCCAAATATGCAGTGACTTTTTTTAGGTCAATGAATTCAGGAGGTAGATAGAGCTGCCACTCTATTGTTTCTGAGAAAAACCTGCTCAATAGAAAGCGAGTGTTAGGGGCGTGCGAATGTTCGAAAATGTTGAATAACGAATCGAATAGTGTATTAGTAGCACTGATAAAAAAAAAATTCAAAGGAATAAAACAAAGGGCTGAGAGGGGTAACATTTTTTTCTTTTAACCATCTAATTATCAAGATGCTTGCATTCCAAGGTTTTAGTGGTTTATTGACACTATATTATTACAAGATGAGGTGTTTTATAGTGATAGTAACTATATGGACACTCTCGATGGGTTTTTCCGCCGCTGTCATGTCCCATATAAAGTACAAATTAATAAAATCTCCCATGCATCATATGTTGTACCGGCAGGTAATAGCGCATTAATGAGGCCGACGAATTCGACTTAAAGGGGTGGTGCCACCAAATTTGTCGCTGGCAGGTTTCTTGTTGCAAGCGTTTCTTATAGCTCCAGGAAACATGATACATGCACCAAGATTCATGTATTCTCACTAAATAATTTATTATTGCCTTATTTAGGTGAACAACTTTCGATTTCGGTTTCTGGGTACCAAGTTGGGCAGTGATGCAGCTGTGTAGGCGGCTTGGTCACGTGATAACACAAGGCTGTGACTCACGTCACGCTAAGTATCATCTGCTCTCGTGCACACGTGCCACACAACCACCAGCAAAACAAACGCGCCGACAGTTGCCACGGCTAGCTATAGCAGTCTTGAGTGATGGAGCAACCAATGCTTTGCCGGTACATACGTTGCTAGGTCCGGAGTTCACTCAAGTCAGCAGTGTGATATCACTACAACTTTCGTTGCTCTTCCTATAGAGCTACGTCAGTGTTATACGCACTAGCGATGGGTCTCGATTGGGAGAATGAGGATTTAGGTACACTTCGGGAGTGAATTAAAATATATTCTAAACATTTGCTGTGTCTGACCCTCCATTTGGAGTCTCCTTGCATACAGAGTAAACCCACAACAGGCTTGTTATTGCCTTGAAATTTGATGGCACCACTCATATAGTTAATATAACAGACTCTAGGACTCTGTACCGAAAGCTAGGCCTGAGAAGCTAAAATTCCCAAAGTGCTGATACCTTGGGACATTGTCATTGTTGCCATTATAATACTTTAGAGAAGCGCTCACTATAGCAGTTTAAAACACTCCGATTCTCGCAGTATACCGTATTTACTCGCATAATAGGCGCACTTTTTTTTCAGGAAATCCGGCTCGAAGTTAGGGGTGCGCCAATTACGCGGGGTAAAATTTTTTAAAATTTTTTCAACTCGGTTCTCGCGCTTCAAATCTGCACACTTGTCAAGTAAAAGGCGACTTTATCGTTTACCAATTAATTCAGCATAAAACAAACATACCTACGTACCTTTTAATGAACAAGCGAGAGCTGTCAACTGCACACACACACGTAAAATTTATTTACACAAAAGTCGTAGCTGTTCCTCCTTTTCCCTATTCGGAGTCCGAGTCGGAGATTACACATTCATCCTCGCCGAGCGGGGATTCGTTTTCGGTGTCCGAATCATCCGCACCCCACAACATATCATCCTCACTCGCATCCAGTGCGTTCGAGATACCCGTCTTCTTGAAGCTTTTCCTGACGACTTCGTCGGAGATCGCCTGCCACGCTTCCACAATCCAAGCGCACAGCATTTCCACAGGCGGCCTCTTAATCTTACCACCTGGAGTCAGCTGATGTTGTCCTCCAGCCATCCTTCTTGGTCCCTCCAGTACCGAATACTGGTTTCTCCAACGCCGAAATGCCTGCTTGCAGCCCGGTTGCCGTGCTCCAGCGCGTACTGCACTGCCTTCAGTTTAAACCCAGCCGTGTAGCTCGCGTACTTCCCCATGGTGGAACCAAAGTTCAATACACGACCACAACATACGCACACCGCTTGCAAAATGGCGTTTCTTTCTTTTTCTCTGATGGTGGTGATGGCGATCGAGCCCCCGGCGTTGTACACGTGACCTCCAAAAAGCGCGGCGATTTGGGGGGTATCAGTAATTGATGGAACAGCCTTTTTTTTTTCGCTCATGGTGGCTTTTTTTTTTCAAGTTTTATTTCGACAAACACGTTGGTTAGGTCGTTGCACTTCGAATTTTTTTTATTTGCTCGTCGATTTGCCTTCTTTTTTTCTTCAGTGTACGGGGACCGGGTTCCAACTGTACCGCTGGGGGGTAGAATCGTTTCTGATCACGGCCAAGTTCGGGGTGCGCCTATTATGCGCGGAATTAAAAAAAAATTGAATTTTCCGCGACCAAACTAGGGGTGCGCCTATTATGCGGGTGCGCCGATTATGCGAGTAAATACGTTAAATTATAAACAAACGTGTTCACACACTATAAACGAACAAAAATTATTTGTCATTTATATAAACTATTTTTAGATAAAATAGAATAGTCGCATATGCAATTTACCATGCATGGAGAGAAGTGTTTGAAGTTTTCTTTACAAGATAGTGCCACTATCCTCTTACCGTATTGGTATTTGTGGGTGAGAGCGTAACAGTCCAGCTAAATGTGCCACCCTGCTCGTACGTCGTCTGAATCATAGTGTCTTGTCGTCCATGTTTTTTGTTCCCGTGGGCCAACAACTCAACTTAAGGTGACAGTCTCTAAGTCCGATGAAACAGAGAGTCACGAAAGAGATAAAAATGCCAGAGGTGATTGCAGCATGCACCGGTGAGTGTGATTCAGACCTCCCGAAAGCTGAGTATCATTCTATCATGGCAGCACCCGTGCAGTTTAGGTTTTAATGCAAGGGCCCTATCTCTCTTTAGTCAGTATATTAACTCTATGGCACCACCCTTTTAAGCAGAGATCAAACGAGCCCACCCATCTCCATCACTCGGAGGGTGCATGCAATAACATCACCTTACTCTGGAGGCCTGCTGGCGAAGCAGAGAGGGAACTCTGTGTCCGTCTTTAACGAGCATGAAAAGATGCGAGGGTGGGGTTCTCTTGAGCATCATCTGGGATTTTTTAATTTAAGAGCACGGTCTCCATCGCTGGTGCACATGCTATCTCAGCAGCCGTCAGCGGCCGGCGCATATACCCTTCTACAGGCTGCGCCCTCAGCATGCACAGACAGTGTGAAAACTGTGCCTGGAGCGGCCATATGCTTTTACACCAGCGTTTTGTAGAGTTGCGTGGGATAGGACCCAGAAGAGTTACCTGGCTATTTTTGTCATGACGACGGTCATGATGATGTTGAATCATGAATATTGTTTGATATTCATATATTAGATTATTCAAAAGCTGTTCACAAAGTGCTACCATGAATCCTTCAGTCTTTCTGGTGTTTCAACCTGCTGTTACAAAATATTTCGAAGGCTCTACAGTAGATTCCCATTAGGACGAACTCGAAGGGGCCACAGTCATTTGTACATCTTATCAGGAGTTCATCTTATCAGAAGTGCCCCCAAGAAAGAAATGCTAACATGCCAAGTGTGTCCCAATATGTTGCTTGAAAACACTGAATGGAGTATACTTACAATAGGGAGGAATGGAACAAAGAAATACATTTATTTGGCTTGATAAAAACTATACCTTCATGTAGAGTATTTATACGAATCTAATAAGCACCCAATTTTATTAGTTCATGATAAGTGTGCTCATGAATAAATTGCTACCAAATTTTAACAATAAAAGGTAGCATGGCCTTATTTTGACGATTGGAAAAAAAAAGGGGGGGGGAGACAAGCACAATTTTCCTTCACAGAATGCAAAATTTATGCTTCTGTTTATTGACTTGCCGTGAGCCTGTTTTACTGGCTTTGATACAACTTTTGCATATGCCTCCATTGCATGCTTAAGATATAGTATGGGCATTATATGCAATTATGATGCGCAAACAATTTTCGTCCCCGTTTTCACTTTCATTTGGCTTTTTTTCGCACCCCTTCCCTTGCATTTCTCCCTCTGACAAAGCTCTTGTGTTTATCTGTTCGCTATTGTACTCCTGTCAGGGGACTGAAGCACGTGGGAAGATTAAAATAACGCAGTGGCACTTAAGGGTCCCTGTAGTTAAGCCTGTTATGCGGTCTGCCTAAAGGGGGTTTTTTTTTTTTCATTGAGTCTGTGGGAAACTCCTGGACACTTGTGCTGCTTTCTTTGTTGATAAAGCCCGCCCTTTCTCTTACAGGCTAGGGGTGAGAAAGATACAAGCTTTGTGCTCTGACATTTCTGCTTATCTCGCTTCCTACCTCCATGTCGCGATTTAATTTATGTCTTAGGTTCAAAGCAGTTTCATTTTTTCTTCTTTTTTCCATTTTGCTTTCTCTCGTTCGCTTTAATGCCCCACCAAGACTACAATATCTGTTGCGCAGAATCGCCGTCGTCGTTGGTGGCTGCGAGAGTTCGTCTTTACAGAAGAGGCCTGTTACGCAGTTCATCTCAGATTTTTTTTGCATTGAATTTATGGGAAACCAAACAAACATCCCCATGCTGGTCGTCTTAAGTGAGAATTCATCTTAACAAAGTTCGTCATAACAAGAGTGTACTGTATTTTTGCTGTATACGAGCTCGCCTCAGTTTCCAAAATTGTACTTTTTTTTTAAGCAATCGTAATGCTTTTTTGCGATAGCTAGTGAATAGTTGTTTCAAATAAATTATTGTGAAATTCTCAGACTGGTTTGAAAATAGTTCAATTATCGATGTAGGGCTGTTTTGAAATTGGTTGACTTGCTATTCAATAGTATTCGAGTTGTATTCATATTTGATTCGGTGTCATCGCTATTCTATTCGCTTCTGAAGTTCGCTATTTGCACACCCCTGTAAATGTAACTAAACAGCTGAATTCGGTTGAACCCCATTATAAGAGACACTGATGTAAGAGACAAATGGGTATAAGAGACATCAGAGTTTCCACGTTGAAAAGAGTGTCATTAGAAAATCCATATATGGTACCCTGCTTATAAGAGACACCATATATAAGAGACGAAAATTCCTTCCTGGTGCTTGTCTCTCAAAAAGGGGTTCAACTCTACTAGGATATGTAATGACTTGATAAATGCAGTGCTGTAAGCAATTGGTAAATCTAATCATAATTACCTTAAAATCCCAAGCATACGCCCTTACCCAAACAAGTGCCCCCTTCCCCTTTATGGAAAGCTTGAAATATGCACCAGGTATTGAACAAGTGCCCCTTCCAGTCCTTCTTTGCTGCTCTTTTTTTTTTCTCTCTCTCTCTCTTCCACTCTGCTCTCGGCTGCAAAAGTCTGCAGTAATGGTTGCTAGAAACCCAAGTTCAGAGGGTCTTCAGATAAGTGCACGACTTCTTAGTATGTTTACAGTGCAGTGCTTTGGTGTTGCATTCTGATTTGTAACAAATTGTTGGGACATTTGAGGAGCATCTTTTCCCCTTGTCGCAATACACCAAGCAAGAGTTGCCCCTCCAATTCTTGTGCGATTGTCTTTCACCCTAGAGGGGGGCAATTGCTCAAGGTTTCACGGCAATCATTCTGCAGATGGTCAAATGTCAGTGTTCACAATATGTCTGCTAGAAAAATATAATATGAAATCCAAAAAGTATGTGCAGAAAATTGCTCCCACCACTACCTTATTATAAAATAGAGCTTTATGTTATAACAGGAAATATAGCTCTAGCTATTCTTGATTATGAGTTGTCACTCCTGCAGACTAGTGAGGCTTGGTTGGACTCCGGGCCGGCAAGATTCAGAGAACAGTGCGGAGCTCGTCACTGTTACAGTGTGGACCGTGGCGCGGCGTTCATTGAATAAACACTGATTGATTTATTGATTGATTGAAAAAAATAAAGATGAATGTTTTTTGTTGTGTGAACTGATAAGAACGTGCAAGACCTCCAGCTCAAACATTTTGTTAAGCAACACTATGACTTAAGAACTGGTATAATAAGCATAACGTTTGGCATGTGCAAGAATAACTGTAGATCTCATCAGTGCAGTTTTAGAAGACTTATTCCTGTGCTTGATATTTTGGTCTCAACAACCTGTGTCCCCCTTTAGAAAAGAATATAAATCATGTATATTAATAAATTATTGGCAAAAGGGGGTAATGATAGTTTTGTACCAGAATAATGTACCAAGTTTGATGGATTTGAACATCCTTAAAGTTTGTGCAAGGTACTAAATAGTATGTTGCATTGGTATGAAGTTTAACTCGCCATCATTTGTTGTTCGTTGGCACTTTGACTGTCCTGGGTATGTATTTTATCAGGAGGAATGATGTTGAATAATAACCATATCATTCAGGATGACAAAGACAGAAGTTGTCATATAAACATGTTACGACAAGGAATAATAAAGCGTACCGAGCATTGAAGGCACTGTGAACATATAACATGGTAGGTGTGCGAGGGAAGCAATTAGCTTTGTCAATAAGGTGTCAGAAGTCTGAAAAATAAAAGTAGAGCACAAAAAGACTGGACACTGGAGACAAGTAGACTGTATGGGGGCTCACTACCAACTGATTTTATTATGAAAAAATTGTGGGAACTGTACAGATTGTATACTTGCCTTGTGTCCCATCTTTTTGCGCTCTACTTTTATCTTCAGACAAGCGGCAACTTGCCCAGCAACGCATTCTATTAAGCTGTCAGTAGTTGCCCAATTTTTTATCGGTCAGGCTCATCAACTGTTGATTCTGGAAGCAGTGCAGTTCTACACAGATGTACAAAAAGAAATTATTAAATGTTGTAGCACCACATAAGCGCCGAATACATGGGCTCTTAGACATTTGGCGGGAACTCAACACTTCTGTTTACTTGTTAACGAACAGTACGAGACTGTGTTGTGTAGTCTCTAGCTGACTATTTATCCATCTCATTCTTACTCTTCTTTTTTCTCTATCTCTTTCCTTTTTATTGCCCCCCCCCCCCCCCCAAGCGTGGGGTACCCAACCAAGCCAAAGCTTGGCTAAGCTTCCTGCCTTTCCTCTCCTTTTCTCAGCACTTCTGTAGGATGTATTCCAGTCCTTTCTCGAATTGTTTTTCTCTATAGTAAAAACTCCTTGATAAGCTTCTGTTTTTAATTTTCTCAGTTTTTACTTACTGAAGCGCACTACTCATTTAATACCCATGAGATCACATGCATTGGCATTCCAATTCAGAGGTTTTCACTGTCTGTCATTACATCTCAAAAATGTGACGGCACCTGTATTCACTGCTACATGTCACAAATGAAAACGGTCACAGCAGCTGTCTTTAGGGGCTATCTTTACAAGGCACAGTGATATTGCCCTTCGTATCGTGGAAAAACTTTGCCAGGTGACAGCCAGTTGGTAACCTGCATGTGCATGCATGTACTTTTCAAGGCACACAAAAGAGGGAAACAATTTTTCTATATTAGTAAACTACAATTTCTAAATACTGAAAACACCATTCGGACTGCGAGAACATTCTTGGCTAAAAAGAAAAAGTGCGAAAAAAAAAACACGGGTAGCAACCACATTAAGAGCTATGATGTCGTAGATTTTGACAGTGGCTCCTAGGTCATATGTAATTTCTGCTTATTAAAAATGAGGTACATTGTACTCAGAGAAGGTTATAGTTGTTACATAGCAAGTTTCAGAAAATTTCATTGAGGTAATACCACCAGAGTAAGAAAAAAACACTTAGAAATCTGTGATATTAAATATGGAGATTTTCGGTGTCAAATTCAGTAGTGAAACTTAAACATTTATTTGCTCCTCTGTTAATAAACATATTGTGAAACTAATGACATTAAAGTTTTCACAGCACAATTTATCAATCTGATTCATTGTTTCACTTTAGTATTCGTTTAAAATAGAGTAAGTTCCTCTTTCCTAATCGCACATAATTTGGAAGAGGTTGGGCCCAGGACTCTTGCTCGGTCAAAGAGCTTAACTTCAAGATGGCAGCAAAACAGGCATGTAAAAAAGAAAATGAAAAAAGAAGCAGGGCAGCCCTTTTATGACTCAAGCTTTACTAAGATGCAGTTGCAGTGTGTGTGCGCGTGTGTGTTGTCTCACCTTTTCATATGTTATTTTTTTTTATTGAAAGAATTCAGCACTAAAGTTTGAATATAAGCACACAGAAAGACAGGACAGGAAATGTTATTAAGTGATTGAGGGCTTCTCAAACCATTTACTTTTTGCATTTTCATGACCCTCATTCGTGTTGAAGGGTAAATAAAGCTTGAATTTTATTCAGTTGCTGTTGGAGCAATCTTTACTGCTTTTCTTGTTTGCATCTACTTTGCTTGCTGTTGCGACAAGTAGAAGCAGGAAGGGAATACATAATGAAGGAGCGGTAGTTTGGGCAGCTGTGTCACAGTCTCTCATCTCATCAGTGGATGAACTGCTTAAGTTCACTGATCACGTTGTGGCTGCCACCTTTAGTAATCTAGGACACCATATTTCAATGTGCAAGTGTTTGTGTGTATGAAGTGTTTACAGCAGAACTTTGCATTGCATTATACTGTTTTCAGTTGCTGCACATGCTTGAGCGGTGTATTGCCAGCATCAACAGCCTCTTCTTTCGTCACAAGATATTGCTTGGCCTCGATGATCGTGGCAAGATTTCATGTCACAAAGTCCATGTATCCTTATCATAACTCGTATCATAACAATCGTCTTATCGGGACCTTACGTGCTCGAAATTGTTTGTTGTCTTTGTGTATACCCAGTGCATGGGTGATAAGCCTGTAGGAAAACAGCACAGCATAATTGGAAACACAGGTCAGTCATTTACATATTGTAAATAGCACTAACTCTGTTCTCAGTATCGCCGTCAGGGAAGACGGAGGTCAAGTGCGGAAGTTGCCACACCTTGACAGTTGTGATTAATACAGTCGAATCTCGATAATTCGAACTCGAAGGGGCCCGAAAATTTGTTCGAATTAAAATAAGTTCAAAAAATGAAAGCTAAATAAATGGAGGGCTGTCCATGCAGTGGCGCATGTGCATTAAGCGAACTCACGAGGGGGAAGTTTCAGAAGACTTACATTTATTCACAAATCACAGGACATTCATTATTAATTGAAGTCATCGGTGATGTACGTCTGCACACATTTACCTTGCAGCGAGTCAATAAATTTCGCACGCAACTTGCAAAGCACTTCTACTTTGGCTTCAGCATTCTCCTGGCAAGAGAAGTTGCGCGCGGAAATGTCCATCGCAGATACTTTCTAAAGATGACGACAACAACAACTGCGTAGCGGAGCCTCTCACAGCCGCAGCATGGCCAGCACGTGACAAGAAAGGAGGAGCGCCTCCATGCGGAGAGCAGCAGATCGGCATTTGAGAGAAAACGAACACTCCACGGCAGCTTTTTTTTTTTTTTGCTCTCTTCGCGTGTGTCGTTGAAAGAAGAAGGTTACGTGACAGGGACAGGAGAGGGGGAAGCGTGACAGCGGTGCGTGAGAGACCCCCCCACCCTCAAGGTGCAGATCCGTGCTCCCGCAAGGGGAAAGGGCTGCACAAGATAGTGCCGTTTTGCTTTCCTTTAATCACACATTCATTAAACCCAGCGACAGCTTTCTTTTTTTTTTCCTCTGTCTCTTCGCATGTGGCATTGGAAGGGGAAGGGCCTTTACGTGGTAGGGATGGAAAAGGGAGAAGAGTGACACGGGCGCGTCGCTATCGGCATTTGAGAGAGAAATCATTCCACCGTAGCCTTTTCTTTCCTTTTCATCTCCTTTGCGCGCAGAGTTGAGTTGTCGCAGGTGCCACCACGGGATAGGGCGGGATGCTGAGAGCATTTTCAGAGCGGGGTATGTTCGAATTAATCGTCGCAAGTGCTTGCGCATTCAAATTACTGGGCGTGTTCGCCCATTGGAATACACATAGCCTTGACGGGACCTCATCGTGAGTTCGAATTAACCAGAAGTTCGAATTAAGCATGTTCGAATTAATGAGATTTGACTGTAGTAATCATGCAGCTATTAGAGCACAATCACCCTTTGTTTAAGTGTCTGGAGATATAAGTTTGGAAATTGTTTTTTCGTCTACATGTAGTCATACTCATGAAAGGTCAGTTTAGCCGCAAGGGCGAAGCTATGAATGTGATAGCGAGAAATTGGAATGTCACACGAAGTTCAACAAGCAGCTTGATACTTGCAGCATCCCGCTAAAGCACAAAGGACTCAAAAAGAATGCACAGGTATACATTGGACAACAGTGTACTAACAACTATCACAGTTATGCCTTTGTGTTTGAGCATTGCGCTGCAAGTATCGAAGTGCGTAGTGTGGCCTCTGTGCATCTCTGACCACGCGGTGGCATCTTACGTAAGGTGTGTGTGGTGTGTTTTTTTTGTTCTACGTCACCAGGGGCCCTTTTTTCCTGTACGTCTCCAGGGAAGTTTTCAGATTGTAAAAATATAAAAGTGTTATGGGATGCAAAACACGCTCAAGCTCCTCTGAAATCTGCGTACCCCTAGCGGTAAATGGTAAATGTAAATAGCTCGCCGTTATTACTGCCGGCGCATGTCTGGCACATGGCTGAGTAGTCTAATGCAGCACACTGTGGAGCGACAGGTCACTGGTTGAAATCAACGGAAAAAAAATGTTCCAGAATTTTTTTCGTTGATGCGGCAAGCTTAAAACAAACTAGCCATCGTATCAACGACCGACTCCGGGAACATTCTTGTAATGTCAAAAATGGTCGCAGCGGTTTCTTAGCCTTGCACTGCAGCACGTGTGGCTACAAACTGCTTTTGCATGACACCATCATTATAAGAAAAAAGAGAAATGAAATTAGAAATTATCAAGGCATATCTTTTTGGAAGTTAGGGTTTACCGTCATCGCTCCTCTTGCTCTGCATCAAATTTTGTGCTACATGATCAGTTAGGCATTCGGTAACTCTATAATCAGACGAAGAAAAGTAGTAGTAATTTTAAGGGCTCGTTTTTCTTTGTTAGCTGCCAGCCCGTATTAAGATCATGTGCTACATGATGCCGACAGCCAGAAAAAGTGTTCCACACTTGCCGTCATGGCTACTGGTGGTGCTGACTGACGCTCCCACATTTAAATGCACATATATATAGCCTGTAAAGTGGACAAGAGGATGGCGACCGCAGTAACTTAGTTGGTAGAGCATCGGTCGTGTTATTCGAAGGTCGCAGGTTCGTTCCCTGCCCACGGCAAGTTATCTTTTCATCCACTTCTTTTTTTTTCACATTTACATTACATTTACTACTAGTGACTTCCTGTATACTTTTCTTTTTAGTGTTCAGGGCCATAGGGTGGCCAGCATACCACCGATCCTGCAAAATTGGCTGGTGCATAAGGAGTTCACCTGTACCTCACAGTTCAATGTCCAGTTGACGACCTAGGGCTTGTAGGTGCGTTGAGTCCACTTTCCCGCAGCTAGACGGGATAAGGCTAGACTGGGGAGAGCACCTGCACGACATCAGAGAAGCGACAATACATGCTTGCGTAGCGCTATTGCCTCTCCCTTCATTCTGGAATGTTCACTGAGAAGGGTGTGGGGAAGGAGATCGTGACAGGAGTTGTAGGAGTTGGTGCAAAAGGTGTTGGTCGGAACCGGCAGGGAAAAGATTCGACGACTCCCAGTATGCTTCACTCTTCAAAGGACGGAGCCAATGTGACAATATGTGCTGAGACACAACAGAGGGCCTGCAAAAAGTGTGTTAATCTCTTTCTGTGAAAAGTAAACATTTTGACAGCGTTTCCTCCGGCAACGCCAACACGACGTGCTCAAGTTTGCCAGGAAGCAAAACCACCCACCCAGTGGAACACCTCAGCGGATATATATATATATATATATATATATATATATATATATATATATATATTTATTCGAGTCGGTCCTTCGTGAGTGGTCACAACGTGGTTTATTTCGACGTTTAGGCCTAGAGTCTGGCCTTCATCACATATCACACACAACTGGCGAGGGGAACGAGCATGCACGGCCCACGTGAACGTTCAATATTGAGCCGTGATCACTGCAATACAAGGTGGCGCCAGCGGGGCTCTTCCTCGTCGTGTGTGTGCCGCTAGTCAAGGGGTCCCAAGCTCCTGACAGCATACTTCAAAGGGTCCGTCGAACTGCTCGCTTAATTAGCTGGGCGATTTGCGGCGGACGCCGCGTTCTCTTCCAAGGAAGATGCTGAATTTGTTGTCCTCTCTCAAACGTCGTGGCGACACGACGTCTCACCCTCCAGCTAGGAGGGACAATGCCAGGCGGTCATAGGCAGCCATCTGGTTGGCTACTTGTTTGAAGTTCCAAAGAGCACCGCTCCCTCATCAGCTCGGTTGCCAGTCACAACAGCTTGTCCGCCGGCGGGAGATTCGACCTTAGGGTGACCAGCTGCACAGGTTGCCCGAAGTGTCGTAAGGTGGTGCCGTCTTCCAGGCCACTGCCGATGACGCCCAGCCAAAGACTCTTTCGCACTCGTTTTTTGTGGCTATCTTCTGGGAAAAGCATGCATACACACCACCACAGGCACGGGAGAGCGTCCTGCTCGCACCGAGACACATCAAGTCCTAAATATTCTCCAAAACAACCTTCTGTGAGTAGTATCACCAAACACAAAGCAGCAATCGTAATGTTTTTCTGAGCTTTCGCCAAAACTCCTAATCCCAATTCGAGAATAATCTTCCCACTAACTGCTTTCAAGAAACCTAACTGTGAAGTGATGCGTTCCTCGTGGCATACCTGTGTGCTAGGTAATAAGCTGTAACCTTCCAGGCCTCATACTCGTAAAATAAAGCCTTTTGCTTCACGCTATTTTTTAGTTCCCAAAATTTTGTGCCACCAAAGCTAATCGTCAGTTCCCTCAGAGCTGACAAAGAGACAACTGTCATGCTGCACCTACGTGGATGAACTACTAATTCTGCTTTGCAGTTACCATCTTTGTAAAAACCACACATTAACTCTCGAACTAACTTTCCGTAGTGATGTCCACTTTCCGTAGTGATGTCCACCGGACACATGCGAAGAAAACATTAAGACAACAAAAGAAACTTTCGCATGAACCCTGAAAAACTCGCATGGAATATCTTTGCATCTCTGCGCTCAGTCTTACTTTGTTCATAACGTCGCCCCTGCTCATTTACACGTATCTATCATGACGCAGGCTCCCATCCGTCTCGTTTATGCAATCGCACAACACTTACCTTAGAAAAACTTGCAACGCCCAAGAAATAGACAAAACCGAAAATGAGCTACCTAGACACTGTCTAGTAGCCGACATACCTATAGAACCCACTCTAAAACCCAAAACAAACTTAAATAGTCAAAAGCAAACGTCAAATTATAACAAATTCACTTGTGACCATCGTCAAAAGCCTACGGCTGTCTACTCCCTTTTCAGACAAACGTGTGGTGTCGCGTCCTGCGGGTCTTTTTCGGCGAACGGGATATGGAACAATGGCAAAACCCATTCGCTTCGCCTCCGACCCCGCAAAGCTCCTCACTGGCAACCAGAGTTCTTATTCTCGCTCAGTTACTATTAGCGAGCCACGGACCTCGCACTCCCGTGGTCCATCAAACATGTTGTCGTCCGAGCGACGAAAGGCTGACTGTCCCCTTCCTTTTGTTCGCCTTTTTACCCAACGTGCTTTTTCTTTTTCGTTTTGTCCGGTGTCGATGACAAACGCCTAATTCTGTAAACTGCCCTCGAAAGTTTACTTTCTTCAAGCGGGCTGTGCTCTTTGTCGTACTCTTTGCTTTACGACGCCGCTTCCGTCTACGCTTCTTCTTAAGGGGCATGTCTGAGCCTCTCGCTCGCATCTTCTGTACACTCTGCTCGTCCAAAGCTGGTGTTCCTACCTAGCAGGCCGAAATCTCCTTGGACCCTACATAAAATATTCACCGTCGGAACAGTCTCGCTGTGTCTGTGCCAGATGTTCTAAAACCATCTTAGCTGTTTCGCTAGATTTGTCCTGGCACAGCACCTGGTTGTACTTATTCTGACCTTCATCGGCCTCTCCTCTTGATGTAAAAACATTTGCAGTTCTCAAACTCTGTTCATTCTGGAACCTGCCGTTACCCTCATAGGTGGTAGACTTCTCTGCGGCTTCGATCTCAACTGCATCGTAGTCACCATTAAACTAGTGGTACACTAACCTGACATTTCCCTGTGTCTACGCATGACACGCAACGGAAACGCCATACACTTTTTTCCATCAGCTGCCGTCACCTTATTCTGAAGGAGCTCATCTCTTCAGCCTTGCAACTCGCTCTAATGTGTGTCACTGTCCTTCCGATAGATATATATACAACGCATATAGGCTACCGAAACGATGGAGCTACAACGAAAACAAAGTTCAAACTAGTTATTTACTAAATCACTGAAGCAAACAGACAAAAAAATTCCTTTCAACAGTTCGGGGTGAATATTTTTGAGAAGCTAACAGCTGTTCTCAACAACTTTGAGTCGAACTCGTAGTGGTCGCGCCCGGAACGATCTTCTCAACAAGCGGGGTGTACAACACGTGTATAAGTGAATCTCTTTGCTACCCAACCTCGCAACGTTCCTCGAAGCAGACTTGCCGTCGTCCCTTTCCGCTACTTTGCGAAACCCACCGACCTTTGTGTTCCGCACCCTGTCCAATGCGGCGCGAGAACAACGGAAGGGTCCCTTACCCTTCGACCGCTTACGCGCACAATGTGTTTCTTTTTTCTTTGCTCTCGGGCTGTTCGGACGCTTGCGATACGGCAACTTTCTCGCAATTTTGCTCCGTCATTTGAATACATTCCTTAAACGCGTCGCAATATTCACCTGCCTGTTTTCAGGACGCTTTCTCGGTTTTGCACGCTTCTACAGAGCCTTTCGCCCACCTCTGATGTTCATCAGCACTCACATGTTCGTTAGCTCTTTCGTGCACGCTGTCCTGGTGATTGCCTAGCAATTTATCATTCGAACACTGCCGCGTATTATGCGCTTTTCTTTTCCGGCGGCTCGAACGCATACAATACAGACCCGTCAGAGTAGACAACAGCACTTTTCTCGCGATTTCACTCCGCCGTTTGAAGCCCTTACTCATATGCGTCGTGCTCATCGCGAGCTTTGCCTCACTGTTGTCCTTCGGACGCTTTCTCCCATGTGCACGCTTCTTTGCGCGGACTTCGGAGCCTTTCATCCCACTCTGACGTTCTTCATCATCGATATGCTCCTCCACTGTCTCGCGCGCACAGTCTTGATGATTGCCGATCAGTTCATCGTTAGACCGCGGCCACGTAAATTGCGCTTTTCTTTTCTGTACTCTGCGGCTGCTCAGACGCATGCAATTCAAGCCAGTCAAAAAAGACAACGGGCCTTTTCTCGTGGATCCACCACACTGCTTGAAGGTCCTTGTCAGACGGGCCGCGCTGATCACGAGCCTTGCAGCGCTTCCATTTTTCGGAAGCTTTCTCCGTTTGGAACACTCTTTGGTGCCAACTTTGGAGCCTTTCGTCCACCTCTGACGCTCATCGATATCGTCTATAGGGCTGCAAGGTTCAATTCTCGTGGAACACTCTGTTAATCCTAATTCCGTTTCCACAACCACGGAACCCTCACACCCTGCTTCGACCGCGAGTTCGTTTTCTTCGGAACGGGTTCGAATCTCAACCATGTCCTTACAGGTACTAGCCTTCTCTTCGGCCTCAAATGGCAACACCACTACATCGCACCATTCGTGCGCTACATCTACAGATGTCTGGCCTCTTTTATGCAATACCACCCCCTTGCGATGCATCTTTTCTAACTCCTCATCTAATTCCTGCATCTTCTTCCTGTGTTCTTCCTTTCTGTGCTCGATCTTCTCTTCCTCTTTCTGATCTATTAAATACATATTCCGGAAGTGCTCGATATCCGTCTTTTCACTTTTGCTTTTGAGAATCACTTCACGGAGTTTAGATGCTGGCATATTGTCATCAAAGTCTAAATCTAGATTCCAACTCAGGTTTAGCAGGTTATCTTTTGTACATCTCATGAGGTCCATGACTACGGCTTTGCTTTGGCTCAGCTGTGACGAAACACAAACCCACCAGCGTTTTAATTCTAAGTCTGGAGAAATTGAAGCCTGGCAAATCCCACAGCGGAGACCACAAGCTTAAGCACACAAGTAGCACTACGTGGCCAACCTCCCTCTCTAACCTGTTTCCTGTTTCTTTCTCACTCCACTGATTTTTACACCCCAAATTTTTCCTCGACGAACCCTTACAAATTCCGCAAAATTTAACACACGATTCTATTGAATTACCTAAGCCTTCCTGCTTAATTTACTTGCTTAGATAACTATTCAGTGCTGCTATGTGCTGAGATAACAACCACAGTGGCCAGGCAGTAGTTGGTTATATGTATCTTTTAACGGGTCTAGGCTATGAAGACTCGATACATCTCAAGTACAAAGCCAGGCACTCACCCCATTACATGTGGTTGTGGTACGCTGCGTCGATCCCGCCAAATTCCGGGGCTTTCGGCTGCGGCCTCTAGTTCATGTCATTCTTTGTCGCCAAGTCCTATACCACCGCTGCCACCAGTTGTTGCGACCGAGGTTTGCAGGCACCGGAGGTCTGGGATGAAGTTGTCGAGGCAGGAGGAAGAGAGACTTGGAGAGGGTTTATTTACATTATATACAAGGTGAGCTCTCGTACATGACGAGCTTTTTCTTACATGGCGAGTTTTCGAATCTGGCGTTCCTCTACATGGTGCTTCCTCAAATGAGCCGGGTGGTTTATTATAAAGGGTATGTGCTCCCCAGATCCCTAGATCAGGGAACGCGTTCAGATGGTACCGTCCAATCACATATTACACGCCCCGCCGCGGTGGTCTAGTGGCTAAGGTACTCGGCTGCTGACCCGCAGGTCGCGGGTTCGAATCCCGGCTGCGGTGGCTGCATTTCAGATGGAGGCGGAAATGTTGTAGGCCCGTGTGCTCAGATTTGGGTGCACGTTAAAGAACCCCAGGTGGTCGAAATTTCCGGAGCCCTCCACTACGGCGTCTCTCGTAATCATATAGTGGTTTTGGGACGTTAAACCCCACATATCAATCAATCACATATTACACTCAATTGGCGAGGGGGACGAGCATGCACGGCCCACGTGAACGTCCAATATTTAGCCGTGATCACTGCAATACAAGGTGGCGCCAGGGGGGCTCTTTCTCGTCTTGTGTTTGCCACTGGTTGAGGGGTTCCAAGCTCCTGACAGCATACTTCAAAGGGTCCACCGAACTGCTCGCTTAATTAGCGGGGCAATTTGCGGCGGCCGCCCCGGTCTCTTCCAAGGAAGATGCTGTATTTGTTGTCCTCTTTCCAACGTCATGGCGACACGACGTCTCACCCTCCGGCTAGGAGGGACAATGCCTGGCGGTCAGCAGCCGGCTGGTCGGCTACTTGTTTGAAGATCCAAAGAGCACTGCTCCCTTGTCAGCTCGGGCACCAGTCACAACAGCTGGTTCTTGTGTCCCTGTCGTGTGTCCTCGTGTGTGTGCGCAAAAGCTCCAATAGGCAGTAGACGTGTCAGAGACCTTGTCTTCTCGAGAGGTGTCTTTTCAAGGTGGAAATGCTCTCATGTTCAGTTAGTGAATAATTTAAAACATGCAGATACGCTTCTGCCTGGTCACGGACGAGCATCGTGAAATACACAGGCACGTATCTTCCATTACGTTGTAGAACGTAATGGAAGATACGTGCCTAAGCTTGCTGTGAGGGACCCGTCGGACACAGCTGTACCATCGGGCCGGTGCTTCTCAGGAGCTCGAAACAAAGTGGAAATGTCTGTGCATTGCATAGTTGCACAGTCGTGATGGTGCTCTTGACCAAGGTCAAGGATGAAGGAGGGATGGCAGGATGGTAGAGACCCGAGTTGCATCCTTCAGGTTGGGCTTCTGAGCTCCATCCTCAGGGGAAGAGAAGTTGCACAGTGTTACGACTTGCACCGCCGCCGATACTGTTGCGTAGTGTGCCGAGGACACGGGCTGTCAAGGTTGTTCGGTAGCGCGTTTCTCAGCTTGCTGCTGCTCCTGCCCACTGTGCCGATGATCCACGAGGCTATGGACAGGTGGCTTGAGTCGCAAGGCTCAATTGTTGAGCTGCGCCATTGTAAGGAAGCAGACTGAGGCAGCACCCAATCCTCGGTCGGTCGGTCGGTCGGTCGGTCGGTCGGTCGGTCGGTCTAGGCACTGTATAAACTGAAATGCATTTTTTAAAATACATTAGTTTACCTGCATATCAAAGCAGTAAACGGGAGACCACAAAGGCGGTCGGTCGGTCGGTATAGGCACTGTATAAGCTGAAATGCATTTTTTAAATACATTAGTTTACCTGCATATCAAAGCAGTAACGGGAGACCACAAAGGCGGTTGGTCGGTATAGGCACTGTATAAGCTGAAATGCATTTTTTAAAATACATTAGTTTACCTGCATATCAAAGCAGTAACGGGAGACCACAAAGGCGG